>CAWUFW010000564.1:1312500-1780000 GCA_963921515.1 Calotriton arnoldi | reverse complement strand
AGCCATGTCTTCCCTGGACCGGAAACAAGTATCCTGGGACCAGTTTCGGGCTAACAGCCCTCATCAGCCAGGCTAGCTTGAATCCAGTGGCAAAGTGAGCAAGGGACCCACGTCTGGGCATACCCTGCCAACCTAGGGCGAACAAAGCAAACAAAAGGAGATGATGCACGGAGCGCTGAAACTTTTCAGACACTCACCCCCAGTCACAGATCTGGGTTGAATCCATCATCGTACTTTAGCTCACTTCGCCACCCCAGTTCAGACACAGCTATATGCAAATCAGTCTTGACCCTGTGCCTCATGGGAACAGTCTGGTGTAGATAGTACAGTACTTTCCCCAGAGGTCTGCTTCACGATTGCATGCCTTTTGTAAGCTATATTCTGAATGCCAGCCTCTTTCTTCAGCCAGAGGATGAGTAAACACCATCTAAAAAAAGACATTGTTGACTTTCTAAGGAACTTTATTGCCACAATCTAAGCATGGAAGTCTGAGGGGTACCTTAGACTCATTTAAATGAAAACTAAATTTGTCCTCATCACCTTCAAGATTGAGTAATACATTGTATATTGCCACTGAATCTAGGTGGCCTTTCAATCAAGTTGACCAAGAGTGGCTAGTCACTTTGCTGCTAGGCTGAAACCTCCCTCAGTTTCAAGACCTAGATTGCTCAGAAGACGAAAAGCTCATGGCACCAACTATCGCTTCTTCAGAAAGTAAAGTCCTTTCTTCAAGAAGCAGAGTTCAGAATTGTTACAGTAGCCTTGATCCTTCCACACCTTGATGGAGGCAATGCATTGCTGATTGAAGTGGCAAGATCCCAACTTTCCTTTCTGAAATGCATCCTCCATTCTGCACTTGAGAGATTTTGGGTCTCCAGAGGTGTGATAGGTTCACACTACTGCTCTCAGAGAATTGCTGTCACTCCTCCCGTCACCCCACATTACCTTTAAGATGTGCTCTATCATTTACAAAGCACCACATGTGACAACCCTTCATGACCTTGTCACAAAGATTGTAAGATTGGAAACCAAGAGATGCAAGAATGAGAAACCCTGATAATCTGGCACAAGGTCATAGTCATGATTCAACAAACTCTCCCCCTTCCTGTATCTTTGAAGACACTTCTCTTTGCACCTGAACTATTTCCACTAACCATCCCTCTCCACTCCAAAATCCTCTAGAATCCCATTCTCCTGTGTATCCCTGCTTCTGTTTTCAGGGCTGCCTATCAATTAACCAACTTTTTTGTTCAACGCTCTGTTGCTTTGTAGCTAGATTTGTGCTGTCTAAATCCTCTTCGTACATGCCTTTTTTTACATACAATTATCACCTTTTCTACCGGTTACCTATATAATGATAACGTACATGTCCTTTTGGATTTCAAGGTTCTAAACTGACATGAAATTTACAGTGTTGTATCACTCACTCACAAACTCATTCAGATCAGTCTCTTTAACCTCCGCTGCATGATTTGGAAGTCAGATATCTTCAGATTGCTCCGTGAGGGGCTTATTGTGAAGGATCCACAGAATACCAGCGGAATTGTCCCAGAAAAATACTCAAATCATAGATTTTAACACTTCTACACAGTCCACCATACATTCTCCTGTGGATTACCCACCGGGTGAACAATCTAATATGTGTGGCAGAAATGTTTCTTCCCATAAAGAAACCCTTTCTCCCACACTCCGTCGAAGAGAGGTTAACGGCCTGCAGAGCATTTCTAAATATTTACAAGTGTGTGGACGTTTATTTATTTTTAATGGGGCCACTACCCAGGAGCCTATCTTGTCCCTCCCCTAATCGGACCTTAAGTGCAATGAATAATCTGTCAAGCAGTGAGGTAGCACTGCAGTTTGTTGCCTCTGTAAACTCAGGTCATTGGTTTGAATCTCAAGATTGCTGTGTCCAGGCCTTGTTCCATGGTCCACGGAGTTATACCCAGTATCGCTGCCTCTGTTGAATTGCATAAACTGAGGGCACTGATACCTCCAGTGTGGCTACTGCACATATGAGCGGGACCCAGAGGGATCCCTTAGAGATGAAGAGTTACCAGTGGAAATGGTAATTCTGCACCAGGTGCCCCTGTTAATTACTAATTT
Source organism: Calotriton arnoldi (assembly GCA_963921515.1). Classification (NCBI taxonomy): domain Eukaryota; kingdom Metazoa; phylum Chordata; class Amphibia; order Caudata; family Salamandridae; genus Calotriton; species Calotriton arnoldi. Next base: position 1,777,897 of record CAWUFW010000564.1, on the reverse strand, counting down.
CTTTCCCAAGTATTTCACCTGAAGAACACCACCTTCTCTCAGTTGTAGTGTTGTGAAAGGCACCTTATCTATGGGTTTTCCTCAAATTTAGTCATTTCGATGTAGCCCGTAACTGCATACTGACCCATCGAGACCTAAGGGCTACTCTTAGTAAAGCCCCATTCTTTATAGTGGCAAGCCTGCAAGAGCATGCGCTAGCGTATGCATCTCACCTGCGAGACACTGTTGTTAACAATGAAGGGCTTGGAGCCCGCCCATTGCTTACCATTTGTTGGCTTGTGTGGCATTGTTTTTTAAAGCCTCATAATTTGTCACTGTTAGGGCCTAGCATAATTTCCGTTCCTCTCTGTGGAGCAGGGACCAAGCACTGATTGATTTAACCTAATCAGTGCCTGTCCGCAGCTCCCGGCGTGATTGAGGTACTATTTTGTTTTTGTAACATCTAGTGCCCAGCAAACAGAAGGCGTGTGACTGGCAAAAATGTGCCCAGCAGGACAAACAAAATTGCAAAGATTTATTTTGTATAGTTAACTTTCTTTTACTTTGCCAAGTCTTCTTTTCTCACTTTGCATTCATGTTTCCTTTTGTTTTTGCTTGTGGGCGCCGTTCTCAAAAGATGAGGATTACCATGTTCTAAAATTGCAAAGCAACATTGTCTCTTTCTTATGTGTAATTTCTGCAATGAGGCTTTCACACATTAGTGCAGCATACCCCAATCCACCCAACTCCAATCCGCCCCACTCCAGTCCACGTCAATCCACTCCACCTCACCCCACACCAATCCACCCTACTGAATCCAATCCACCCCAGACCAATCCAATCCACCCCTCCAATTCAAACCACTGATCCGAATCCAGTTCCAATCCTATCCACCATACTCCAATCCTTCCAACCCACCCCACTCCAATCTGTCCCACTCCAACTCAAAACAATGTGCCCCAATCCAAAACAATATACCCCACTCCAATCCAACATATGTCCCACTTCAATCCAAAACAATCTGCCCCACTCTAATTCAAAATGATTTGCCCCACTCCATTCTGCCCCACTTCAATCCAAAATAATCTGCCCGACTTCAATCTGCCACACTCCAATCCAAAACAATGTGCCCAACTCCAATCCAAAACAATTTGCCCCACTCCTATTTGCCCCACTAGAATCTGTCCCGCTCCAGTCTGCCCCACTCCAATCCAAAACAATCTGCCCCACTCCAATCCAAAACATTCTGCCCCACTCTAATCCTCCCCACTCCAATCTGCCCCACACCAATCCAAAACAATCTGCCCACTCCAATCGAATACAATCTGCTGCACTCTAATCCTTCCCACTCCAACCTGCCCCACTCCAAGCCAAAACATTCTGCCCACTCCTATCCATCCTATTTCAATCCAGAACAATCAGCCCCACTCCAAATCTTCTCCACTCCAATCCAAAAACATCTGCCCAACTCCAAACTGCCCCGCCCCATTCCAGTCTGCCACACTCCAATTTGCCCCAATCTAAAACAATCTGCCCCACTCTAATCCAAAACAATCTGCCCCACTCCAGTCTGCCCCACTCCAATCCAAAACAGTCTGCCGCACCAAAACAAAACAATCTACCCAATTCCAATCATAAACAACCTGCTCCACTCCATTCCAAAACAATCTGCCCCACTCCAATCCAAAACAATCTGCCCCACTCCAATCCAAAGCAATCTATCGCACTCCAATATATCCCATTCTAATCCACTCCAATCTAAAACAGTCTGCGCACTCCAATCCATCTCACTCCAATCTTCCCCACTCCAATCCAAAACAGTCTGACCCCACTTAGGGTGATCAGAATTTAAAAGCCAAAAAACGGGATATTTCCCAAAAATAGAAGAAGGACTACAATTTTACTTCAACCCAGCGCACAGAATGACAGTGCTCCTTAGCAGAGAATTACAGAAGAGGCAGTAAGAACATACATAAAATGCCATTTTTAAAGCCAGTAGCATGCCTGTTAATTAAATTGCTTTCTTATAACAGCTGCTAACTATCTCTGCTTTGCAAAACATAAAAAGATACCTCCCACCGTTTTCAGCCGACCCTCTCCAAAAACCGGGACATGAGCTTAATTTCCTGAAATCTGCCAGGACAGCTGGCGAAAAACCGGGACTGTCCAGGCAAATCCGAGACGCCTGGTCACCCTAACCCCACTCCAATCTGCCCCCACTCCAATCCAAAACAATGTGCCCCACTCCAATCCAAAACAATCTGCCCCACTCCAATCCAAAACAAATCTGCTCACTCCAATCCAAAACATTCTGCCCATCTCCAATCCAAAACAATCTGCCCCACTCCACTCTTCCCCACTCCAGTTTGCCCCACTCCAATCTGCCCCACTCCAATCCAAAACAATTGCCCCACTCCAATACAATCTGTCCCACTCCAAACTGCCCTATTCTAATCCGCTACACTGCCCCACTCAAATCCAAATCAATATGCCCACCTCAATCTGCCCCACTCCAATCCAAAACAATCTGCCCCACTCCAATCTGCCCCAATCAATCTATCCCACTCCAATCCAAAACAGTCTGCCCACTCCAATCCGCCCCCTCCAATCTGCCACACTCCAATCCAAAACAACCTGTCACACTCCAACCCAAAACAATGTGCCCCTCTCCAATTTCTCCTACTCCAATCTGCCCCACTACAATCCAAAACAATCTGCCTCACTCCAATTTACCCTACTCCAATCTGCCTCACTCCAATCCAATCCACCCACTCCATCCCACTTCACTGAACTCCAGTCCACCCTACTCCAATCCAATCTGCCCCACTTCAATCCAATCCACCCCACTCCCTTCCCAATCCACCCCACTCCAATCCAAATCTGCCCCATTCCAATCCAAAACAATCTGCCCCACTCCAATCTAAAACAATGTCCCTGACTCATATCAGACCCACTCTAATCCAAAACACTCTCGCCCACTCCAGTCTGCCCCAATCCAAAAAAATCTTTCCCACTTCAATTTGCCCGACTCCAATCCAAAACAATGTGCCCCACTCCAATCTAAAACAATCCACCCCAATCCAACCCCCCCACCCCATTTCAATCCACCCCACTCCAGTTTAATCCACATCAAGTCCACCTCACTCCAATCCACCCCTCTCCAATCCACCCCACACAACTACAGTCCCGTCCACCCCACTCTTCTCCAGTCCACCCCACTCTACCCCAATCCAATCCACCCAACCCAGCCCACTGAATCCAATCCATCTAAGTCAAAGTCAAAGGAACTTATTGAGCGCACAAATCACCAAAAAGGTCTCACGGCACTTGCGAAGACTCCGTATGAGCTGACGATCTGATATGACGACGTCTAGCCCACCACTTTCCAATTCACCCCATTCCAGTCCAGTCCACTGCACTCCAGTCTAATTCACTGCACCCCAGTCCACCCCACTCCAATCCACCTCACCCCAATCCAGCCTACCCCAGTTCAATACAATCCACCCTATACAGCCCAGCCTAATCCACCCTACCCCAGTCCAGTCTAATCCACCCCACTCCACTCTAATTTGCCCCACTCCAAACCACCCTGCTGTAATCCAGTCCACCCCAGTCCTACCACTCCAATCCACCAGCCCCAAACCAATCTCATCCACCCCATTTCAATCCACCCCACTGCAATCCATTCCTCCCACTCCAATCCACCCCACTGAATCCTACCCACTCTACCCCTATCCGGTCCACGCCAATCTATTCCAATCCACCCAACTGCCTCAATACCCTCCAACCCACTCCGCCCTATTCCTCCCCACTCCCCTCTATGACACCCTATGACACCCTTAAACCAATGAACTCTACTCACCCCCCCCCCCACTCAACTTCAAGACACTCCTCGCCACTAACTTTCAGCCATGCTAAACAGCAGCCACACTTGTATCCAACTTGGCAAAAACACATTGCCAAAGCCAATAGTTCATGTATAGGCGAGACCTATTGGCTTTGCCAATGCTTGTTTCCTTTTGGGGATGATAAATCAATCAATGAAGGATTTATAAAGTGCTGCAAATCACCCGTGAGGGTCGCAAGGCGCTGGAGTTACTACTTCGTGGTGATCTGTTCAATCAATAAAACATGGGCAAAGCAAGGAGAAAGCACTCAAAAGCTGGGGAAAACGAGGGAAAAGCAAGGAGAAGGCACTCAAAAATGATGGGAAAAGCAAGGAGAAAGCAGTGAGAATGAGGGAAAAGCAAGGAGAAAGCACTGAACAAACATGGGGAAAGGAAGGAGAAAGTGAAAAATTTGAGGGAAGAAGAAAGGGCGATGCAGCAGCACAGGGAGAGCTGGGCCTGGGACCCAAATGAAGTTTAGTAACAATAATACATGTAATTCAAATGCACCTATTCTCATTATCATTTGGTGAACCCCATTACTGAGAGTCTTAATACTAGGTTACACAATTACATACGATATACATTGAAATTACCACTGCTAAGCATTGTAAATTAAAAGCAGGGTTTGTGTTCAGCTGCAATGGTAGGTCTAGGGTTAGAGCTGCGGTTTGGACAAGATGCTAGCACGGGCTTCGCCTTAGGTTAGTAATAGGTTTAGGCCTAGAGTAAGATTAGGTGCAAGTTTAGGATTAGGAAATGGGGCATTGTTCGGATTATGAGCGAGGTTAGGCTTAGGCCTAGAGTAAGAGTTAAGAAGGTTTATCCCTGGGATTGGGGTTATCCTTCCCCTTTCATTTGAGGGTTATGTTTTTTTTTTTCTTTTTCCTGAGTTTAATATAGCTCGAACTTGACCCGAAGGTATCGGGTATCAGAGCGCTTCACATGAGCACCAGTTGCGTTACATAACGGCACATTCATTTTTTTTGTTAGGCACAAGGAGATAAAGTGATTTGCCCAGAATCACAGGATGTTGAACGTCGTTGCAGAGACTCGAACCCCATTCCCCAGATTTGAGGTCGACCGCCCTAGCTGTTAGGCCACATCCTCTCCCTATGGCTAGGTTTAGTGAGAGGGTTCGGGCCACTGTTGCAGTCACGGTTAGGGTTCATACAATTTTACACTTGTAGAAAAATTCTCTGGCATGGTAATTTCAGTGTAGTGGCTTCTAATTAGCGGTATCTTGAGGTTGCATTCTGGGTAGGGACAGAAAACCTTACTATTGTGGAAATGCTTGTTTAGATGGAAAGTAAAGTTCGCATAAACGAGTTATATCTTCTGCAGATTATGCAATCCTTAGTTTCAAGGGTCACTCAAGTAGAACCTGTGTCTTCTCTTTGGAAAGCGCTCCATATTAATGAGGCGCTTGCGCCCTTGGCAGTTGTGCTTTTCCTGCACCCTTTACTGCATATCTCAGCATGGAGGAGCTTTGCACTTTACATAGAACTGTGCAAAGTGGAGCAGATCTCGCACTATTCATTGACTGATTCTACAACTAAAGATCTGTGTGAGATGTCTTTTTTCCAAAAACAGCTGACATTGACTTGACAAAAAGCACAATGCGTAGTATCTATTCTATACAATCTAACAGTGCTATCCACGAGTTTCTCTTCTCAGCAGTGATCAAAGCAGTTCATTCCCTGGTAGCGCTTCCATTTACCAGTACATACCCGTTATATCTCCTTAACTCCTACTGCTCATCTGTGGTGATATGAACGCAGGGCCCTCCTTCCTCGCTCAGCCTCCTCTTTGATTAGAGAATGAAGGCACGAGTCAGTACTTAAGTTTAATTCTGTGTTAAGCGACGATGACATCAGCAGGGTACGATTGATTTTGAGAACTCGTGACAGTTGTAAATTCTGAATGGTTATTATGCAGTTACAATGCGTGAGTGACTGGTAATATCCCTAATAACAGCTGTGCTCTGCAGTCTTATCATTCACAGCAGTGACAGCACATCCGTGGATGATAAGAAAAATTGTATGTCACATCCGTTAATAATAAGATTGAAAAGTCCCCTGCTGTGAATAATAAGAAATCGTCACTCTCGGTGCAGCTGGTCTCTTTGTCACCTCGCGTGGCCCCCTCAGCAGCAGGCACAGAACTTGCCATGGAAGTGTTCAGCAGCTCTTTTGCTGGCTGCTGCTTTTCGAAAATCTTGGTTCTTGACGCTAGAGCTTTCTCGCCTCTGTCCTCTCTTCCGGGTATGTCCAGCTCGTTTCCTGTCGTCGAGCAAGTCCTCGCCATCTCGCCTCTTTGGCCAATTAAAATAGAATTTAGGTGGCCGCGTTTTTTTTTCTTCAAAACCGCGAAACTTGTTATATACTATTATGGGACTGTTCAGAGAGAAAGATGCATTACGATAGCGGGCCAGCCAGGACTTTAAGTGGGCCGGGTCTTACTGGTGCTGAGCACCGGCAGTTTTTTAAAGGAGGCCTCGAAACGGGTCTCTATCGGGCTCTGTTTTGTGCCCTGGCACAGGCGGTCCATTTTTTCCGGACTGCAGTGACAGCAGGCACATCATGTGCGCGTGCTCAAACTGCTCACTTCTCACTAGTGGAGAAGTTACGGCATGACGTCATGCCAGGTGAGCGTTGTAGGGGAAGGGAAATCGTTTAAAGAGTCATTTTCTCTCTGGATTTCCCTTCTCTTTTTGAAACTCAGGAGCAGCAACATTGTCGTGGTGTCACCAGGGCTTTAAGTGGAAGCTTTTTCAATATTATATACAAGCCATAGTTGCTGCTTATTTATCTTATGCAACTAAGAACCATTGACAAAGCCAATAGTCCTGACTTCTTGTAGGTATGATGTTACTTGTTGTATCATATATTTGGATGCAATGACAGAAACAGCAAAATACAAGTCGGGAGGCACACTATGCTAAGCACAGATTTTTAGCTTACATGTTTTTAAGCCATGCCCTTAATTACATTGGCCACGCCACTTTGAGAGACCCCCCCAGTTTTTTCATCCCACTTAAAGCCCTGCGGCCAGCCTTGGACTCGAGCAAACTTGTTTCCTTGTCATGGCAACTCTGACCTGCACTGAGCCTGTGATATGGTCCGCAGGTGCTTGGAAACCAATTTTGATTTCAAGGGCAAAGGGCAGCAGAAATGGCGACGCTGCCACAGTAGGAAAAGCCAAAGGATGTATGCAGGGCCAGGACACCTGAAACCATAACCATCTCAACCTTCTAATGTGGCACAGTCGGATTTGTGTGAGCAGCTATAACTGCTTTCACAAACATTTCACCTCAAGCACAAGAGGAGAGTGGTTTGTCGGGCAGGATTTGTGTCCTCTGGATTTAGGCCTGCACTGTCGGCTAAATGTTTGTCTCTGGCTGTTGCTGCCGGTCTCAACTGCATTGTGACCGCAGCGCTTTAAGAAACAGAAGACAGCCAGGGCAAGAAGCAGCCCAGAAGGTCTACTTTTTTAATAATAAACTTTATTGGTATAAAGGGTTATCACAGACAGTGCATAACATAAGGAGTCCATCTACAAAGGTTTACTTTTTTTCTTCAATAAACTTTATTGGTATAAAGGGATATCACATAGACCGTGCAGAACATAAGGAGTCCATCTACAAAGGTCTACTTTTGAAGGTCTTTTGTCACAGACAGGCTTGTCATCAATGCAGACCATGCATGCTTATACATATGATTCTCCGATCGGTCAATTGTACTCTGTGCTCCATCATGATGTTTTCCAAACGTTATCAGTCCCCTTTTCTTTTAAGAATGAAATGCCACCTTGATACAGGGAGAGAGCAAAGTGCTAGGCCGAGGCTTCTATGACGCTGAAGTTCGAGTGCAGATCATCCGACCCATTCAGTTCTGATTCCACTCAGCGAGAATCAACAAGACGTACATTGCTTCTGTGGTTTTGCTAAGCTTGTTGAACTTTGTCTTTTTAGATAGTAACATGGTTGTTTTGTGTGGCAGTTAACGTGCCACTTTTAAAAAGATGTAGTCTTGTAGGACACCTCAACTGATACGGTCTCCTCGGTTTGTGCACCAGTTATTATGTTATCAGAAACTACATCCTTAGTTCTTTTTTAACTGGGATAATGAAAACAGACTTAATGGCTGGCAGAATGCTTTCATGGCTGCAGCAGATTGGAATTCAGAGATCTCACTGCAAGACGGCGCCAGGTTCGCAAATGTTAGCTTCACTGGCCTCCAATTCAAGAGATCAGTTCATTGCAGAGAGACGTTTACAGGCAAATGGGCTCTTGACACTACAAAATCATTGCTCAGTGGTTAGTTCTTCTTTGACACCCACCCACCTAGTTTTGTGCTGCAGGAGATGCGCTTTTACAGCCTGATACCAGATTTGCTTGCAAGATGATCACACACAAAACACTGAGCTCCATCTCAGTAAGCCAGGGTGTCCTAAACATCTTTGTGGCATTTCAGTGCAGTTTTCAACACAATTTCACCCAAGACTTTCCTATTGGTAGTACTCTTAGAACACCCAGCCTGGAGCTTCCAGGTCTAAGGGTATGAATGAGAGAGTCCAAGGTGCCACACCTGCATACTATCTGTGGATGTTTTGGGTCTATGGTCCTTGACTGCGATGTCAATGTTATCCACATTATAATCAAGTTAGGAGCATATATATTTGAGGCATTCACATTCTAAGTTTGCAGCACACCTAAGGGAAGAGCTGAGATGGCTTCTCTGTGCTTCTGACCAGTGAGAGCTTCAATGGCCTGAATCCTTATTCATATCAGGGCATATGTCTGTAGAAAATGTGCAGCAACTTTCCTTCTTTGGTGGACGCATTCCTCCTAAAATGTTTAAGTTGACTTTTATATGCCTTTTTCTCCCAGTGGATTTTCTCCCAGCGGGTCCTCAAGAGTTCAAAATACTGGAGGGTTTTAGTGACAAACTGAATTTGTTGTAGGACCCGCTTCTGCGGGATATTCTTTCTCATCGAGTGAGTCTGATGTGGCATACCTGGTCTTGATTACAGATTTTATTAACATGGTACCAAAGATACTGATATATAGTGAGCTAAGTGTTTCTCTCAAATATGTTGATGTCCTTGAGGCAGTGTCCTATCTACTATGACTCGACATATGAGCTGAGATTTGGTTTCATGACTGGACTTTTGAGAGAGGACATCAGTTACTTGAGATGCTACCTTGTTAATATTTCATAGTTTTTATCCTATTTTAGTAGTACTAGAATTCCAGATTAACTCTTGTAGGTCTGTCTGGCATCGATTAGAACTCTTTTGATGAGTATTTTTTACTTTAAACAGGTTAAGCATGTGGATGGATTGCTTCCTTTATTTTTCTTAGTTTGGGAGGGGGCAGGCGCTGCAGACATTCACTTTTGCACCCGATTGTTGTTTCCATATTTGGCTGCAAACCATTTATATAACACAATCCCTACTAACATGAAGCCAGTGACCTAGGATGTGTTTTTTGTTGCTATCATCTCTGCTCGTCCTGTGAGTGAGCCTGCCTCAATTTGAAAAAAACGTGTGCTGTGGACGCATCCGTTTCAGCCTATTATACTGTCTGGTCTTGGCCTGTTTTCCGTCAAACCTACTTTTCCCGACCTGCGTCATATTTTTGTGTCATGCTTGGGAGTCTTCAAATGCCTGGAAAAGAAGAGACACGAGTAAGTGTAAAATTGTTCTTCTCCTAGTTCTTTAGCCCTCCACTTCTGTTTTTTCCACACCTTCCTTGATTCTGGCACAATACTAAGCCATCTAGTGGCAATAGAGAATGTACTAAGTGAACAGTGGGCTGTACCATGGGTTGGTGCTCAGACATATAGCTGCTCAGGCTTTACAGATGTTATAGCAAAGTGCTGCTGTACCTCCACCCATCGGGGGAAGGACATTCCTCACATGATAAGAATGAGGGGTGGGGGGGGCCGCATCTGAACGACTAAATGTACTAGATCTTTTGTGATGAGTAACCTGTACTTTGTTCTCTGTTGCCTCAACCCATAGTCCTATTGAGACCCTTAAAAATAATTGAGAGTTTTTGAAATCTGTGACCAGCAAACGTTTATTACTGTACTTTATTGCTAATGTTTTTACTTTATCCCTTCTCAGCTATTTCTGATCTTTGTTTAGGTTCTCTTACTTAATCAAGTCGTGGGACAAGCTGAAGTTACACTAGATTTTAGCGCGCATTTTCTCTTTACCATGCTCTTTCGTGCCTAGTGTTTAGTTTGAAGCCAGCTTTTTTCCTATAGAGCTGTCTAGCTTTAATTCCAGTCTCATTTGTAAGAGGGACAGTCTTAAACTATGCCCTACACTATTAGAATAGACCTGCTTTTATTTTCTGTCTTATAGAAGTACAATTTTGTTTCTTGACCAGATGTTCTTAGGGTCAGTACATTTACTCCAGTATTGGAACTTTCATAGATTCATATGCTTGAATCAGTGCCCATCATCGAGATAGGAGTCCACTGTACTATATAATAGTAGCAGAATGATTAATATAAAGTAAGAAGGCCCTAGGCCTTTTACTTTTGCAGTCTATTATTGTCACTTTACAAAAGAGACCAAATGTATCTTTCAGCCAATCAGGCTGCTACACCCTTTAGAACACTCCTGAGAGAAGCTCCAGTACCTCAGATTTTCTACTGCACATCGTGGTAGGGAGTCTCCTTTGAGCTCTGCTCCGCTTTCTCTACAGATACTAGGTCTCCGTCTTTATTTCTTGACTACTGCGAAAATGTTCACCTTATTCTTCTCAGATAAAAACATCATGTCTGACAAGAAGAAAAGTGTCTTCAGACCCTGTAATTCTTGTGGCAAGATGAGGTTACATTCTGAAGGCTTCCACCAGGATTGTATTTATTGTCTGTATCCGGATTGCTCTGCGAAAGATTGTAAGGTATGTTGTACCTATTCTTCAAAAACTTTAAAGGACAGATTTGCAGAGTTTTATATAGCGCTGGCTAGACCCGGAGGTATCAGAGCGCTTTACATGAGGATCAGCAGGTTGCAGGTTACGAAAATTACATCGGTTACAGTTACAAGTATAGGCTTTGGAGAAAAACATGAGATTACACAATAATATAAGTTATTAGCGCGTAGCATAGCAAAGACACGGGTCTTATGGGGAAAGGAGGGTGGGGGGTGGAAGGTAAACGGGGGAGAGGAATGCAGATAGAGTCAGGTAGACCGAAAGGGGGAAAGTAATTTAGGGGGAACAAAGCAGTCAAAGAGAAAGACAGATAAAACCGTGGAGAACCGTGAGAAACAATGTCCGATGTCCGGCTGGGTAGGTGACGGCCGCGGGGTGAACCAGAGCCAGACTCCTCTATAGCTGCATAGGACAGCTCCACCGGGCAGCGGCCACGGGTACTCGGGCTCCGCGGTAAGTACAAACAGTTTACAAAGCAGTCAAAGCCATCAAAGAGAAAGACAGATAAAACCGTGAAGAACCGTGAAAAACAATGTCCGATGTCCGGCTGGGTAGGTGACGGCCGCGGGGGTGAGCCAGAGCCAGACTCCTCTATAGCTGCATAGGACAGCTCCACCGGGCAGCGGCCAAGGGTACTCGGGCTCCACGGGAAGTACAAACAGTTTTGGTTTCCGCCCATGGGGCATCGTCATAGTTCCATAGAAGGCAACAGTCCCGGTGTTACTGGGAAACGCCGTCCGCCTCATCCTCCAGCTCGCCCCATGAGAGGAGAGGTGGAAGAGACCGTTCCGAAGTCTGCAGATCTACCCCATTCCCCAAAGCAGTAGTGAGTGTTGGGCAATAGTCCAACTGGAAGCCATTTCCTCCTTCGTCCTTTTCAGTACACACAATGCGTTCCCTTAGAAGTCACATTTTCTATATTCCAACTTCCACATGTTTCTGCTGCGAACCCCCGGCCTTCTTTGGTGCTGCACCTCTCAATTTCCCCTCTGCATACTGCTCCAGATTAGCCTACTGAGGTTCCTACTGCTTCTGAAGGTTGGTTTCCATGTATTTGAGTACTCTGCTCTCTGGCACCCACTCATCCCAGTTCTTATTCCAACCGCTGTAATGTTTAAAGTATTTCACTTGCTTCTCCTTTATGGAAACCTTCACACACTTGGCTTCACAAAGGAGAGGTCCGTGGAAACACAGAACACGCTCCCTTCTCAACTCAAGCAGTGATAAATCTGGAGACTCCTTACTAAAAAACCTTGCACTGATGCAGAGAGGGTAGGCTGTTGAAATGGCTTCAGAAGCTCAAAACATGAAAGGGGCTCTTCTCAGATTCGGACAGTGACGACTCCTGTTCTTCAACTAGGAGGTCCCACAAAAGAGAGAGATCACCATCTTCTCGATCCTTCTCTCAACAGCCTAAGAAAGCCTAAAGAAAGACCACCCATGGGTCTTATAAAGGCCGCAGCCTCTCTAAATCTCCTCAGAGATCCAAGTCTCATTCTTCTGCTAAGGATAAAAGGGAAGCTCATAGCTCCTCTAAAATGGCTAAGAAAGCATCTTCAGCGGCGGCTACACCACCTCAAAGTCTTGTGTGAATTTAAAAAGCCCTCCTCAGCTTCACACTCCAGCAGGTCATCGATTACCACTGCACCGTCGACGAAAGCAGCGGCATCCACAAAGGCATATACGGTGGCATCGTTGACAAAGGTAACAACCTCTGTCTCTTCGCTGTCTGCATCATCTTCCGTCTCCACCATGATATTTTCGTCAACGGCTTCAGCCTTTAGACCCGCCTCTTCATCGATAGCGTCAACGCTGACCACAGGGCAGAAAATGACTCCACCAACGAAGGCTCTGCCGACGCCTTCACTGAAAGCTAAATCTGCTATGCCGTAGACGGCCTTGTCGGCTACTTCGTCGACAATGGAAAAAAGAATAGAATATTGAAAATTACTGTGGGTAATCCCGGAGCACACCTCTCCTAGCAAGGTGACACCCCTTATACCTACTCACCTTTTGGAAGAGGAAGGGGACTCTGATAATGAAGGTCTCTTTGGAGTAGCGAACAGTCCCTCCCAGTTACATGTCAATTGCCAGGAAGAGGATGATTATTATGGTCAGGACTATGATCAACAATATTATTCTACTGGGGAACAACCATTTCAAGAGGACATAGTTTGTATGCCCATTTCTTTGCTCTCCAGCTTGCAGTTTATACTATAGTATTACAGAAAAAGGTTTCCCTATCCTGCAACAACGGCTCTTCAGCCACCTACGCCTGCCAGGTCACTACTACTGCAACAGTCTACTCCTTTGCAAAGACCTACATCTTTGCCTTTTCCTGGTCCAATACACCCGTAACAACCCTACTTCACGGCCCATATACTTCAGATGACAGCCAAGAGGAAGGTGAACTTCAAGAGCCCAATACGGAATGGGATGACTATATAATCCCAACCCCATCATCTCCTTCCACCTTGACAGCTGAGTCACCTTCAGAAGATAGTAGAGGTTCCACAATTTACTTGAGTGAGCAGCTAGAAGACTTGCGCTCTCCATGTCATCTAAACGAAAAGATTGTTTTTTGTACGACTTCAAAGAACCGTTCCAAAAGAGCATACGTTCCATGCCTATCGTGGACTACATTTGGTAAGAAGGTCTGAAAGTGATGAAAAACCCAGCTACCGTCACAGCAGTTCTTCAGCGCCTTGTTAACAAGCATTGGCATAGCCAATAGGTCTCGCCTTTGGGGCCTTATAAGTGTTTAGCCAGAGCTATTGACTTTGCCAATGTCTTCAAGCTGTGCTGTAGAGAAGTGTGGCTGCTGTGCGGCATGCTGAAAAGTTATAATAAAAAAGTGTCAGAAGCATTTTTGTTACTTTATATATGACCAAGAAGGCATTATGTAAAACTGAACAACCATATTAAAAAAAGTATTTACAATAAAAAATTTCCTCAGTTTTCTTTTGTTCTTGCAATGCTGGCAACTTGTTTCTGCCTATTGCAATGGTTGTTTGTTAAAGCTTTTTTTTTGAGGGGCATAAACAATCGGAGGGTGAAGGTTGGGAACTAGTACCTGTATTATAACACTAGCAGCGGCCAGACTCTAGGGGAGAATCAACAGATGCCAGATTCCGAGAGCAGGCTGAGGTGGTGCTGAGTGATGCTGAGGTGGTAGTGGTGGTAGTGGTGGTGGTGGTGGTGACTGTTGCGGAGACGATGCTGAGGTGATGCTGAATGATACTCAGGTGTTGCTGAGTGATACTGCTGTGGTGCTGAGTGATACTGCTGTGGTGCTGAGTGATGCTGTGGTGGTGCTGAGTGATATTGTCTTGGCGCTGAGAGATGCTGTGGTGGTGCTGAGTGATATTGTCTTGGCGCTGAGTGATGCTGTGGCGGCGCTGAGTGATGCTGTGGCGGCGCTGAGTGATGCTGTGGCGGCACTGAGTGATGCTGTGGCGGCACTGAGTGATGCTGTGGTAGCCCTGAGTGATGCTGTGGTGGTGGTGAGCGATGCAGTGGCGGTGCTGAGCGATGCTGTGGCGGCGCTGAGCGATGCTGTGGCGGCACTGAGCGATGCTGTGGCGGTGCTGAGCGATGCTGTGGTGGCGCTGAGCGATGCTGTGGTGGCGCTGAGCGATGCTGTGGTGGCGCTGAGCGATGCTGTGGTGGCGCTGAGCGATGCTGTGGTGGCGCTGAGCGATGCTGTGGTGGCGCTGAGGGATGCTGTGGTGGCGCTGAGTGATGCTGTGGTGGCGCTGAGTGATGCTGTGGTGGCGCTGAGTGATGCTGTGGTGGCGCTGAGTGATGCTGTGGTGGCGCTGAGTGATGCTGTGGTGGCGCTGATTGATGCTGTGGTGGCGCTGAGCGATGCTGTGGTGGCGCTGAGCGATGCTGTGGTGGCGCTGAGCGATGCTGTGGTGGCGCTGAGCGATGCTGTGGTGGTGCTGAGCGATGCTGTGGTGGTGCTGAGTCATCCTGTGGTGCGGCTGAGTCATCCTGTGGTGGTGCTGAGTCATCCTGTGGTGGTGCTGAGTGATGCAGTGTTGGCCCTGAGTGATGATGTGGTGTCGCTGAGTAAAGCTATGGTGGTGCTGAGTGATGCTGTGGTGGCGCGGAGTGATGCTGTGGTGGCGCGGAGTGATGCTGTGGTGGCGCGGAGTGATGCTGTGGTGGCGCGGAGTGATGCTGTGGTGGCGCGGAGTGATGCTGTGGTGGCGCGGAGTGATGCTGTGGTGGCGCGGAGTGATGCTGTGGTGGCGCGGAGTGATGCTGTGGTGGCGCGGAGTGATGCTGTGGTGGCGCGGAGTGATGCTGTGGTGGCGCGGAGTGATGCTGTGGTGGCGCGGAGTGATGCTGTGGTGGCGCGGAGTGATGCTGTGGTGGCGCGGAGTGATGTTGTAGCGCTGAGTGATGCTGTGGTGGCGCTAAGTGATGCTGTGGTGGCGCTAAGTGATGTTGTGGTGGCGCTAAGTGATGCTGTTGTGCTGAGTAATGCTGTGGTTGCGCTGAGTGATGCTGTGGTTGCACTGAGTGATGCTGTGGTTGCACTGAGTGATGCTGTGGTTGCACTGAGTGATGCTGTGATGGCGTTGAGTGATGCTGTGATGGCGTTGAGACATGTTGTGTTGGTGCTGAGTGATGCTGTGCTGGCTCTGATTGATGCTGTGCTGGCTCTGATTGATGCTGTGGTTCCGCTGAGTGATGCTGTGGTGTTGCCGAGTGAGAGATAGAGTGAAGATATAATGCCCAATTAGAGAGGGTGGTGAGAGAGAAAGAGAGAGAAAGGGTGTACATAGAATAAAGAGTGGAGCGGGATAGAGAGAGAGAAAGAAGGGGAGAGAGAGTGAATGAAGGAGTTTGAAAGAGAAACAGATAAAGGGGTGAGAGAGAATGAAAGGCTAAAAAAGATAGAGAGGGGAGAGTTAATTAAGTAGAGAGAGAATTAGAGAGGGAGAGAGAAGGAGAGAGACAATAAGAGTGGGGGGTGGAGTTTAAATAGAGTGAAGAAGTGACGCGGAAAAAGTAACCTTAAATATAGCTTTGTGCTTTGCACAAATAAATATTTTTAAAAAAAACAGTGAGAGACAAAAATACTGGTAATTAGGCTGTGACTCCCAATATAAAACAAATAGCGATATAAGGTGAAATCAACCCACCGAAGCAATATTTCTAACTAGACAGAAAAAAGCTTGCATTTCAATGCTAATCGCTGTTGTTTTTCATGTGACTGTAGTCCAGGGCCCTCAGTTGGTAATGTGAGCTGCTGCTGCGATTGAAACATCAGAGTCCAGAGAGTTAATGAGCCATGACGAGGAAATGAGGAAGAGATAGGAAACAACAGATGGCAGCTGCGCGTGCACGCCATCATGAACTCAAGCTGGTCGCCAGCCGAAAGCCAGTGTTTGCACTTCCAAAACCCGCTTACTAAAACTCTCGGCCAGACAAGCGCTGGTGCAGGCCGAGACCTAAAAAGTATAAAGCCCTGAGGATGCTCCAGCCTGTCTAACTGGACATTCCAAGACAGATTCAGTAATCACTCAAGCAGCTCAAAGGCGATCAAAAAACCCTCCTCCCCGATTTCTGCGCCTCCTGACAAAGTGGGCAGACGCTTAGACACCATCAGGAAACGATTTTCATCCATGTCAGAATTGACAGTGAGGGCCGCTAATTCCCTGGCTGTGCTGGGCATATGCAATAAACAGTTATAGGTAGACATCGCTACCCATGGACCAGCTTCCTGAGGAGCCCAAGCTGGAAGCTAAAAAGATAGGAGGGACAAAGGACATCAGCGGAAATTATTGACTGCGCCATGTATATTGCCACCACTGTATTTCGCCAACTTGCAGGTTCAGCAGTACTTAGAAGACGAGGCTGACTTAAGTCTACTTCCCTTCGTCCTGAAGTGCAGAATAAAATCTTAGACCTCCATTAGGACAGGCAAGATTTATTTGACAAACATGTGGATGAGGCCTTACAGGCCATGAAAAAGGATACGGACACTGCAAAGTCACTTGGAACACTACAATTCGGAAAAGCTTCCTGTCGTGGACACAGAAGAAGGGGTATCCCGGCATACAGGGGAGGATATCAACAATATAGGTATCGCTCCTACACCTCTGCCTCCCAACAGTATAGTCTGCAGTACAGCCAAAGGCAACCCCTTCAAGCGGATCTCAGCCCAGAGGAAGACCTACCCGCCAAGGAAAAGAGGCTAATTGCCGCAAATGACTGGTCCCAGGCTCTGACTGTCCCGATCCCATCACCCCAAAACGCCAAATGCCGAATACTTTGCAAGCTGTCCTCACCATTGGGGATCATGTGGAAATTCATTTTGGAAGGCATGGTACGGAATCTTTGCTTTCGCCTTTCCACCCTTTCCCCTGATCCCCACGGCACTCACCAAGATGAAGATAGAACTGTGCAGAATAATTCTCATAGTCCCGACATGGCCTCGCCGGCACTGGTTCACAGAGCTTCTCCTACTTTCGGAGAGACCTCTCATTCCATTGACCATCTCTCCCTACCTCTTAACCATGATGCAGGGTCAGATCCTGCATTCCAACCCCCAATTGCTGCACTTAACCGCATGGCTCCTGAGCACAATGAGTTCGCCCATCTGAACATTCCTCCAGATTGCAGGGGCAAACTTCCTAAAGCCAGAGCTTCCAGCACTAACAATACTTACTCATACAAATGGAAGATATTTTGTTTATGGTGCCAACAGCAGCAAATTCATCCTCTCTCTTCCTCACCAGAGCAGATATTACCTTACCTGCTACACTTGGCACGTTCAGGTTTAGCTTGTGTCTCCATCAGAGTTCACCTGGTGGACATGTCTCGTTTTAGGCGATCACACAACATAGCCTCTCTATGGTCCTCCGGAATAATCAAACAGTTTTCTGTAAGGACTTTTCAGGGTGTTCCCACCATTCAGACCTCCACCTCCATTGAGCCCATCCACAGGTCCTCCTGGAAGGTGGCTCTCCTAGTAGCTCTCATATCGGCCAGACGCGTCAGTGAGATTCAAGCCCTTACGATTCAAGAACCTTTCTTACAGTTTGACAACACAGGATTTGTCACCGGACCAAGTATCACAGACCAGCGATGAGTATGTAAAGAAGCATTTATTGTATATACTGAGGTCAGGAATACAGCCCGGATATGAGTCTTTGTTTTTCTTATTGTTCTTCTTTTCCTGCGTCTGCTTCAGATTCCCCTGGCGTGGCACATCCCCTCGGGAAAAGAGTAAGGAGAGGCTGTCAGTATTGTGCTCCTGTTTTATGCAGTTTCCTGCCCCGGTCTTACCCTCTCTCTCCCTTTACGTGACCCCTGCCCTCCCTTACCCCAGTGAGGGCTTTTGGTGTTCGTTCACACCGTTCAGGGTACGCCTTCTCTAGGAGTATCCTGACCTTTAGACTACTCCTTTTATTACTCCTTCTTTTGCGTGTGGTGGATTCCCCACCGTGACTTGCTTCAATACGGCTGTGCCCCAGTGCCCGTGACTCGGTCTGGCGGTGGAAGATAATGGGTCTGGGCGTATGTGGGGAAACAGAGAACGCCACCCTTCCTCCCTCTCCGCCCTTGTCCCTCCCTAGAACCCCGTGAATACTTTCTGTGACCACCAGCACCTCCCCAGCGAGTGCCCCGTTCCCTCCAGCACTTGCCTGAAGCCTTGACCCGCTGACAGGGTCGCGGCGGCCCTGTCCGTAGAGCCTTCCTCCGGGGATGCCTCTCTCGTC
The DNA here is from genome assembly GCA_963921515.1 of Calotriton arnoldi. Classification (NCBI taxonomy): domain Eukaryota; kingdom Metazoa; phylum Chordata; class Amphibia; order Caudata; family Salamandridae; genus Calotriton; species Calotriton arnoldi. Next base: position 1,759,337 of record CAWUFW010000564.1, on the reverse strand, counting down.
TTTGTCACATTCGCGTCCTCCTCCTTAGGGTCTCCGTTCTCCTCCGCTCCGTCCTTCTTCCGGTCTCCGTCACTCGATTCGCCTTCCTCCGTCTCCCGCACTGCTCCGCTGTCCTCCACGTCGCCGCCGTCTTCCTCCTCACTCCCGGTGTTCTCCTGCTCGTTCCTCTCCGTCCTTATGTCGATCCCTGCTTCCGGGTCTCGTGATGCATCAGGGCTCCGCCCCCGTGACGTCGCTGGAGACAGCTGAGGAAGGATTCCTCCAGCGCCCCCGGGGCATGCAGGGCCGTCACCCGGGGAGGCCCCGTCACAGAGCCTCCCCACCAGGCATGGACGATCGGGCCATGCAGGAGAAGCAGAGCGGGACAAGAAATCCACGTTGGTCTGGAGGGGTCCAGGACGGTGGGACACCTGAAACAAGAAGGGCTGTAAGGCCAGGAACCATCGGAGAACACGGGCATTAGTGTCCTTGTGCCGGGCCAGCCAGACCAGGGGAGCATGGTCTGTCAGGAGGAAAAAAGGGCGACCCAGTAGGTAGTACTGAAGGGCCTGGATGGCCCATTTAATGGCAAGACACTCCTTCTCGATGGTGGAGTATCTGTGCTCCCGGGGCAGTAGTTTGCGACTGAGGTATACCACAGGGTGAAGCCCCCCTGAGCCATCGTCTTGGGACAACACTGCCCCAAGACCCAAGTCTGAGGCATCGGTTTGCAGGGTGAAGCCTTTCTCGAAGTCAGGGCAAACAAGAACAGGGTTACAGCATAACAGGTCTTTGAGCCTTTGGAAGCTCCGCAGTTGAGAGGGGGACCATTCCCTTATGGTGTTGGGGCACGTTTTCTTTAGCATGTCAGTTAGCGCAGCAGCCTCCTCCGAGAATTTGGGTATAAATCGGCGCTAGTAGCCGACCAGACCCAGGAAGGCTCTGATGCCTTTCTTTGTGGTGGGGGTCGTTAACGACCTGATGGCGTCCACTTTGTCCACCTGTGGTCTTATCAGGCCTTCCTGGATGTGGTACCCCAGGTACCGTATAGCGTTTGTGGCCAGCATACATTTGTCCGGGTTAGCTGTCAATCCTGCTTGGCGAAGGCTGGTTAGTGTGGCTTTTAGGTGTGTGAGATGTTGGCTCCAGGTACGACTGTATATGACTGTCATCCAGTTATGCGGCTGCATAGGACTGATGGGGTCTTAGCACTACATCCATGAGCCGCTGGAAGGTGGCCGGGCCCCGTGGAGGCCGAAAGGTAGGACCTTGAAGTGATACAGACCCGAAGGGGTGGCAAATGCAGTCTTCTCTCTGGCCTTGGGGGTAAGCTGTATCTGCCAGTACCCCTTCGTTAGGTCGAGCGTTGTTAGATATTTGGCTGTGCCCAACCTTTCTATCATTTCATCTACTCTGGGCATGGGGTAGGAATCAAAGCGGGAGAGCTCATTCAGTCGTCAGTAGTCTACACAGAATCTCACCGTACCGTTCGGTTTGAGTACTAGCACGATTGGTGACCACCAGGGGCTCTGGGAGGGCTCTATGATGTCGCTATTGAGCATGTCCTCTACTTCTTTCTCCACCTCCCTTCTTCTGGCCTCCGGTATCCGGAATGGTCTTTGCCGGACCGGTTTGGCCCCATCCGTGATGATGTCGTAGTGCACCAGTGGAGTCCTCCCGGGTTTGGGGGAAAAGACATCTCAGAAGTCATCTACCAGGCTCAGAAGGTCTTTCTTCTGTTCCGTCAATAACTGGGGGCCTTAGGGATAGCGTTGAGATCGAGGAGTGCATCTCCCCTTGGAAAAGGTATGGACAAAGGACGGCTATCGGATATTAACAGGTCGGCATCAGTGGCGGTGTCTGGTGCATCGAGTGTGTCAACCCATTTCTTAAGTAGATTGACATGATAGATGTGTCCCTTGTTCCCTGTATGGGGAACAGCTACCCTGTATGTGATGGGTGTTATCCGGGCCAATATTACAAAGGGGCCCTGCCACTTGGCCAGGAGTTTGTCGGTGGAGGGGAGCAGAAGGAGGACCCGGTCCCCAACAGAGAACTGCCTCAATGTCGTTTGGTGATCATATACCCTTTTCTGTTTTTGTTGGGCCGTGTCTAAGTTCTGTCTTACTTCCTCCCACAGGGTTGTCAGTCTGTGCTTGAGATGTGCTGCATAGTCTAATAATGTCCTCCCTTCGTCTTCTTCCTCCTCCCACCTTTCTGCCGCCATGTCAAGCAATGTTTGCGGTTTCCTCCTGAACACCAGCTCAAAGGGACTGTAACCCGTGGAGGATTGGGCATGGGTCCTGATTGCGAACAGGGTGAGCGGCAGTTGTTTGTCCCAGTCCCTCCCCGTGTCGGACACTGTTTTCCTTAGTATGCCCTTGACGGTCTGGTTGTACCTCTCTACCAGACCGTCGGTCTGGGGGTGGTACACAGAAGTGCGTATCTGACACACTCCCAGGAGTTTACAGATCTGGGACATGAGCTGTGACATAAAGGGCGTCCCCTGATCAGTCAGCAACTCCCTAGGAAACCCGACCCTGCTGAAGAACCCTATCATGGCTTGTGCCACGTTACTAGTGGTCATACTGGAGAGAGGTATGGCTTTGGGGTATCTGGTGGCGTAGTCCACCAGTACCAGGATGTACTGATACCCCCTTGCTGAAACGGTCAGAGGGCCTACGAGGTCCATCCCTACCCTGGAGAAAGGGCCCTCTATTATGGGGAGAGGACACAACGGTGCTTTGGGTACGTGCGAAGGGTTGTGTAAGTGGCACCAGGGACAGGCTGCACAATACTTCCTGATGTCAGAGAAAACCCCAGGCCAATAAAACCTACGCAAGAGATATTCTTCTGTTTTTTTACGCCCGTAATGCCCCCCTCCCGCCTGATTGTGTGCTAGGACCAGGACCTGCGTGCAGAAAGAAAGGGGGACAAGGAGTTGTCTTACGTCTCCTGTGGGCTTTCTTATCCTTCTATATAACAGACCCTTTGATGTCAGAAAACAAGGGCATACCTGGTTGTCGTCTTCTGTCACCGTGTGGGCCCACGCATTCCCCAAGGTGGGATCTTCTGTTTTGTGCTGCCCTGAAGCTATGCGGCTCTCTCTGCTCTCCGTCTGCAACAGTAGAAGTAGAAGGAGGGTTAGTCAACCCGTTTAATATCACTGTTCTGTTGTGCTCTCTTTTCTCCTTACGGGTCTTTCTAGTCTTATACGTACCCCTTTCTATGTTTTCCCGGGAGAAAGGAGCCTCCCGCCACCATTCTTGTCCCTCCTTTTCTCTAATGGCCTGGGAAAGGAGGACGGGGAATTCATCAAAGTCGGTACCAATGATCATGTCCTCCACCATCCGGGGTATGCCCCCCACGCGGATGGGTCTTTCCTCGTTTTTGCTTCCTAGGGATACAACAGTCACAAGGTAGGTTTTCTGGTCCCCGTGTACACAAGTGATCGCCACCCTCTCCCCCTTTTGCCATTGGTGACTCAAGATACGTTCCTGGGTGAGGACAGAATGGCGACAGCCGGAGTCTATCAGTACCCTGGTCTGAACACCGTTAACCGGGAGATGTAGGTGGTATGCCTCCTTTCCCTCTCCTGCCTAGAGGACCCGCCCCCTTGTGTGCCCTACTTCCATTGGTTCCAAGGGGTTGGTCTTTTGGGGACAGTTACGTGCTATGTGGCCCCAGTCAGCACCATGGGAGCACTGGGGCCCTTGTCCGCTTTCTCTGGGTGTTGGTCGAGGGAGCAGCCGAGGGTCGATAAGTGGACGGGGAGTGGGGTTCGAGGGTCCCGGTGTTGAGTACCTCCATCCCTGAACCAGTGGGGTAGGTATATGAGGGGTGATAGCCCGCTGTTCAGGAACCCTCTGATGGGCACAGGCCAGGTCTATCGCGCTTGTGACTGTTACGTTTGGGTGTTGCTTAACCCATACACGGGTGGCGGTTGGAAGACCCTCCAAAAACTGTTCCAAGAGGATCCGGTCCATAACCTCCTCCATGGTGGAGGTGTGGGGTTGCAGCCACCGTGTTCCCAAATCCTGGGTGCGATAGAAGAAAGCGCGGGGATTGTCTTGGGGTAGCCACTTCCCTTTCCGGAACTTCGTGCGGTAATGCTCCTGATCATACCCTAAACGCTCTAGAATCGTCTTTTTGATCACACCGTATGGGATGGTGCCTCCTGGATTGGCCGCCTGGTATGCGGTTTGAAGTTCCCCTGATAAGAGAGGTGCCACATACTGCCCCCATCTTTCCACTGGCCATTGAGCTGTGCTGGCCACCCTCTCGAAGTTGGTAAAAAAGAAGTCTGGGTCTTCCCCTATCTGGTACTTCTGCAGTACCGAACTCGGTACATTCGGATGGACCTTACTGCTGGCTATGGTGTCGGTTAGGCGTTGAATGGCCGAGTCCTGGACCACCTGGTTTTGTGCTATGAGGCCAGCCTGGGCCTGCAAGGCCTCCTGCAGGTGTTCCCTGTCTTTCTGGGCTTCTGTAGTCTGTCCCTCCACCACCAACTGGAGGTGTCGTTGCACTTCAGCCAGTTGCTTTAACATATCATCCAGGCTGATGGTCTGCGTCATTCTGCTGCCTCCGTTCGGTGCTGGGACTGGGTTGGGGAGATCCCGCTTCTGACACCACGCGTCACCGGCCCAAGTATCACAGACCAGCGATGAGTATGTAAAGAAGGATTTATTGTATATACTGAGGTCAGGAATACAGCCCGGATATGACAGTCTTTGTTTTTCTTATTGTTCTTCTTTTCCTGCGTCTGCTTCAGATTCCCCTGGCGTCGCACATCCCCTCGGGAAAAGAGTAAGGAGAGGCCGTCAGTATTGAGCTCTTGTTTTATGCAGTTTCCTGCCTCGGTCTTACCCCGCTCTCTCCCTTTACGTGACCCCTGCCCTCCCTTACCCCAGTGAGGGCTTCTGGTGTTCATTCACACCGTTCAGGGTACGCCTTCTCTAGGAGTATCCTGACCTTTAGGCTACTCCTTTTATTACTCCTTTTGCGTGTGGTGGATACCCCACCGTGACTTGCTTCAATAGGCTGTGCCCCAGTGCCCGTGACTCGGTCTGGCGGTGGAAGATAATGGGTCTGGGCGTATGTGGGGAAACAGAGAACGCCACCCTTCCTCCCTCTCCACCCTTGTCCCTCCCTAGAACCCCGTGAATACTTTCTGTGACCACCACCACCTCCCCAGCGAGTGCCCCCTTCCCTGCAGCACTTGCCTGAAGCCGTGACCCGCTGACAGGGTCCCGGCTGCCTTGTCCGTAGAGCCTTCCTCCGGGGATGCCTCTCCCGTCTTTGTCACGTTCGCGTCCTCCTCCTTAGGGTCTCCGTTCTCCTCCTCTCCGTCCTTCTTCCGGTCTCCGTCACTCTATTCGCCTTCCTCCGTCTCCCGCACTGCTCCGCTGTCCTCCACGTCGCCGCCGTCTTCCTCCTCACTCCCGGTTTTCTCCTGCTCGTTCCTCTCCGTCCTTATGTCGATCCCTGCTTCCGGGTCTCGTGATGCATCAGGGCTCCGCCCCCGTGACGTCGCTGGAGACAGCTGAGGAAGGATTCCTCCGGCGCCCCCGGGGCATGCGGGGCCGTCACCCGGGAGGCCCCGTCACAGGATTATTCTACGTACAAAGCCTCGATTTATACCTAAAGTCCCCTCGGACTTCTATCTCAATGAGCCTTTGATTTTGAAGACTTTCTTTCTGAATCCTTCAACACCAGCGGAAATGGCTCTTCATTTATTGGATAGTAAGAGGCGCATCAAGTTCTACCTTGACAGAACCAAGTCCTTCCGAAATACTAACCAATTGTTTGTGGCGTACAGTGCACCAAGGAAGGGTCAGCCCCTTTGCAAACAAAGCATCGCTAGATGGATTTCCGTTGCGATCCGATTTTCCCATCAGGCAGCAGGGAAGCCATTGCAAATTTCAGTCCATGCTCATTCTACTAGAGCTGTGTCAACCTCAACTGCACTGTTTGCAGGTGTGCCACTCCAGGACATTTGCAGGGCTGCTACCTGGAAAAATCTGCTTACCTTTACGCAGCATTCCTGTCTTGATACCACTCCTCAGGAGGAAGTAGCAGTGGGCCAGGCAGTTCTAAGGCATCTTTTCTGGTAAAGGTGAGCTGTCTCTATCGTCCTACCATCCTTTTGTTTGTTCTACACATTGTTTTAAATGAATTGTGTTGGTTTTTTCAAGCTCAAACTTTCTCATAAATTGACAGTTGTACTGTTGTGTATGCTATGTTTACAGAGATGCTTGCAGATATTCTTTGTATGCATTTCAGTTACTCATCACTAAAATCACAGTGTGCCTCCCTATTGCTTGATACTCTGATTCAAGCATTTGAATCTATAAAAGTTCCAATACTGGAGCAAGAAAATTAGTTATTTACCTGTAACTATAGTTCTCCAGTGTTGGAATTTTTCATAGATTCAAATAAGACCCGACCTCCTCCCCAAAGATGCTCTCCTTTACCTCTTTTTCAGGTTCTCTGGCACTTGTGGTATGGAAAATCTGAGGTACTGGTTCTTCTCTCAGGAGTGTTGCAGCTTGATTGCCTTAAAGATAAGTTTGGTCTCTTTTTTAAAGTGACTATAATTGACTACAAAAGTAAAAGGCCTAGGGCCTTCTTGCTTTGTATTTATCATTCTACTACTATTATAAGGTACCAGGGACTCCCATCTCTATGACCGGGAATGATTCAAGAATGTGAATCTATGAAAGATTCCAATACTGGAGAACTATAGTTAAAGGTAAGTAACTAATTTTCTTCTAGCAACTTGGCTGAACCTGATTCTTGGAGTCTGAATTAAACTAACTGAGGAATGGCTGCTTTGAGTTAATTTTTTTTAATCTCCCTCACCTGTTGTATTTGGTTAGATGCAACAGGCTACATACATAGTAGGCACTTCTCTGAATAACTGTCCAAGATAGAGTTCCTCTACTTCAAATAGTATAGGGTGTATTTTAATATGTTTGTGTTAATCCTGCATGGGCGATCCCAAAACCTAATGTTTGATTTTCACTAGTATTAGTGTGAGCTTCATTGTTTGCTGATACTGAACATCTGGCTGGATTCAAATACATTTTTAATAAGGTTTTTTTTATAGAGTGATAACTGCCATTCTAAATTCCTATGGTGTCTCTGAACTTAACTTATTCGAGGAGAAGTGGGTTGAAAGGTTTACAGATCAGTTGGCTTTGTTTTTCTTTCAGCCATGTGATGCCACCTCTGGCCCTAGCAATAATGTAGACATGTGTAAAAGTCTTTTTATGGAAAGAACTGAAATTGAGACAGATACCAAATGGCTAATTGAGTGACATTGCCTTGTCATATTGAAGAAAGATCGCAATAAACTCATCTTCTGCACTGGATAGAATGTGGTACAGTACCTGAACCTCCTTTTCCTTCCAATATGGGGGCCGTTATTTCCCGTCACTCTGACAACTACTCTGCCAGGAGTGGGCTAGATTCCTTCTCTGTCTGCAGGCCTTTTTAGACGTAATATTTTGGCTCCTGTGTCTTGGCATTCGGAGGAAACACAAGCGCACATTGGTAATATTCCTGTGTACCACTAACAATAATATTCTATATTTGCTTTGTGAAGTCTTCACACGCCATACAGCTCATTTTTCTGCTATAAATCTCTCCATATACCTGACAGTTGAAAGTTGACCTTTGAGAGAAATTGTTCCTTCTTTCCTATGAATTGTTTACGTTTTCGTCTGCCATTTGGTAGTGTAGGTAACCCCTTCATTTCTCCTAGGGTTTCTGTCTTGTGATTGTAGGCAAAACCAATATTTTATGCAGTTGTCACTCCAGGGTTTTGTTACTTTTTAACAGGTTGAGATTAAGGTCATCATGTGCGTTTTTCTTGCTTTCCTTTTATCTTTAGATACTGTCTTTCTGTATTGACATTTTTGGCAGATACTTGCCCATACGGAGACAGATTCTACTAGTGTTTTTCTTTGATACTGGAGGTTTGATGATGCTTTGTTATATTAGGTCTAATACTCTTCAAGGTGAAGCTTTAGAGTAGGAAATAAGGCACAATTCTGTGAGCATTGGCTAAGGGTGCAAATTTAGTTATTTTTTTTACTTCCCTTGTACACATGTGGATTTATATTCAATGTTAGAAGAACAATGAGGGGGTGTTATGGTGGAACATGTATTTACTCAAAATAATAAACAGTTATTTTCGTTGGTAGGTAATAGATAATAGATATTTGCGTACACCAGGTTTGATCGTCAGGTAAAACAAGTGTTTGACTTTTACAAAGTTGTTTAAGTGACATTTAAAATGCATTTACTCAATCATTTACAAAATGCTATTAACCTGTGATTGCAGTATTATTTCGAGCCTATCCAAAGCTACTGGTGCGCTCTGGCTTCTCATGGACAAGGACCCCCCTGACTCAGGGAGGACAGAGATTTGGCCCTAAACACCTTGGTGGCTACTCTCCTTAATCATTTAGGGATGCAATGGCTGGGGCTGGGGCATGCGGGTCAGTTTTTGGTGCCAATACGTCCTAGGTGCTAGGTGCCGCTTCTGACTCCGGCGCTCCTTTCGGTGATGTTGCAAGAAACAAGTAACAAGATTGGTGTTGCAAGTGGCCGGGGACAAGATCATGGGAGACGGATAGTTTAAAGGGCAGAGGTGAGTTGACCCGCCACTTTTCTAGGTCAGTAGCTATGGCAATGGTTGGCTTTTACTCAAAGTATTATCACAGTAGGCTGATGGCTGAGGTTAGGGGTGACCTGTTAACATGGCCCTCCTTCTTGACTAACTTTAATGGGGCAGTGGTGTGGCTAGCCCCTGCCTACCATGGCTAGTCAAGCCTTAGGTCTGCTTACTGATACAGTAAGCACTGTGGGATTTGGAGCAATTTTAGAGGAAGTGTGGTGTACGGGATACTGGTCCAAGGAGGAGTGACAAATATCAGGCTTGGTGAAGAATGGGGCGTTTTTACCTTTTCCCTGTTGTGGTGTAATTGTTGGTTTGACCTGATAAGGGCAGAAGTGCCTTTTTTCTGATCAGGCAATATGGCAGTGGTTGAGGTGATGAACTGGCAGATGGCAGGTGATGAACTGACGGAGTGCATCTTGTAGTAATGTCTCAAGATTAAAGGACATTTGGTACTCGTATGCAGTCACAAAAACACTATTTTAGGGCAAAACTTGTTCTGGATTTCTTCTATAATGCAACCAATGTCTTGTCTTGCTTTACGTTGCAGGAATTCACAAGATTCCATCCACAATGACCGAATTCTCTAGCATGTTATGGAAGCTTATTGTCCCACCCTAAAAAATCTTGTTGTAGCTTCCTTGGTGTGAAGAACCTGCGCTTATGATAGGCCCTTTCTTTCCTGCATGACAGTTCGTCGGTATAAGGGCAGAGATGATGTATTCTCTCTAGAATCCATCATTGAATTTCTTGTAGCAATGCATTGAATGTCCTGTTGCATAGAGCCTTACTAGGCTAGTCACCTTTAGCAGGCATGAGCCAGGTGTTGAGGCGTCCTTTGGACGCTGGTGAGCTTTACGGTATATGAAGCAGCCTGAACAGGATATGCCCATCTGCATTTGAGAAGAGCTTGCTTACTGCAGATTTTGTGATTCTCTTCTGTGAGGCTTTCTGGGTTAGTAAGGCTGTGGGTAGATCGAAGTGTGACTATGAGAGGCACCTTCAGCTGAGAAATGTCTCACTGATGGGTGATAAGGCTGCCACACTCTGAGACATATTACCTGGGCAGGGCTGCAATAGTGTCATTCTGGGGGGCTCCCGGTAGCCTTGCTGCCTGGTGCAGAATCTGAGTTTACGCGGGCATTTGACCAGCAGTCCAGCCCTCTGCCCTAGTAGTACATGAGAATAGTGAGGTCCTGTCACGTTATCAGTTTGTCAGAGTATTCCAGATGGCACTGAAGGCGGCATGCATTGATTAAAAAAAAAAAAAAAATCACCCTGCACTTATTCCGAATAGATGAAGCCACTGTGGTGGCAGAGGCAGGCCTTGGTAAGACTCGGGTGAAAAGTATAGGAAGATGGTCCGCCTCATTCTGTAAGAGATATGTATGACTGGATTTGCTCTGATACTTATTTTGTGCTAGATTCCTCTCTTGCAGTAAGAAATGTCTTCGAAAGCTGTGTGGGATGTGGGTCATTCATTCATTCGGTGTGCAGTGCTCTGTCGACGCCAGACCAGAAGCAGAAACCTGAGCATTGCAGAAGGTTGAATTCAAATGGATCGACAGTCTTCAACTGGCTCAGCTACGAGAGGGAATTGATAGTGCAAAAATAACTTGGTAATAATACATCTGTGGGAAAATGACTTGACTACGCTAGACAGGAAACAGTTGAGGGGGATTAGCCTGTCAGAATTTACTTAGTTACGTAGGTTGTATCCAGACAATCCTTTTTTAGTTAGTGTGTCAATAATGCATTTCACTGCTGCTATGGCAATTAAGGAATATCACCCACAAATTTTTGCCAGTAGAGATGTTTCATAAGGCTAATGTCCACTTATCTTTCAAGGGTACCAAGACCCTCTGGCCTTTTGCAACATACTGGCCTTTTGCAACATCCTTTCCAGCTTGTGGGGAGGGTGAAGGCTCTTTTGCCCTGGCTGTCTTTGTGGGGAGGAGTAACTATCTTGCTGTATCGGTGTGTTCTTTAGTCCCTATGGACTAGAGTTTGGATGGCACTGGAGTGTGTGCGTATTTTCATTCTGTGGCAATAAATATTTACAGAAGGAGGGGTGGTTCATAGGTGAGAGTGGCTGGATAGTGGTGGAGGCACGAGCCTTCAGGTCCTGCCTTCATTACTTGGGTTGGACCTCCACAATCTCGTGGTAGTGAGGGGATGGCTCCGGGACAGTGGCCCATTTGGGTAGTGCCCCAGGATCTTCCGCATAGATGTAGGCAGTTTCATCCATGTGACTTTGGACAGAATGGGAAAGTGGTGGTTGACTTTGGGGCTGTGAAGTCTACCTCCTAGTTTATAATCTAAATGATGTAGGCTGTCTGGCTAGGGGTTTGAAATAGAATCTGATGTTAGAGTAATGAAATGGGTGGACATTGGTAGGTGTATGCATATGGTCTGATTTGGTGATTTAATAACTGAATGTGTTTTCAATCTTGTATTGTAATAAATAGAACCTGTGTGCAACCAAAGATGGTGTGTAGGGATGTTGTCATTTCCTATCCTGGTAGAGGGGTGTGGGCCTGGCAGGGCACCTCTTGGGTCTATAAACAAGGTTCTCCCCACAAACTTAGGGGGGAGGGGACTGAGATTAGGCACACGACGCCCAGGTGTCCACGCCCCCCCCCTTGCTCTTTGTGTGATGCAATGGTAGGAGGGAGAAAGGACTGTTTTCCTGCAGTGTCACTTCCTGGCCGCAGGGGGTTACATCCATCCTTGGTGCTCCTTGTTGTGATGTCGCCAGAAATCAGGAATGCAATCGCTGGAGTAGAATAGTTGAAATGTCAGTGGTGAGTGGACCTCTGCCTTTTCCTCCTGCGAAGTGGCCCAGACATCACGTAAAGACCTGTAATTCCAACCCTCCGTACCCTAGAGGTGCAGTGAAGGAGCTGACCGTTATGGGGGTGGGAGATAACTATTTCACCGTATCAGTGTGTTCTCTAGTCCCTAGAAAACTTGAGTTTGCATGGCGCTGGAGTGTCTCTGCATGTTTTCTTTCTCTGGCAAATAATTGGGTTACGGGGGGGTCATATGTGTGATTTTCTGGATAGTGGTGGGGCAGGGGGGCTTCAGATCCTGCCATGATTACAGGGCGTGGACCCCCTATCTGGAGGTAGTGGGTGGAGGGGGGGTTCGGGGGACAGGTCTGGCAGTTGCCCAATTGGGTAGTATCCCGAGATCATCGATATGAGCAATTTTGCCCATGTGATTGTTTACAGAATGTGATTGCGGAGATTGACTCTAGGGATATGAAATCTATTCCCTTGCTCATCATGTAAATAATGTAGGCTGTCTGGCTTGGGATTTAGAATATAATTTGAAGTTAGAGTAATGAACTATGTAGGGAAAGTCTTCAGCGAATGTATATGGTTGGATTTTGTGGATTCATGGGTGATTGTGTTGTCCATGTTGCATTGTAATAAATATGATGCATGGTCAACTGAATAAGGTGTGGGGGCAGGTTGTAATTGCCTCGTCCTGGTAGGGGAGTGCGGGCACAACTGGGTGCCTTATAGGCTTATATTATAGGAGAATGCCCTGTCAGGGCTTGTCTGGTGTCCTTTTCATGTCGGCCCTGCGTATCCAGTCCAATTTGTTGACCCCTTTGCTCCTTAGCTGCAGATGGTTATATTTGTGGCAGCTGCAATTCTCCTGGCCCATAACAAGAAATCTCCCATTGTGAGAAAATGGCTGTCAACATCTGTAACAACTGTCGCATGTACCTTACAGTTTTTATTTTTCCACTCGAACTTTTAATCCACCCTTGCAATCTGTTCACTTTTCTTGAAATTCCCAAAATCAGCGTATTTTGCTGGAAAGCCGCCCGGGATTTCATCACTGCCATACTCAGAATCTTCGGTGCCTTTAGCGGGCATTTGCAGAATGCTAATATATTGCAGCCCTTCATTGTGTGCATGTTTGTGGCATTGCCCTTATTGATTCTGCAGAACTCACAATACATAACTAATTACAGGCAAGAGTCCCCAGAGTCTGCAGGGCTAGAATGGGTGCTCGCTCGTTCCGCTACCTAGCTGCAAAAACATGGAATTCTCTTCCGCAAGGCTTGCTCTACTGAACGAGCCTTCTGCAAAGATTGAAAAACATGGCTTTTCAGGTCCCTCTCTTAATCCGTCCACTCTTGCCAAGTTCCGCTTGTCTCCCGTTTGTCTTGTTTCAGCGCGGGGTCACACCGTTTGGTGTAACCATGCGCTCTATAAAGGACGATGATGATGATCATTAAAATTCTACTGTTGGATGATACTTGACCATGAGATCACGTAGACATTACCAGATAGTATTCTAGATTTTTCATTCATTGTCATTATTCTGTTGTGGAATTAAGCACTGGAACAGGAAGTACCTGAGCCTCTTGTGGGTTTTATGTTTTTCAGCTCGAAATGTGGTGTACAAGTCTTCCACATCAGCTGCTAGGTTAATGATCATATTTCTAGCACGTGTGTTCTTGTGGTTTTCTTTTTAAGCATTGAAGCAGTTCGCACATATTCTAATACACTTCCCTCAGCCCTGCCCTGCCACCTAGGCATCTGACATCTTGCATGGCAGAGTCCTGAAGATTAATATAGCCGACCCTTTCTCATCAGAGTCTTCTCTGATCCTTTTGTCGTCAGGCAGTGAAAAGTTCTGACTTCTATGTGATCCACAGAGTCTTTAGCACCATTCAAAGAAAGCCACAACATAATTAGTCCTGTCCTTCTGAAACGTAGTGCCATGGACTGTAAGTTATGAAGTTAATGTTCATGAAGATGGTGTCCACCAATGCACTGTTCTTGGCTGCAGTTGATTCTTAGTCAGAGAGAAGTGTTCCCCTAAGAGGAAGCGATTGTGTGTGGTCAGTTGACATCACACAACCGTAGGGTTGCTAGTGCATTTTTGGTGCCTCACTGTTGCATTTGATGAATTCTTTCTGCATACATTGGCTTGAAACTACTTCAAGATGGGGGCGTGGCTTGCAGCCGCAGAAGATGGCCGCAGGCTAATAGAGCTGCGCTAACAGCCGACGATCACTGCCCGACATCCGTCACTATCCGGCACGCTGTGGGGCACCCGATCGCACCGAGGGACATCGGAAAGGTGCGGCCGCAGTCTGCGGCGTAGAAATAGCCCTTGTATCCACCGGAGGCGACGCGGAGGCTCGATTCGCCGGACGGCCCCGACCCTCAAAATGGCGGCCACTGCGGGGCGGTGAGCGGAGACCGCCGGACCTGCGGGGAGCCCTGGCTGCGAGGCACTGACGCGACGGGGTGAGTTGACCCCCGGGACACAACTCCGAAGGAGGCGGGGGTTGCGGCCCCCCCCATGTCTGAGGAGCTCTGCGGGTGCTGAGTGCGGACCGACACGAGAGCTGTCTGGTGCGTCGCCTGAGAGCGGGGGGCTGCACTGGTGCGGCGAAAGTGCGTCTGCGGCCCCGTGGAGGCTGGCCTGCTTTCTGGATCGCGGGGCAGAAGTGCGACGGTCCTGACGGGCGGTTTGGGACACTGATCATCCCCCGGCTGAAGTGCTGAGGCGAGCTTCTGGAGGTGGGTGGCTCCACTGCAACCATTACCGGCTGGACGCTGGCGGCGGTCATACGCGCTGTGCCCTTGCGCTGCGATCAGGCTGTTGAGGGGGCGACGGCCCTGACGAGGGTTGAAGACTGATGAGGCCCGTGGAGACCCGGGGCCGGTGAGTGGAGACCGGACCCTGATCGGCCGCATCTCGCCTCTGAGGGGAGGAATCAATATACTTAATTTGATCTACAACCATCAATAGCGCGGCGACCAGTAGGAACCAGGCGGCCACGCGGAGCCTGGGCCCAGTTCCAAGGCCTACATTGAGCGAAGGAGGGGGCGTGGGCGCAGACAAGACGCTGATTGTAAGACGGCAGGGGCCTCCGGACAGCGACCAGAGGTAAGACGAGCCAGCGGACGGCCCACCCGACTGGGAAGACACAGGCGACGGACCGCTGCGAGCGCCGGCATGGGCCGCACCAGGCCACCCGGCCCCGGCCAGGCAAACCAAATAGACAAGTACACGGTCGCCATGAGCCGTGACGAAGACGCGACAGGAGGAGGCTCGCAGGGCGCGGAAGATGGGGACCCCGACCCCTCACTTAAAGACATCATGAAGGCCATCAGGGACTTTCGAGGCACCCTTGAGCCCAAATTGGACTCTGTGACAGAAGAGGTTAACCTCCTGCGGGCGGACTTCCGAAAAATGTCAGAGAAGATCTCGGAAGCGGAGACTGGCATTGGCAGCCTTCAAGCTAAGACTAAACGTCTGGAGGAGCAGGTGGCTTCCCTCACCAAAAATCAAGACGACATCTACGCGCGCCTCGAGGATCAGGAAGGCCGGGCCCGCCGCAATAACATACGCCTGGTGGGGGTACCGGAGGGCATGGAAGGCCCTTCGGTAGACTGGTTTGTCGAAGACCTGATCCTCAATCATTTAAAGCCCAAACGCCTGTCAAATTTCTTTTCGGTGGAACGGGCCCATAGAGCGCTGGGAGGCAAACCAAAACCGGGGCGCCGCCGCGTACTATTGTGCCCGGGTTCTCAACTTTCGGGACAGAGACGCCATCCTACAAGCCGCACGGACGGCAGGAGACCTCCACTTAGACAACGCCACAATTCGCTTTTTCCGGACTTCACACGCAGGGTCCAGCGCATGCGGCGCTCCTTTGATGGAGTCAAGAGAGCTCTTCGAGAGCAAGGCGTAAAATATATGATGTTATTTCCTGCCAAGCTCAAGATCCTTGATGGTGGGAAAGTCCACTTCTTCGACAGGCCAGAGGAGGCCAGCGACTGGCTCGAGGGGTGGCGCACTGTGAGCAGGCGAGACAGGTCGGAGCGACCTGAGCACCGAACCGAGCTGGAGTCAGATGACTGGAGGAAATCAAGCGGCCAGAGACCAGAGCAGCCGTCAGATAAGTGACAATGGGTGGGGCTACATGACTATGAAAGGCCATCCCAGGAGAAAGACGGTTCTGCCTCGAACCATGGCAACCTGGCATTAGATGTGCTTTGGTGGATATGGGGGGGCGGGGGAGAGACGCGTGTCTCTATTACAGCCCAATGGGGCGATTGAGCGACTGGGGGGGACGGGGGGGTTGCGGCATGGCCCCACAGTGAAAAGCTGAGCATTGATATAGGGGCAATTATGGTAATCATTGGAAATATCTATCTCCATGCTGGCTGTAGGCACACAACCCCACACTATTGTTTGTGTTTCTGCTATGGGGCGACAGGCACTCTGCCAGTTCCGAGGGTGGGAGGTTGGGAGCTCACCTAGCAGGGTCGCAGGGCGGGGGGTGTGGGGGGGGTGTTTGTTTTGTTCATTGTTGGGGGGGACATGGGAGTTAGCTCAGAATCAGCATAGCGACAATCTGTGGCACTACATGCTAGACACTGCAGCGGGGGGAGGGAGAGAGGGGGACTCACAACAACAGCCACCACCCCGGGATAATGGGTGACCCAGTCAGTTTGCAGGTGTGGACCTGGAATGTAAACGGCCTGGGGGATAAAATTAAACGCACTCTAGTCCTGCAACACCTGAAGCGACATATGCCGGATGTAGTGCTGATCCAGGAATCGCACAACTCTTGGGTAATAGATGTAGGGCCCTAGACTGATTTGGTTACAAGATGGTGGCACACGCGGGCTACACTGCAAGTGCTCGCGGGGTGGGAATATTGGTACGCACCACACTGCCATTGGTAATAACGGGTACATGGGCGGATAGCACAGGATGCTTTGTGGCGGCCGGGGGTACCTGGGAGGGACGGTCACTGGTTTTTTGCTCCTGCTACCTTCCCCCGGGCCTCCACTCTACTTTTCTTCCTAAACTGGGGGGTTTCTTGGCAGATCTCCCCTCGGGAACCCTTATCCTTGGGGGTGACACCAATGCCGTAATGGACCCATCATTGGACCGCTCCAGTCCGCGGACGGAGGCACGAGAAGAACGGGGAATGGCGGGCTTTGTCGCAGCCCTCGGTCTTGGTGATATATGGCGGGCACATAACCCTCAACATAGGGAATACACATTCTACTCGGCCAGGCACGGGACTTTCTCTAGGATCGACCACTTTTTCACCCGGCTTCCACAGCTGGGGGATTTTATGGACGCCAGGCACATGGCACGTGGGATCTCGGACCACTCACCAGGGTGTGTCTTCTTGAGGGGACCGGTGGTGAACAGGGCCCCTGTCCTAGACTAGATTCCTGGCGTCTGCGGGACCCGGAATTGAGTGCTAAGCTCAGAGAGGGCTCTAAACTATACTTTGAGGAGAACCAGGGATCCGTCGACTCCCAGATCATTATGTGGGAAGCCTATAAAGTGGTTCTACGAGGACAGGCGCAGGCGTTAATAGGAGGACAGAAGAAAGAGGAGGCCCTACAGATGCGCCAGCTTGAGCGGGAGGTGGGAACGTTAGAGCGCGACCCCGCGTTGACAGAGTCAGCGGACCTGCGGCACGAACTAGCTCTAAAGCAAAAGGACCTGAGGGCGATAGCGGAGAGGGAAGCGCGAGCCTATGCGCTAGCTACCCAGCATCGATTATATGATGTGGGCGATAAGGGACTGAAGCTACTGGCGTGGCTAGAGCGTCGAGACAGGGAACGCTCATGGGTGGCAGGTGTCTGGAATAAATCGGGAGCCTGGTGCTCCAATAGCGGGGATATAGCAGAGGCATTTGCAGTCCACTTTGAGCAGGTATACTCGCCGGTAAGCACTCGGACTGAATCGGACTGTGCGGAGTTTCTACGAGACTTTGCGCTGCCCGTGCTATCTCCGGAGGCACGTGATAAGCTAGAGGCGGACCTCACGGAGGAGGAACTGGGTGCAGCCTTAAACGCCCTGCAGTCGGGAAAGGCGGCTGGGCCAAATGGACTGCCGGTTGAAATTTATAAACGACAGGCGGCGGTGGTGCTGCCTCCCTTGCTTCGGATGTTCAATGAGGCGAGGGAGGTGGGGCGGCTTCCCCAGATCAACGGGAGGCCACAATTGTGACCATCCATAAAGCAGGAAAACCCCCGGATCGGTGCGAGTCATACCGCCCGATTTCATTAATAAATGTAGAAGCAAAGGTGCTCGCCAAGGCCCTGGCGGAGCGCTTGATATCGGTCATCACGGACCTAGTCCACGTGGACCAATCGGGGTTTATGCCCCATAGGAGCACGAGACATAATCTACGAAGGCTCTACGGAGTACTACACATGACAGAGGACGCCGGGCCTGTGCAGACGGCGGCGGTGGCCCTGGACGCATCCATGGCTTTCGACAGCATGGAGTGGCCATATCTTTTTATGGTCCTCCAACGGCTGGGATGCGGGCCGATCTTCTGCAGCTGGGTACGGCTGCTTTATGTGCTGCCCACGGCGCGAGTCAGTCAATGGGGCGGTGTCCAAGTCCATTCCCTTGAGAAGGGGCACTAGACAGGGATGCCCGTTGTCCCCTCTCCTATTCGCCTTGACGCTGGAACCCCTGGCGCACTGGATAAGGAGAGATCCTATGATCTGGGGTATCGTAGCCCCAGGGGGGTGGGAGGAGCGGGTGTCCCTCTATGCGGACGATATTCTCCTATACCTGGCCCGGCCATATCATTCGCTTGCCCGTGTCCTACATATTCTTGAATTGTTCTGCAGTTACTCTGGGTATACCACCAACTGGTCAAAATCTGTGATTTTCCCGCTCTCGGGCCCCACGCCACGAATTCCGCCCCGCTGTGTGGCACCAGTAGTCAGGGAAGGGTTCAAATACTTGGGAATCCACATCACAAGAAACAGGGAGGTTTTCCTGGCTAAAAACCTGGAGCCCCAACTCGCCCGCCTAGGTTCGGATGTAAGCCACTGGCGCTCTCTCCCGCTTACACTCATGGGCCGTGCAGCCCTTTTAAAATGCTCACGCTACCAAGGTTATTATACTGCCTTCAGAATACGCCCTATCCGGTCCCGCCGCACTCCTTCAAGCGGATTTCTCAGGCGGTCCGTTCCCTACTGTGGGACGGTGGGTCCCCGCGGATAGCGCTGCGCAAACTCCAGAGGGGAGTTTACGATGGCGGCCTGGCAGTCCCGGACACCCAGCTTTACTACTGGGCGTCACAGCTACAGGTCGTAAATGATTGGGTCTACACAGACACCTCAGAACCGGCGTATCGGGTCGACAGGATGGCCATGAGCAGGGGAGCCTGCGAGTCGCTACTATACACGGCAAAGATGCAGCGGAGTTGGCCGACACACACACGGGTAGTGGTACAATGTTGGAGGGAGGCCAACAGATTCCTTGGGTGGGATCGGAAATTGACCGGGAGGACCCCGCTGTGGCTTGGAGACCAGCTTCGAGACGTGGCAGCATTGACGGGGTTTAGGGGCTGGAGGTCCATAGGGATCGAATATCTGGGTGATGTATGGGAGGGTGATTCCCCCCACTCATTTGAATTCCTACGGAAAGAATACGACATGCACCAGTCACAAAGTTTCCATCACCTCCGACTTGTGCACGCCCTAAGAGTACACATTCAGCGGGATGTGTCCATACCAGATTACTCCCCACTGGAGGACCGGTTGCTACTTGACCCGATTGCGGAGAAGCCCACATCGACGATTTACCGCAAGCTGGTCAACAACAGTCCAGACCCTCTGGTGTCCCTTAGGGCAGCGTGGGCGGTAGACCTGGGCACCCTGGAGGACGAAGAGTGGCTAGAGGCGCAGCAAAGCCCCAGAGAGGTAGCAATTAGGGCCAGATTCAGACTGGTGCAACTTAAAATACTACACCGCACATATTATCCTTGCACGCTATTGTATAAATGGGGCAGACTACAGTCGGGGTGCTGCAGAAGGGGATGCCAGCAGGAGGGTTCCTTCTTCCACATTCTATGGGAATGCCCCGAGATATCAACCTACTGGGCAGGAGTTACGGACACTATGTCCAGAGTTGTGGGAAAGGAGGTTCCGAGGGATCCAAAGTGGCTGCTCCTCATGATACGGGGGGAAGGGACCTGGTCCAAACACGCCGAACTATGGCTGTTCCTAGCGGCAGCAGTGGCTAAACGTAATATTGCAAGGAGTTGGGGAGCGCAGGTGCCACCGCAGCTCATTGATTGGAAGCGGGACCTGGATTGGTGCCAACGGGCCGAAGAGATGGTGTATAAGAGCAGGGGGTGCGCCAAAAAATGGGGAAAAGTGTGGGGGCCCTGGAAGAGATACAGAGGCCCTGGGCCGTCAGAGGAGGGGTGTTGAGATGGATCATAGTTGGGCTAGAGAGTGGTCTCCCCGGATCTTTGTCCCTGCTGAGAGTTGTCACACGATGTTTTGTACAATTGTCACACCACAGATGTACTGGCATAATATATGTTCTTCTGAGCTGTGTTAATAAAAATAAAAAGATTTAAAAAAAAAAAAAAGAAACTACTTCAAGATGGCTACCGCATGAGTACAGCTCCCCTTGTATTTAGAAGCCTGGATCTTTTTTTTTTTTTTTTTTAAAGGTGTGTTTTATGTTGAGAACACAGAAGTTCAGTTTGTACTGCACGTAAGATGGGTGCTGCAAACATGAATACAGTAATCATAGGTTTTCTTCTATTTATGTTCAGCCTGCTTCAAGATGGTTAGCAGGAAATCACTCACAAGATTTCTCCTGTGTGAATGGTCACCAAGGGAAATTGTACGGCCTTTTCCCAGATTAATAAGTTTTAGGTCCCACCTGGCAGTATTAAGGTTGAGACTGCATGCATTCTCTGCAGGCCAGGTTGCCAGTTACTTGGCCTTAAACAGAAAGTTGTGCCCTCAAAGCCTTCTTGAGCTTTCTGCGTCGCTTCATTAAGCAGCCAAGGCTGGGCTCACGGTGTGATGTGAAGGTAAAAAAAGAAATAGAATAATAGTTGATTATTGCGCACACGATATATATCAATATCCAGTCGGGTTATTATTTTTTTAAAGTTACAGATTTTTTAAAAAATATCTTAGAACTTTAGTACAGTAAAAATGTAAAGAAGAAAGAAATTGATGATATTTGTGGAAAATAGCTTACTTGGGGGTGGTGAGAGGTCATGTTCTGCAGTATGAGCATCTCAGGGTTAGATTTTTTTTTTTAACTGTTTGCTTTATTGAAACGCCTATTGTAAGATAGAATTGATCAGTGTTATCCTATAAAAATTCAGGACCATGGGTGCTTCCTACGCTCTTGAATGTGCGGATGGTTTTTGCCTTAAATCTGTGGTCGTATGCTGAGTTATTGCAGATTACTGGTTTGAGTCGGATCCTAATGGCACAATCGGTGTCTGTACTGTTACACTCTCGGGGTTTTAGTCTTATATTTCAGTGTTTTCCTTGGACTAAACCAAGTCAGTAAAAGCCCGATTTGTTCCTAAATTTCTCCTACACTGGAATTCAGGAGCCTGCTTGGACTAAATCGGGTGTGTATTTAAAGTCAAATCCATATACAAGCCAAATAACACCTTTTATGGAGTTCCTTACGAGAGCAGGCCGTACTTGCTGCTTCATTTTCCAAAGAGGGTGTGCTGGGAGGGTCATTTTGTGGAACCCCAGACAGTGTGAAGTGAGAAGGCGAGGCCTGTAGATAGAGGACTGGCAGACCCACACTGGCACATTCACACGGAAGCACATGTTATACCCTCACGATGGGGCGGGGGAGAGGGTGGAGAGGCACCACCCTGCCTAGGCTAGCTGAATTGTACATGGGAGGATTGGGCAGATCTCTTCCCTGGAGTACAACAAAAAATAAAGATGTAACCCCAAAAGTGAACAAATCTCTGAAACAAGCTCTTGTGATAGGGATGAGATGAGTACACTTTCGAGATGAAATAAGGGGACTCCCTTTCTCCTGAAAGGTGCCAAGGGCTCTGAAGGAGCAATGGGAGACACTTTCTTTGTACTGCCTTAGATTAGGGGCACCACAGTGCTTTAAATGGGCAGGTACTGAGTACCTGCACTTTTTTAATTTGAAAGGGAGATCCTGCATTTCTCAGCACTACTGCAATACATTTAATGGGAGAGTACCTGCACTTCTCAGCACAACTGCAATACATTTAATGGGAGAGCACCTGCACTACTTCGGAGCAAACAGGCACTTTATCTAGAGAGCGCCTTCACTTCTTGGGAGCAAACAGGTAGTAATCCATCTAGAGAGCACCTGCACTTCTTGGGAGCAAACAGGCACGCTATCTAGAGAGCACCTACACTGCTTTGGGAGCAAAGAGGCACTCTATCTAGAGAGCACCTCCACTTCTTGGCCGCAAAGAGGCACTCTATCTAGAGAGCACCTGCACTTCTTGAGAGCAAAGAGGCACTCTATCTAGAGAGCACCTGCGCTTCTTGAGAGCAAAGAGGCACTCTATCTAGAGAGCACCTGCGCTGCTTTGGGAGCAAAGAGGCACTCTATCTAGAGAGCACCTACACTGCTTTGGGAGCAAAAAGGCACTCTATCTAGAGAGCACCTGCAGTTTTTCATTTCCATTTAGAGCACTGGGGCACTTGGTACACCAACCTCAGGAGTTTGCAGGGTAAATATTCAAAACATGCAGGTTGTGACAATGCTGCTCTGCCTCTCCAATCTGTACCCTAGCTCCCCCCCCCCCCCCGTCCTCTGAGCCCTGGCCCGCCTCCGAGCCGCACTTGATCCCCTTCTGTACCTGCTCTGTCACCTGAACCCTACTAACTCCTCACTGTTTCCCTTGAACCCTGCTTCCTCCTCCATCTCCCCTGAGCCCCAGTGCTTCCTTGCTCTTCCCTCGGTGCTATTTTGGACGGAAGTGTTGTTTTATGCCCGGCCTTTTTATGTTGGTTTGATTTCCCGCCGGCAAGGTAACATTTCTCTTTTTCCTTATAATGCGTTTTCTTGCACTCCTCTTTTCAGTAACTTGACTTTTGCCCTCTGCCCTCCTTGATCCCTGCACTCTAGCGCTACGATGGGAAATTCTTGTTTCGATGGCACTGGTTGAGGGCCCCTGCTGATCGAGAACATCCAGTACTAATTACCTTTAGGCAGGGCTTTAAGTGGGGAAAAAAAAACTGGGGGTGCTCTAAAAGGGGCGTGGCAAATCTCTTCAAGGGGTGTGGCCTATCCGAGTAGGGGCGTGGTCTAAATCAAGATAACTAGCATTGTGTGCTTAAGAAAATCATGAAGTCGCATCCAGCAAAGGATAATAAAATAGGCAAAAAGGTATATTTATTAAGTATAAGCCATAAAAATACCAAACACTTTAAAAAACATGTAAAAATTATTTACATTACTTAGAAATCTATTGCAGGGTTCCCCCAAACCCTTGAAGATATTCACTGTGTCTATTTTGCTGGGGTTTCTCGGCGGAGTCAGAGGTGTGGCAGAAAGAGCAAAATATCCCAATTTTTAGTATTTGTTTCCCATTTCACTAACCGGTTACAGCTTATTACATTATTTAATTTAACCAATGGATACACATGTTTATTTAAGGTTTAATATGAGTTATTGACATTAAAATACATTCACAAAGTGGGATACGTTTCCAATCACAGAATGTCCCAAATATCCTTAAAAGTGGAATCGCAAGCCATTCGTCTCCCAGCCATGGAGTTTCTGTCATCAGCACTTCCCCACCCTTTTTCCACAAGAGCAGTTCAAACATGAATGGCAAAATATCCTAGTTTGCAAATGTTTTCCACATAATTATGGCTCTGCCATATTTGCCACATAATACTGCTGTATAATCTGACGATTTTAACTAATAAATTGTTTATAGCTCAAACGGATCAAAAGTTACAAAAAAATGTGACTTGTGTTGCTGCAAAGTAGATGGCCCATTGCAAAGGTTGACTGGTCACCTTTCTCACTGCTGCACTTGTATGTTCCACTGGTACTATTAAGGAAAAATCTTTGCGGATACTGTTAGCATGTGTAAAAATGTCAAAATAATAAAGTATCAGAAAATTTACAGCACCACTAATAGCAGTATAGGGTGTCAGAGCACTTTACATCACGTATGATTGCTTATCTCAGTGTAATATACGTGTGTAAATCACTGTGTTGGAAATGTTACATAAGACAAAGGACTATAAGGTGTAGGAGTCACATGACAACCATACTAGTAGGCAGCATAGTTTAATAGTGATTGGTCTGGAGAAACACAAACTCAGAATTTGAAACGTAATACCATGGTTGGGGGTTCTCTTTAATAATCAGAATTGATTTCTAACCAAATGAACTCTTTTTTGCAACATTAGGATAATCAAAGACTGTGGAAAAAACATAACGCTCTAATTTATACCTTGCAGTTTGCATGCAGCTCTTACATGACAGTTAATAGCTCACTGTTCTATGTTAGGATTTTAACTTATTAACTGCAAGTAACAATAGGGTCTCTCTGACAAAAGCAGTAACCCACTGACCTATTTACATTATGTGCACTTTGTGATCTGCATGGTACATGTTCTTAGCAGTGGGCACATTAATCCTCTGCGCTTCCTTTCCATGAGTCAAAACGTCCACTAGACAAAACACCATCTCGCTCTACTAAGAACATGAATCCCTGGAGTTATCATGACATTTTTATTGTTGCCAACAATTGTTGGAGGCCAGGAAGGAGACAGCAAGTGCTTTTAAAACCATATTATACTTGCAAACAGGACGCCCCCACCTGAAGTCAGTGCCACCCGCGGTCCGTGCAGGTAACAGCGGTGGGGCCGGGGTAAGGGGGTTTCGAGGGATGATGGTGAAGGAAAATGTATTATTTAATTTTCCCTCGGCATCATCCCTTGAAATCCCCCTTACCCGGCCCCTCTGCCCCACTGCTGTTAGCTGCACGGATCGCGGGTGGTCAGCGCCTAGTGCGGTCGCACTGCCCTAGAGCCACCCTGCTCAAGGGTCCTTTGACCTCAGTGACAGAGTCACTGTCACTCTATGGTGTGCTGCTTCATAGGCCTGCCTGCAAGACTGGAGGTGAACTTCAGAATAAATTGTGGCGGACAGGCCTTCAAGGTTAACCCACACATGCCACTGCTAGGGTCCACCTGCTGGTGCTAAGACACCAGGGCTTTTAAGATCTTGCGGGGCCTTCTAAGGTCTAGCATGGGAATGTAGCTCCCTCAGCGGGAGTGGTCTGGTGGACTGGTCATGAAGGCTGAAGCTGGTTCCCCAGCTCTGACCATAGTGCCACATCCTCTCCCCCACTGAACATCATACTGCCCCACTGAGAGAAACTTGCACTGCACTGACCCGCTATAAACACCTGGATGTGACTCAATTCAAATTACGCACTAGACAAGAGCAATATGCTGCCTAAAAAAAATGAACAACATCCTAGAAAAAGCAAACACTCATAGAGAATGCAAGATTAAGTAAAGCATGTGACATGTAAGCAGGAACAACATGGTTACCTTTTTCTTTTACACTCATTATTCAGAAATTAGTGAGTGCTTTTGCCCTGAAAAGGTAAGGCCATGACTACAGGGCCCAGAAGGGACCCGTTTCAATGCCCATTGCTTATATCCTTACAAAACGTAAGCAGTATGGTTTAAAAAGACCACATTCGTGAACACACAGCCGCTGTACACATTTTGTTTTCCAATTCACCCATCAAGTAGGTATTTCAGTACCTCCAGGAATAGTGCACTTTCCCACCCAGGGAAAACAATGTTGTTCAAAGAGCGGCGAGAAAACAAAAGTAGCGCTTCACTGGCAAACACTGTAAAGTGGCGCTAATGTGTTTAGGTGTGAATAAATCAATCTGGCCACCTTGCAACCACTCTATCTTGCTTTAGTTAGTTAGTTACTTTTCATATTTTGAATGTTTTAGTTCTCTCCACCCCGAGGCTGCACTTAGAAATTGAAAAAAGTCAGAAAAAGAGGACGTTTCCAGCAAAAGTGTTTTTCTTTTTTGGATCCATTTCACAGGGGAGCAAATAAACGAAAGGAGGAAAGAGAAGGTAACACCTGTTTCTAAAAGTCTCGGTTTTCACCATCCCACGCTGGCACCACGAAGAGAAGGGAAATCCTGAGAGAAAATGGCTCTCTTAAAGGGTTTCCCTTCCTCCAACAACGCTCACCTGGCATGACGTCATGCCGTGGACGTCATGCCGTGACCTCCACTACTCAGTGAAGAAACTGAGCTCTCAATGCAGTCCAGAAAAAAAAGAAAAAAAAAAAGAAAGGACTACCTTTGCCAGCCGCGAAAATAGAGCCCGATAGAGACCCGTTTCGAGGGCCCCAAAAAAAAACTGCCGGTGCTCAGACCCGGACAGACCCGGCCCACTTAAAGCCCTGCCTTTAGGGTTTGATCCCTGTTTTCAGGTTTTCACTCTAATCGGGATGTGTTTGTGAAATGTTTGCACACCACCGTTTACACCATCTGCATCAGTGTGTAAATATACGACGAACTAGCTATCAGATTAGAGCCGACGCATCCTGTTTCAGTTCACCAGCTGTCTGCGAGCTGGCTTGCTTTATCTTTTCATGCCAGTAGATGGCCACAGTTCACTGGCAAACCGAGGCTGCAATAGATTTTTTTTTCAGTAAGTAAATCAGAAATTGAAGGTTGAATTACTATAAATGAGTTGACCTGCACACATTTCTCATTTCCTGGGTTTTGTCATCAAATACTCTAAATTTTCCCAAGAACAACATTCTTTAGTTATTCAAAATCATGTTGACGCTAAAGGTATTCTAGAAAGACCTGGCTGCTTTTCAGGTCTTTGCATTTTAACACCGGGATCATGATTTTCTGCACTCTCCGCAAAGGATAGCCTGCAAGCTGGTTTTTATAACAGTCTTAAGCAAATGAACCACGATTAATATTTATATTTTTCTAGATGCACTAAGATCAGGTAACCGATGGTTGTAAGCTGAAACTTACAAAGAATTGTTCTAAAAGAAATATTGGCACAGGGTGCACTTTAGCTTAGCATGTGGATAACATTAGCTTGTTCTGCTACTTTGTGTATGTCATGTTCCGTACTCATTTTGTAATAATCATTAATTGTTTAATTTTGATATAAAATACGGGGCTGAATTTGTGGAAGTTCTTGAGGGCACAGGCTTGGAGACATGCTGGGCCCAGTGTGAAATGAAGTCGAACAACTGGGCATGCTAAAGTTCAATCCCGGCGCGCCGTTTCATCTATGGTTAATCTTGGTCATTCTTACTTACATTATGTGCGGTGAAAGCATGCACAAACTTGTGATAATCCCGTTCAAGGCCCTGCTTTAAAACGTCTGAAACTGAACAAACATGGGCACTTTTCATTTGAGAAATGGTAGGCTTATTTCTTCAAATGTGGGCTTTTGGTATGGAAATAATGCAGGCGTACCTAGATTGAAATGCTTTTTCTCCAGCTAACCCAGTAAGATTTTCTGCATGGGGTAAATTAATCATACAGTTTCCTAGCGTTTACCTTTGCAAAATTAACTTTTTCTCATATTGAGACAATTGCTGTTACCTGTTCATTTGGACAATCTACTAATAACTCCGATTTGGTTAACTTGATGCTTTCACCCACTTTAACGTCTACAACTTTAACCATAGTTGCTCTTACAGCTTTCAAAAATGGGGAACTTCAAGGTTATGCCAAATTCTTGAGTGTCATGATGCCCCTTCCCTCTCTCAACAATGATTCTGTATGCATGTACATGTATGATTTGTGCCACTGCGTTTTTTAAGTGTGATTTTTATTTTTTAAAGCTTTTTAACCAAAACTAGGATGCAAGGCATTAATTTCACTCAGTGAGTTAACATCCTGTTGAAGAGACCTTGTGAGAGTTAACAGTGTAAAGTAATTGCAACATGGAATATATATGAGACAGTAATCAGTGTATATATTTATAGTGTATTCAGTACACGTGTGAATGGAGGCCATGTTAGTATATGAGATGTAATTTAAAATGTTTGTAAGCTCATCTGCAACATTCTGCCTGTGCTGCTTTTTCAGTAAGATTTCCTTGGCATCTTATTTTCGTTTATAACTGTCTGTTTGCCTTTCAAAATGTTATGTTATGTTATTTAAGCTTATAGCGCTCACAGATACTCCAAGGAGTATCCCGGCGCGAGCCTAGAGAGGGGAAGGGGGCCAGAATTAAACAAAAAAGTGCGTCTTCAGTCTTTTTTTGAAAAGATTGAAGTCTTGAATGCAGCGAAGAGCCAGAGGAAGCAAGTTCCATGCCGTGGCAGCTCTGACAGCAAGAGAACTGCCCCCCATCCTCGTAAGCCGGAAGCGAGGGATGTGGGCCAAAAGCTGAGAGGCTGAGCGGAGGTGTCTGGCGGGGGTGTAGAACAGGAAAAGCTTCCTTAAGTAGATAGGGCCGCAGGCATGCAGAGCACGATGGGCCAGGGTCAGGGCTTTAAACTTAACTCGTTCGGCCACAGGCAGCCAATGAAGTGAACGCAGATGCTGTCTAACGCTGCTTCTCATCGGGATGTTAAAAAGAAGCCTCGCTGCAGCATTTTGGACAACCTGCAGTCTATTGAGTAGGTAACCCGGAAGGCCGACATACAAAGCGTTAGCGTAGTCGATCCGTGAAAGTATCAGGGCCTGAGTCACCATTTCCTTGGCTGCCCAAGGGAGGAGCGGGAGAAATTTCCTAAGGGTTTTAAGTATCCCAAAGCAATTACCCGCTAGCTTCTTTATCTGGGTAGAAAAAGAAAGATTCTCTTCAAACCAGACTCCAAGATTCTTAGCGGGTTGCCCCGTCGAGGCTGGCATGGGGAATTCGGCTGGCCATAGTACTTCTCTGAACTGGGGGGGAAAGGTTCCGTAAAGGAGGATTTCCGATTTGTCCTCGTTACATTTAAACTGTGCTGAGGAAAGCCATTGAAAGACTGCTGACAAACAATTTCTGGCCAATGACGTGGAACACTCTGATTTTCCCCAGGTAAACAAAAGCTGAGTGTCATCAGCGTATGCTATAATTTTGGCTCCCAACTCTTCAGCCAAATGAATCAGAGGGGTGATATATAGATTAAAAAGAAGGGGGCTCAAAGAGGACCCCTGAGGCACCCCCGTAGTCACCTTCTGAGGTGAGGAGGAGAATGGGGGGAGCCAGACCTGTTGCGTACGCCCCTCCAAAAATGATTTCAGCCAGCTCAGGGCAGTGCATGAAATTCCCATATCTGCAAGGCGGGTTAGCAGCAGAGAGTGGGGGACAGTGTCAAATGCTGCCGAGAGGTCTAACAAAATTAGAGCTGCCCTACCGCCCGAATCCAAGCACTCCCGAACGGCTTCGAGACTTCCACCAGGGCCGATTCAGTACTATAAGAGGCTCTGAACCCGGATTGAGCCAGATGAAGTAGGCCAGAACCCTCGACGAAGTCAGTAAGTTGTTTGTTTACCACTTTTTCGCAGACTTTCGCCACACTTGGAAGAAGAGAAATAGGGCGATAACTGACTGGGTTCAGCGGATCCAGTGACTGTTTTTTTAAAAGTGGCAAGATCTTGGCCTGTTTCCATACTAAAGGAACATAAGCCTCCTGGAGGGACAGATTGAGGAGTCTGTTACCTTCAGGGTTCACTATCTCTGCGACCGAGGCCAAAAGCCTGGCAGCACAGGGATCAGACGGGGAACCTGATTTCAAGGCCTTAAGAACCCTCAGTGACTCAGGCAGATCGATAGGTAAGAAAACCGTCAAGGAGGGATATTCAACATGCAGCACCTCCGGAGGCAAGAGCCTGACTGTAGAATGATTGCCTAGAGTAAAGGACGCATGGATAGAGCGATTTTTATCAATAAAAAAATGTGAGAGTTCATCGCACCAGGCGTTTGACGAAGGAAGTGTGATGGATTCAGCTCTAGGGGCCATAAAGCTCTGGACAATAGAAAACATTTCTTTGGAATTGTTCCTGGCTAGATCAATGCGATCCGCGTAGTAAAGGCTTTTGACCTGAGCTATAGAGGTATAATACAACTTCTGAGCTTTCCTAAGAATCATCTTTGCCGAGGGGCAATACTTGCAGTGTTGCTTCTGTGTTTTGAGCTCGGACGAATGCCACGTCTTAGAAGGAGAGTCCCTGACCGTTTGAGGAGGGGTGTAGGAGAGAGGAGATCCACCGCCCTCTTGATCCAGCTAGAGAAGCTTTCAAGAGCTCCCTCTAAATCATTAGAGGGGGCTGGTCTTGACTCCTTGGCCTTGAGGTGTGTAACCCCATGTAATTTTGTAAATACACCCTTTAAATATTCTAGTGTTACCTTGCTTTCCCTGTAGCCAACTTAACTCTAGTGAAAAAGAGCAAACTAATTTGGAGAAGTGCAGTAAATGCCCCAACTTTTGGCAATTGATATGTAAGCGGGTGGGAGTTTTTTGGGAGGCAGCCGTGCTCTCTTCTCCTGAGGCAAGCATTGCCTTTAGCTCAAAGTAAACAAAGGGCAATTTGCATGTGCACTTAGGCATGATACGCACACGTCATCTTGTTCTCCCCTCCTCAGTTTTCTCTTCCTCTGACCCATAAAACAGAAGTATCATCCATACAGTGCCCAAGTCAGGGCTTTAAGTGGGCCTGGTCCTGCCGGTGCTCAGCCCCGGCAGTTCTAAAAAGCAGGTGCTGAGACGGGTCCCTATCAGGTCTCTGTTTTTGCCCTCGCTATCAGGGTGAAAAAATAATCTTAACTCTCGGGCAGTAACACCGTTTACTGCCTTTGATGAACCTTCAAAGAGACTCGTTATAGTACTTTCACAGTCTGATCGATTCAGAACTGAAACATTTTTATTATTATATACAACAAAGCCATAGTTGTTGCTTATTTATCTTATGCAATTAACAACCATTGGCAAAGCCAACAGTCCTGGCTTGTTGTAGGTATGATGTTACTTGTTGTATCATATATATGGATGCAATTACAGAAACAGCAAAATACCAGTCTGGTGACGCACTACGCTAAGCACTTTTTTTAGCTATGTGTTTTTAAGCCACGCCTTTAATTACACCAGCCACGCCCCTTTGAGAGACTCCCCCGGCTTTTTCATCCCACTTAAAGCCGTGGCCCAAATATCTCAGTCCGTGAGAGGACCCATGCCTTTCACAAAACCTTTGGACATTCATTGTGAGCTCTAAGAGAAGGGAATCTTCCCATTAGGCCATCTGCATAACCACTTGCATTGTTGCAAACTGTAGCGGAAACACAGTGTCGGTGTTCCTGTGCAGGACCGAACCAGAAATTACCATCTTCACCGTCCTAGGAACCTCAGAGAACAGGGTAGACTTGGGGACGCCAGACACATTACCTCTGAGGGGCATTTAGCAACACTGGCGAAGCCTGAAGAATGACGCACTTTATAATTTTTTTCTTTAAAAATGATACTTTGAGGAATTGAAAGTCCATCTCTTAGAAGGCGTTCAGGTTGATAAAGATGGCGGCAGCTGCTTCACCGGAGCAGTGAACGCCCTTACTCTTCGACCTTGCTAAGTCGAACTGCTTCTTTAAAAACTCATTTCATTTTTGCTGCCTTTCTCTCAGAGAAATGGCAGCACATCCCCACCAAACTGTTTCCGATTTATTAGCAGTGTTAAACAACTGCTTTGCATTACACCCCCTTCCTGCATTATGCCGAGCCCGCCTACATTTCCAGTCAATTAGTTCATTGTACATTACTGCCGCGGCTTCCGCACTGCCTTGTCTTGTTAGGAATAAAACTGCCTGAGCAATTAGCCTGTTCATTGTGCAGGTGAAGGTGGGAGGGGAAAGGTCATCACCTGGGTAGGTGGAAGCCCTCTTCGCCTGGCTGCATCCACCAGTTAGTCTCCCTTGCCTGCCATCCTTTCTGACCCACCCCTGCGGTGTCCATGCACAAATCCAGCCGACCTGACTGTTTGCAACACAAAGCGAATGAATTAGCCGTCCCCTATTGTGATCTCCTCGGCTTCACAGTGGTTAGTGAAAAATAGGATTGTCTGGAAGCCACCCTTCTTATGACCAGCTCACCATTTACAGTAGAGGCGGAGATATGTTTTTGAAAGCTCGTTATGGCTTTTGCTATAGTAAGAGAGACTGCAATTATGCGATTCTACAGCTTGAGCTGCAGCGTTTTCCACATAATTATGGATTTTCCGCACTTGCAACATAATCAACCAACTATTGCATAGTTTGCAGATTTCAGCAAATAAGTTTCTAGCTCAAATAGATCAAAAGTTCATTAAAAACAAAAAAAAAGCGCCCCGCATGTCCTTCCGGCAGAGGCAGACTTTTTTACTAAGTTTAATTGGTCACCTTTCGGTTGCTGATTGCTGTATTCAGGTGTAAAACTGATGCCAATTAATTTAAACTTTTGCCAATCAGTATTACGTCTGTTAAAATATTACAGCCACAAAATGTCACTTATAATTTGCCTTTTGTTGCAGCATAATTTAGTCCACACAGCCACATAATTTGTTCCTCCATTGCCACATAATTCAGTTACTTTGACTACAGTCAAATGGACTTGGGCCTTCAAACTCCTATCATAGAGCATAGAATTACTGTTCTATTGACATTTCCGCCCAGATCTTTGGATATAGAAAGCGAACACTGCTTTACGTGGTGAGAAACTCGGTGGGTGTTCTAAATACAGCTTGCTTAATACTCTGTTATAAATAAGTCTCATTCTTGATGCTAGCACCCTGGATGATAACAGGAAAGTCTGTAGAACATTTTAAGATGTGTAATCGGATCCAGTGGATTTTTCAGTTTTATATGTTTGCTATGTGGTATTTATGATGTGAACTGAT
This sequence comes from Calotriton arnoldi, assembly GCA_963921515.1. Taxonomy (NCBI): domain Eukaryota; kingdom Metazoa; phylum Chordata; class Amphibia; order Caudata; family Salamandridae; genus Calotriton; species Calotriton arnoldi. The sequence continues at coordinate 1,726,986 of CAWUFW010000564.1, read as the reverse complement.
TTGTGTCCCTGGTAGAAATACTATTAGCAGTTTGGTCTCACTGTGGCGGCCTTTAGTCTTGGAAACAGTTGTTCAATGTGTCAAACCGGTTTCTCCGAACATGTCTCCTATCTAGCTATTAACATGTTAGAAAAAGATTTTCCTTGGAGTTTTGCATATATAGTATCATTATCTTTTTGCCTTGAAATAGTTAATGAGAAGAAGATGCAACTAGCGTGCGCTTAGGCAAAACTTACTAGGCTTCAGATCTTGCGTTCAACATATTAATTAATATACTGAGCTGTTGCTAACTAAATTGAAAGTCGTAAAGCGTGAGCCTTCTTAATGTGATACAGGGATCAAAACACCCTCATTCAAAACAACAACAATTGACTCTAAAACCCCATCAAGGTTCAAGCCTGTGACCCCCTCCTTCCCCCTTTATAGACACAAGACTTTCTTAAGGATGTTATCCCCAGGAGTGTTTCCATAAGCCTCTACAGTCTGGAAGAGTTGGGTACCCTCTGGATAATGTTGGGTTTCTTGCTTTGAAATCAGACACTAATATGTCTGCTTCCCTATGATCATGTTCACATTTTTCTCATTTGTGATGGCTAAATGTCAGCCTTATGAGAATTACTTAAGATAAAACCTGTGTCACAGAATTTTCCTGAATGAAGATGTTTTTTGAATGATGGTTTGTGCCACCTTTGAAAGACATTGCACGTCTCATTTCTTTGTTATTGAGTGTGCAGTTGTGCATGGTCACAAATTTGAATCATGAGGTGTTTTATAGAGATACATGATATACATTATATCTCTCCTTTTATTTATAATTGATTCATCCCATAACACAGGGCAAAATTAATGCATCTAGCTACTCGTAACTGTCGTTAAATATTCATTCATACAAGTATTTCTTCCTGAGGAAATATTTAAAAGATTTTAGGATCACTGGTAGTGTTTTTCAGTAGCTTTGTACATCAAGTTATGTTATGGACCTTGCCAAAACCTAAAAGCACCAACCGTTAGGATCTTTTTAGTTGTCCTAGTTAGAAATATGTGGTGGTTGTGAATACACCCTATTCTTTCTCCGAATCTGTACTGAGTTGAATGTCTGGCTATTTCAGCAGCCAAAACAGTGCATGTTTTTTTTATAGGCTTTCCAAGTCCGGTCAGTTAGGAAGCTTTATGGTATAGTTAGAAAAATCACAAAGCTGGAGTAAAATGTGAAATGGAATCATCGTTTGACGTATTGAGTGATTAAGACTTCTGGTTGGAATTGGCTTGAAAGGGGGCTTCTCACCAGATGAGAAACTCCCAACTGACTGACTGGGCTGATACAGAGTGCTGGTTGGTGCAGTTAGAATGAATTCTAAAGCTCATTCAAACACTGGCAGCATATCAGTTACTACTAAAATCCAAGACGATTGTGAGCACATCCTTACAACCTGTGTGGTAGGATCCTGACATAGACCTTTTGCTGCAAGTTCCTTCCGTTGAGAAGCTTGGCACCAATGGCCGCCATTGTGAAACCGACTTTTACACGTGAGGAAAGACTTTATGTATGAAAGTATACCTGGTCATCAAGTCTAAAGGCAGTCTTGGAAATAGACTGAGAATACGTATCTCATGGAGAAGACACTCTACGTTCTAATGTCTGTTCTCACACATTTAACAATCCAGAGTATCAAAAAAGGGTCAGGAGAAGCAACTGGATGTAACCATGTGCTCATTGAATTAGGAAAATCGACAAGCTGGCTGTGGCACTGTGTGTGCTGGTCCTGTGTTCTGATTTGACACTCGTTTCGCAGAGGGTGCAGGAGAACCAGTGGCGACTCGACCTACTGCACATCAGAAAAAGCATCCGGCGAACAAATCACCAAGATACCTCACTCCAAGATGTGGCAACGTGTACATTTATCAAATTAGTAGCTTTCTGATGGTAATGGCATAGGGTCCTTATATCAAAAGATTTCCATGCTCAAAGGGCCAGTGGCTGTAGGACAAATATTGTGTATTTTGTGAATTTATTAAGAATTTTATCATATATAATAAATACAAAGCAACTTGATTTTTACTCTAAACTGTGTATTTTTCGAGAGATTCCAGAGGTGACCGTTTTGAGCTCTCTCTTTCTCTCCCCCCCTCCCCTCTGGTGACTTCTATTGGAGACACAGATCTTTTGACCTGACAGAGAAGCTTGCACCCGGAACCAAATTGGACAGACCCAAAAGGGGCTTTTACAGTATATTTCTGAGATTCAGTGGTCGCTTGCAGAATGTAAATAAATTGTGTTTACATATGGTCTTAGTTTATATTCCCAAGGCTCTCTGATATTGTCTCACCCCAAACTGTGGTGATGTGAGTGGCACCCCAGAGAGTACCTGGCCATGTTTAGACCTTAGCCTTGTGGGCAATTAAGGGCAGGGCAAGAGAGCTTGTTAATGAGTCCCTGTGGCTCCTTAACGAACTGCCGACAGGGGGTGGGAAAATTAGCAAGTTAGCTAGTGTAGTTAAATGTGCTCGACTGTTAAAGGAAAAAAGATATTTTGTGGCATCCAACTCTAACTAATTATTTTGCTTTTTGTACACATTGGTAACTCGCACCCTGCTTGTTCGGAAAAGACAATCTGTTTGTCTTTCTTTTCATTTTCCAAAATGCCATTGTATCCTAATAAATGATCATTCATTGCTTTAGTATACTGAAGTTCTCATCAAATGGCCTTTTTTTGTACAATGTGCTGGCTTGTAAATGCTTGAGCAGAATATATTTACCAGAGAGATTGTTCTTGGATTATTACTAAACCAATAGGAGAAATTGTCTGCTTTTCATTTGAAATGAGTGTTTAATCCTCGTTTGTATATTCGATCCCAGATGCCATTATTGATGCAGATACAGTGATTACTCACATTTTAGTCTAATTTTCAGAATAGCTCGTTCATGTTCTTTGAAGAAACTACAGTCCACCCACCGTGTGTCCAGCAGGGCAGATGTACGACGAGTTGCTTTTATTAACTTGTTTTGGTCTCAGAAGCCAACATTTTAGCAATCATTGTGTAGATATATTTTGACGTAGTAGTGACCGGTACGCAGCAACATGTCTCTTCAACAAATTCATATCATCCCAACTGTGAAGCTTGCTAGGAGCAAAATATGTGCGAGCATTGCTCTCGGATATCAATAAACATTTGCTAGCAACATGGTGCTCAAAGCCAGTTTTCAATTGAGAAGAGCTCTTTCACGTCATTTGAAGAATGTGTTGCAAAACACCCATCGTTAAAATATATATATATATATTCACTGAAAAAACCATAGGTGATGTCATCAGTGATGTCACTGACCATGTCATGAGTGATGTAATATGTGACGTCATCAGCAGTGCATTGCGGGGGCGCGAGTTATAGTTAGCTGAACTAACTATAACGGGGGAATTTCACGGGTTTTGTACGAGTGCAATGTCCAACTAACTATAACTGTCCCTAAAACCTATGTTTTTTTCAGTGAATTTCAAAGGTTTTTTAAATGCAAATTTCTAACTATAACGTGTCTGAAACCTATGGTTTTTTCAGTGAATTTCAAAGGGTTTTTTAAATGCTAATTTCTAACTATAACGTGCCTGAAACCTATGGTTTTTTCAGTGAATTTCAAAGGTTTTTTAAATGCTAATTTCTAACTATAACCTGCCTGAAACCTATGGTTTTTTCAGTAAATTTCAAAGGTTTTTTAAATGCTAATTCCTAACTATAACATGTCTGAAACCTATGGTTTTTTTCAGTGAATTTCAAAGGTTTTGTAAATGACAATTTTTAAACGTATTAATTGTTATCTTTGTTTTTTTGATACTGATTTACTACATTTTTTTAAACTTTATTTTTAGATATTTTATTTTTTAAATTACATTGTAATTACATTATACATTACATTACAAAATATACTTTCTCAGAATGAATTACTTTAGTTTAAATACTTTGCAAATAGGTAATAGACTTTTAAGTACAGTAGTTACAGTTGTTGCAATGGGCAACACAATTTCAAACACAATGCAACATTGAGCTCAATGTGAATTTCTAGTTAAATGCAATTAGTTACTTTATGGATTACTTTTCTAACCACAGGACTGGATCCTAGATTCAGTCCTGGGACATCTCCTGTAAACAGTTGAGTAAAAGCGTTTTGGTTACAGTAGTGATTTTTAAGGAATATTAATGTATTTTAAAAGTTGACAAACTTTTTCACATAGAATCACCAATGTTATCCTATGGGAGGAAATTCACTTAGCAGGTAAGTAGTGTTATCGTTACTTTTTCTTACTCAGTGGTGGATCCTGGATCCAGCACTGGTGCATCTCCTGAAAACAGTTGAAAGAATGCGTTTAAGTCACACAGGCGATTTTTAAGGAATATTTGTAGTTTGTGAAAATCGACACTTTGAAACTTTCCTGCTGAAAACCAGACAATGGATTCCTATGGAAGGAAATACAAGTTACTGGTAAGTACGGTTAGAATTACTTTTCAGGGTCAGTGCTGGGCTAAAAGATGCAGCACTGGGTTCTCTCCTGATAACAGGTGAGTAAAACGGAATTCGTAGTTCGGCTGATTTTAGAGGAATATTATAAAGTTCCAAAACTCCACACTTAGAAGAATTTCCAAGTGAAACCAGTCAATGTTAGCCTATGGAAGGAAATTCAAGTTACTGGTAAGTACGGTTAGAATTACTTTTCAGGGTGAGTGCTGGGCTAAAAGATGCAGCATTGGGTTCTCTCCTGATAACAGGTGAGTAAATCGGAATTCGTAGTTCGGCTGATTTTAGAGGAATATTATAAAGTTTCAAAACTCCACACTTAGAAGAATTTCCAAGTGAAACCAGTCAATGTTAGCCTATGGAAGGAAATTCAAGTTACTGGTAAGTACGGTTAGAATTACTTTTCAGGATCTGTACTGGGCTCAAAGATGCAGCACTGAGGTCTCTCCTGATAACAGGTGAGTAAATCAGAATTCGTAGTTCTGATGATTTTAGAGGAATATTTGTATGTTTCAAAAATCGACACTTTGAAACTTTTTCAGCAAAAAGCAGGCAATGATATCCTATGGAAGGAAATGCAAGTTACTGGTAAGTACGGTTAGAATTACTTTTCAGGATCTGTACTGGGCTCAAAGATGCAGCACTGAGGTCTCTCCTGATAACAGGTGAGTAAATCGGAATTCGTAGTTCAGCTGATTTTAGAGGAATATTATAAAGTTCCAAAACTCCACACTTAGAAGAATTTCCAAGTGAAACCAGTCAATGTTAGCCTATGGAAGGAAATTCAAGTTACTGGTAAGTACGGTTAGAATTACTTTTCAGGATCTGTACTGGGCTCAAAGATGCAGCACTGAGCTCTCTCCTCATAACAGGTGAGTAAATCGGAATTCGTAGTTCGGCTGATTTTAGAGGAATATTTGTAAGTTTCAAAAATCGACACTTAGAAACTTTTTCAGCAAAAAGCAAGCAATGATATCCTATGGAAGGAAATTCAAGTTACTGGTAAGTACGGTTAAAATTACTTTTCAGGATCAGTACTGGGCTCAAAGATGCAGCACTGAGGTCTCTCCTGATAACAGGTGAGTAAATCGGAATTTGTAGTTCTGCTGATTTTAGAGGAATATTTGCACAATGGTGAAGGGAGGGGGCGGGGCCTGAGGTGACATCTGTGCAAACGCGCCCGTGGCGCGTTTTAAGTTGGGGGATTAAGTCCCCTTGAATCATGAGGGTCCCTGGGGTCCAACTAGCCCACCCTGTACTTCCAGTATGCGCCAGGGAGCTGCGTTGCAGAGGTGTTCAGAGGCCACGCCCCTTTTTGCACCTCTTTGCAAAGCAGCTCTGTGTCGCTTTCTGGACGTACCTTGTGGGCTAGTTGGCCCTCAGGATTGAAGGGGATTTAATTCCCCATCTTAAAACGCGCCACGGGGCCTGTTTGCACACATGTCACCTGAAGCCCCGCCCCCTCCCTTCACCACTGTGCAAACGCGCCCCGTGGCGCGTTTTAAGTTGGGGGATTAAGTCCCCTTTAATCCTGAGGGTCCCTGGGGTCCAACTAGCCCACCAGGTACCTCCAAAAAGCGCCACAGAGCTGCGTTGCAGAGAGGTGTCAAAAGGGGCTTGGCCTCTGTACACCTCTGTGCAACGCAGCCCCCTGGCGCATACTGGAGGTTCCTGGTGGGCTAGTTGGCCCCCAGGGACCCCCAGTATTCAAGGGGAATTCGTTCCCCATCTGCAAACGCGCCAGGGGGCGCGTTTGCAGAGTGCTCCAAGGAGGGGGCGTGGCCTCCGGCGCGATGCCGGTATTTTTTTTTATTTTTTTTTTAAGAAGGGGGGCTGTGTGGCCCCCCTTCTTTTTCTAATTTTTGGGCCCTGGGGACCCCATCCCCCAGGGCCTGCCCCCTAATATTTTGTTTTTAAAAAAAAAAAAATTTGAAAGGGGGCCGCGTGGCCCCCCTCCCCAGGCCTTAATCGGCCCCGGGACCCCATCCCCCGGGTATGGCCTTTTTTTTTTTTTTTAAATGTTATGGAGGGGGCTGTGTTGCCCCCATCCTTAGGCCACTTATGGCCCCGGGGACCCCATCCCCCGAGGCCGGCCTTTGTTTTTTTTTTTTTTTTAATTCACATTTGGGGAGGGGGGCCGCGTGGCCTCCCTCCCGGGCCACTACTAGCCCCGGGGACCCCATCCCCCGGGGCTGGCCCTCTCCGTTGGGGACCGTGGGGGGGTCCCCAATCCTCCCACGGTCCCGCCGGCTCCCCGCGTCCCTCGGGAGCCGGCATTGCTTTCCACATGGGGAGCTGCTAAGATGCAGCTCCCCATGTAGAAAAGCAATTGTCTTTGAATTTTGAAGAGAGAGCAGGTTTCCTGCTCTCTCTTCCAAAATCCAAAGCAGTTTGCTATGACAGGACGGGAGCCGCGAGGCTCCCGTCCTGTCATAGCAAACTACAGTGTCCCGGGGTAGGCACCCGGGACACTGCAGGAGCCGGCCCTGGGGGTGGCGGTCCCCAGGGCCATCAAGGGCTCCAGGAGGGGGCCGCGCGGCCCCCTCCCCACATCTGCAAAGCACCGGGGAGGTGGTGGTTCCCGGGGCTTCGGGGGTCCAAAACGGACCCCCATTTTAAATTTGTTAGTGCCCCGGGGAGGTGGCGGTCCCCGGGGTGTGTGGGGGGACTGGAGCCCCCCCCACACAGGTGATTTAAATTTAGAAAAAGAAGCCCCGGGGGGTGGCGGTCCCCAGGGCTGCGGGAGGGCTCAGAGCCCTCCCGCACCATTTATTTTTAAAGCCCCGGGGGGTGGCGGTCCCCGGGGCTTGGGGGGGCCTTAGAGGGCCCCCCCACATATTATAAATAACCCCCCCGCATGCCCCCGGGACTTGGCCCACCCGGGGGCCATTAACAACGGCGCGGGAGACCGCGCTCGTTTTGTTTTTCGGCGGGATCCGCGCACCCTAAGCGCATCCCGCCGATTTTTATTTTTTTTGTTTTGTTTTTTTAAATGCTTTTTTCTGCCCAGGGGTCCTTGTGGGACCCCCTGAGCAGACCTAGGGGTCAGGGTGTTTCTACCCTGCCCCTTTTGCGCTTTGCGCACTTGTTTCTGTCCCTCGGTTCTACCAAGGGACAAAATGGCTGCCAACACTTCCTGATTTGGAGTGTTGACAGCCAATTAGCATGCAGCTCGTGATCGGGAGGGTACGCGGACCCTACTCGACCATAGATATATATGTGACTTTACTTTTGATTTTCTCAGGAACTACTGAACGGATTTACACCATTTAAGCAAAAGGCACGACACTGAACCAAGGGCTACCTCTTTGCCAAATTTGGTGTAATTCCGTTCAGCAGTTCGGGCTGTAGCTGCGACTAAAGGTTCCTATGGAAAAATGAATGGGGAAAACGCGTTTTGGGACCCCCCTTTTTTCTCGGCCCCCGCTTGACGAATCACCCCGAGACTTTCAGGATAGGAGCGGACCGGAGCGCCCCAACAAGTTGGAAGCTTTCGCGAAAATTCGTCAACCGGCGCCAACGTTATTGCAAATAGAATGTTGCGGATTTCCTATGGAAAATAGGTCCTAACTATAACTATCTACTGGCGACCGCCAGTAGATAATATATATATATATACATTCTAACCGCAGTATGCATTGGATCTAAAGTTCCTTGAGCTACTTTTGGAATTCACCAAAGTCTGGCCACCGAAGTACGAAGACTACATCACATCTCGTTGTGACTGAGGGGATTGCATATATCCGAGATTTCAGCCACTGTATACCCCTAGTGTGTGGTGAGCATCAGTTCTTGTGAAGTGTTCAAGTCCGACTGAAGGACAAGTACGTCCTTCTGTACCTGAAGGTCATATGAAGTGTGACCGTTCGTAGGAGTAGCTAAGAAATGTAGGAACGACATCTACCCGACTGCATATCGACCCTATTTGTGGTAAAGATACTGCTCTGTGTTCTACATGCTAATCTTCATTCAATGCAAAGCTTCAAATGCATGAGATTTAGCATTATATAGATATGTTTAGGGTATGTAAAAGAGTGCAATTAATAAATGCAATTTCACTCCTTTAACTAGAGGGCAAAGATTAAATTCCCTGTTATGTCCGCACTACACAACCACAGAAAGAGAGGTAAGAGGAAATAGTCCCAAATCGCCCTCCTACAAAGCATTAATTCACACAACAAAGAAAAGGGACTCTATTAAAAAACTAATGAAGTGGGTAAACAGAGGAGAGGTGTAAAGCAGGGCACACACTGTGTATGTAAAACTGCCCTCACACACAGCAAGCTGTGTCATACTTCATCATAGGGCCTGCTAACACACCTCCGCGCTAGCCAACGCTGGAGGTGGAGCAATAGGGAGGGGGAAGACAAACAACATGAAAGAAGAGACGAAATAGTGAGGGATCAAAAAAGTGAAAAAATAATGGCAGAATAAATTGATAAAACTGGTAACAGTGTATCCCTGCTATACTTTTAATACTGGGTACACTGTCCAGGTGCAAGAGATGGTCTAATCCAGACCCGTGGATGGTGGTAATGGCTTCTCATTAACAGAGCCCTACCCCTCCACTCTGCTGAGATGTCGACATGTTTCAGCCGGCACGTAATAATACCCCGGCTTTCTTCAGGACTTCCACCTGATCAATCCCCAAAAAAAGGCTGCTGTCCCTACCTCAAGATCCAGGGGTGAGGAAAAAGAGCACCATGGTCCGTGCAAACTCTGGAATATAGTATGGTAGAGCCCTTTGCTCTCCATGAGGAACCTGCAGGAAATAAAATCAAGAAAAAACAAGAAAAGTGAAGTGCAGGGTGAAATAGTGTTGTGCCCAGTCTAAAAAGCCCAACATAAAAATGTGAGCCAAACATCCCTCTTGAAAATCACATACACATTCAAAACCCATAAGTTGTGTAAACCCAAACACACACTCCACAGTTCATCTTGTTCCACTACTGGCAATAAAACACTATCATTAGCGTAATATACTACCCCTGGAACACTTGGTAGGTGTGCCTTAGTGAACTGGTAGTGGAGGCAGCATACAACGCTATTATACTATCATGGTATGCGGTTTAGCAAGCGTCTATGCACGAATAGGTATATTACTCATATACTCATAAATGCATTAACTCTTCATTCGGAGACAAACATCCATCCAGCCCCATTACTAGTCTCTTACCGAGTTTACCAAAAAGTCAAACTGGAACTGGCGGAGGGGTGCGAATAGCTCCCTGTAGTCACACACTATGGTACAACAGGGTAAATTAAAAAGAAAACACACAAAGCAACATGAGAAAGGTGGAAAAGGTGGCAGGAAAATAACTGCCAAAAACAGAAAACAAAACTGAATAAACGCAGTTCAGCCGCTCTGTTTTTTGTCTTTTGTCAAGGCCAGTGGCCCTCTCTATCTGCGAGGAACGAGGAATTGAGTAAAATAGTCTTAGGTAGAAAAGAATATCAAAGGAGAATAGATATGTCCAAACCTACGAGACATACGGTTCGTGTTCCCCGTAAACTCAATCAGGCTATAGAATGAATAAATAAGGGAGAAAACTGCCAGCACCCATGGATCTCTTCCATGGCAGGATAAGTAGAGCAAAACAAACGTCAAATGGCTACACAGGAACCCATAATGGGTAAACTTACTTCGTCAAGGTGAGCTAATGTGCAATTCCAAACCGCACTCCCGACACCGTGAAGATTATCATGTCCCGTTTCCCTAAGCCTTATCAAAGGAAAATCCAACGGTCCCGCCCTGCGTGCGTCACCACGTAGCGCGTACCCACGTAGCATCAGCGCTCAGGGTGGACGGGGGACAGAAAGAAACTAGACCGTCAACCAGCAACATGCCGGCGGTCGGGAGAACGTGCCCAGGAGTCTGCGCAGTAGTCGCCCCTGTATTATCCTACAAGTAGTCTAAAGTTAAACTCCTGATATGCCTGATGGCACTTTCAAAGGGGAGACACGATTCAAATATATATACACACATACACACACCCAAAGAAAGGGAACCGTAGGAATGATCTAAACAAAGACCACAGTCCAAAGGGAAAATCCACGCGACGTATCCTACGTGGGGGGTCCTTAAGTCGAATGGATCTAACTGTCCGCCAAAAATTACATTGGTTCCTCATATAGAATAACAATATAACAATATGACAATTTGCTGCATGATAACCCCATGGTGGCTCGGACAGATGAGCAGATGGTAACCAGCTGCGCCCATTCTAAAGTTGATACCTGTCCACACACCGGGCAAAGGTGTTTAGAATATAGGCAGGTAGAGAGAGGGAACAAGGGGAATAGCAGTACTCGTTAGTTCAAGCTATTCCACGGGATCTCATCATTAAGTCCCCGAATGTGACTCCGTAACCTATACACCCATTTCTGTTCCCTAATAAAAAAGTGCTCTTTCTGGCCTATTGTGTGTCATGTCAATGTGTGGTTTATCAATCACTGTCCAGAAGAAATCCTCAGCCGAGTGATTTCTCTCTTTAAAATGGGTAGTAAGACGACTGACGGATCTCTGACATCTAAAAGTGGACCTATGCTCCATGATCCTGACCTTAACCTTCCTCGTGGTCATACCTATGTAGATAAGTTCACATGAACATTTGATTAAGTAAATGACATACGTAGAGTTACAATTCGTATGTTTCCTTTGTTCCCACGGGTGGGGTAGGCCAATGTCTATAGTTTTGGTATTAGCGGTCAGGTGGCAGACATCACAGGAACCACATTTAGTGTGACCCGTAACAGGGGGTAGGATCCCAGGGAGAGTGCTATGGGCCGTGCTGTTGGCTGCAGGTGTGAAGGGCCTGGGTCTTGTGTGCACAACAAGGTCCTTAATATTGTGACTCCTCTTATAAGAGAAAAGCGGTTTGTCCAGATTCAGCCCGTTGGAGTTAAGGATTCTCCAGTGACGAGTGACAATCTTTTGGATATGATTAGAGGCTGTATTAAAAGTAGTCACACAAATGGGCCTATCAGTCGGTTGCTTAGTAACTGTCTCCAGTAGGACTTCTCGTTGGCAATTAGCCGCCCTCTTATTTGCTCTCTTCACAATCCTTTGGGATAGTTCCTTTGTATAAGTTTGTTATGTAAAATACGGGCTTCTGATCTAAATTCAACCGTATCTGAACAGTTCCGGCGTAGTCGTAGGAACTGTCCAACTGGAAGATTCTCCCTAAGGGATCTCGGGTGGAAACTCTTGAACGACAACAAACCGTTCCTATCCGTAGGTTTATGGAACATTTTAGTTTCCAACCCTCCCCCTTGGGGAACAATGGTGAGATCCAGGAAGGGCAAGCTTTCTTTAGAAATGGTAGAGGTAAAAAATAGTAAGCGGTTCCGGCTGTTGAGCCACAGTAGGAAATCATCAATGGATTGCCTATCACCCTCCCAGATGAGGAAAACGTCGTCAATATAACGACGCCAGGTTTTAACATTGTTCGTCCAGATGTTATTTGTGGCGTAGATGTATTGGTCCTCAAAAGCTGACATATAAAGTCCTGCCAGACTCGGGGCAAAAACGCTGCCCATGGACGTACCATGTGACTGAAGATAGTAAATTCCCTGGAACTCGAAAAAGTTCCTGGTGAGGGGCAATTTCAGCCAGATTCAGAATGAAAGGTCTCGGTATACTATGTATCCAATCCTCGGAATAGATGATTTCCTCCACAACCAGTAAAGTTTCAATCTGTGGGATGTTAGTGTACAAAGACTCCACATCCAAGCCCACCAAAAATTCCTTATCAGGGTCGAAGGGTAAATCCCTCAATAAGACCAGAACTTCCGTTGTGTCTTTGAGATAGGCCCGTCTGGACTGTACAATGGGTTTGAAAAAGAAATCACAGAACTGTGATAGAGGTTCCAATAGCGATCCCATGCCCGATACTATGGGTCTCCCCGGTGGTGGTCGTGTAGGTTTGTGCACTTTGGGGAGTATGTAAAAATAAGGGGTCACAGGGTCTGATTGACAAAGGAAAACCCCTTCCTTCTCGGTGAGCCACTCATTTTGTACTGCTTCCTCCACAGCAGACGTGATCTCTCTCCTGATCTCCTCGATAGGGTCCTCTCTAAGGATGGTGTAGTTCCTTCTATCAGCCAGGAGTCTTAAACATTCTGTCTCGTAGGCAGTCTTGTCCAGTACCACGATTGCTCCCCCCTTATCCGCTGGTTTGATCACCAACTCCTGGTTGTTCCTCAGTGCCTCTAGAGCCTTCATTTCAATATTGGAAAGGTTCTTGTAAGGTGAGCGATGTTGAACTACCCACGTTTCTACCTCCTTGACTACTGCCTGCTCAAAAACCTCCACCTCCACTGGCAGGCTGCCCAGTCCAGGGGTGAACTTAGATTTCGGTCGGAAATCAGTATCCCCATCGGACATAGGACGTTCCTCCTGATTTCCAAAAAAGACCCTAAGTCTGATATTCCGAAAAAAAGATGCAAGTTCCTGGCGAATCTTAAAGATATCTGGTAAATAGGTTGGGACAAACCCTAGGCCTTTATTCAGGAGTGTCAATTGGGTGTCAGTGAGTACAGTATCAGAAAGGTTCATCACTAGAGAGGTCATTCCCTGCTCGTGCCCACTTTTTTGATCCCTCACTATTTCGTCTCTTCTTTCATGTTGTTTGTCTTCCCCCCCTCCCTATTGCTCCACCTCCAGCGTTGGCTAGCGCGGAGGTGTGTTAGCAGGCCCTATGATGAAGCATGACACAGCTTGCTGTGTGTGAGGGCAGTTTTACATACACAGTGTGTGCCCTGCTTTACACCTCTCCTCTGTTTACCCACTTCATTATGTCCGCACTAAAGCCTACTACCTTGAGAGAACATTACTTAATGTCTCACATTACTGAAGAAAATAGCTGGGGCCATCCATATTCACCAGGCCTACTTCTTGTGATTTTTATGTCACTACACAGACGTAAACCCTTGTGATCTGGTTTGGGTAAACCCCTCGGTTTATAACTGCTGCATATGAAAAAGCATGGCATGAACCATATATGCAGATGTGCAGTGTAATATGCTATTTGATACCATGTTGAGTGAACACAGGAGCATCGTACCCCCTTCCCACACTTGACAGTGGTAGTAAATAGCCTTTTGCACCCAGCACATTTGCATATGTACTAATTATATATATACACATACAACGTATACATCATTTAGTCATAAGTGTAATATCACTTTTATTTCAGGGTTCAGTAGGGAAATCTGTGTTAAACTGCCACTTCATTTCAGACTAAGAGATTGAATTAAGTTGTTTGCACTAATCTTGGCAGCCTCCAAATAGTAAGCTTTAATAGAAAATACTAAGATTAATAAGCAGAACATGCGCAGTGCAAAATAGATTTTATGGACGGTATTGCATGTACATTAGTACAATGATTAATTGCAAGAAAATAATTCAGCACCCACCAGTCATCATAAGAGATATAAGAACAATTTGAATGACATAGTGCAAAGGCTCCATCAAAGTTTTTCTTAAGAAGGGTTTCTTTATTCACAATCTTCTTATTCTTTTTTAAAAAATTCTTCTCTGAATTTCGATGTAGCCAACGTGTTTCGTCCCTAAACCGAGACTTCTTCAGGGCTACAAAACACAGATATTACATGCAGAATTTAAAACCATTTTCCAAGTTCTTTGAACTCAAAACGCCAAAAAAACACACATACTACACATGTTTCTAGTTACAGTAACATGCAGTGACATGTAATTAGAAACGTGTACTATTTGTCTGTGATCTATGTCATTCAAATTGTTCTTGTATCACTTATGATGACTGGTGGGTGCTGAATCATTTTCTTGAAATTATTCTATGGGGCTTTGCTCTTATGTGGAAGATTACATGACTGGTCTTCCAGATTCGTGCACCATTGTCTCTGTACTTGAATAATGCACTAGAAGTGATAAGTGCAATTGTAGTTGCCTCGGTCTCTTTTCTTCTTGTAAATCACTAAGAGCACAATGATGCTCACATCACTATAGAAACATTTATTTAAATTCAGCGAAAATAAGTCATTCGTGCTTTAGGTCTGTGCATTTAGAAGCGAGTTGGCAAAATTAAGAGTATTCCATCTCCGTAGGACAACACATTTGTGGATTTTTTTGTGTGTTTGTGATTCTTAATGGCTAGGGTTTCTAGTCTGTAAAGCATCTAATAGCGAGATGACAACACACCTTTCCGAGTTTGCAGCCAAGTAAACGGGGCAGGTTTTGTATTCTGAGCAGAAATCCTCTGAACTGTGATTGAATTCGTCGTGAAAGTGTGTCAGAATTAATAATACATTTCTGCGCAAGGGCCTAGGCTTCTGCTCGGTGCAAAGTAGTGTCGATTGTCTAACAGAGTGTACCTTCAGTGCGTTTGGTGCAAGACTGCCAAGGACAAATGTGTGTCTGCCTACTTTGGAAATAATGCCATTTCTCATTTCAAACCGTTTTTGTCAGGACACCAGGCAAAACAATGATGCTTTGAGGACGTAATTAAAGATATTGTTCAAGGAACAACTTTCTGCATATTTGAATTATTACTGTCATCAAAATCATACAAATATGGAAATATGATTGCCAGGAGCACATAAATCAATGATCAGCGTGGCCTCAAAATCCAATAAATATGTAGAGTTAAATACTTTAAAATGCAAATTGCAGCTGAAGATTTGCATATGGTAGAATTTAAAGGAAATGTTGTTGCTTAACAACCTCAAATGCAGCAGCGAGGGCAGTGGGTAAACATGTCGTTTTTATTCATCACTGGTCAAGTTGCAAGGTTTGATAAATGATAGGAGACTGTTTTTCTTCCTTAAAATAGCTGCATTCTTTTCTGAATCCTAAAACTGCCTTGAAGTCATCTGAATAATTAGGAGTTAATTATTCTCAATCCATCTAAATCAGAAAAGGACAGATTTAGGGAAGGAATTTATAATTTTTTGCCTCACATCCTGTCACGTTATAATGTGGTAAACCAAAGTGACTCCAAATAATATGTAGTGACCTTCTAGTAATTACGCCTTTTGGTTGTATTTCTTTAATTACTTGCATCGATTCCAGAAACTTCACATTAAGTGACTTAGAAGTTTAATTGTGGTCAAAAGAAAGCAATATAAAATTCTGACTTCATTATTTTTATATATGAGGCTGAACAGTGGAGATGGCTTGAGAGGCCATGCGCGCATCTTGTCTGTGCCCTTCCGGTTGTGTCGGTTTTATTGTGATGGCTGTTCACCACAGTGCAGGCCTCTTGTAAGGATTTTCCAAATTTCCATGGAAGCGGGCAGCAGATTTTTCAGTGGGGATTGTAATTTGTGGTGGAGGGTTGTAGCAGACATCTAGTTGACCTATGCTGTATGTGGACAAGTTATCAAAGGACTGTTGACCCATGAAGTAATGCTTTGACCCCTCACCCCTTGTGAAGTTTTTGGGTCAACATAGCGTTCCTGGTAACATGGATGGATATGACATACTTTTGCAAAAAGACAGAAGCGGAATCCGCCTTCTGGCTCTTGACGGACAGAAATGTCATCAAATGAGGAAAATAGAAAAGAGCATGCGAGTAAATTTGTTGCCAGTTCAATACATGTGCCTCCCTGTCGCGACTTAGCAAATGATAGTGAAATAAAAATAAGCCAGCTTTGATTTTCCGCACATTACAGTCAACACAGGAACAGAAAAGCTTGGTTCCACGCCTTGAAAGAAAAACCCGTTTCCTGAAGTTTTTCCCGCCCGCACCTGCCCTCAGTGAAAGACTGGTGGTTTGGGAATGTTTGCGTATCACAACGGGGGGTTGAAATACGGAAATCAATATGCATAATCCCTTTTCATGTCGTACAACAGGGTTACGCGGTTAGGTTAAATACAGACTGCATTGCTTCCCAGAAAATCAATGTTTTGCATCGTCTGCAACAGCCAGTCTTTTCAGGGAGTCGTTTTACGTGGCCCACGCAGTAAATTCTATATTGGCGCCTATGCGTGGTATTGAACAGTCAGAAGTCTCCACGCACCGAAACCCAACACTTCTCGGAGTGCTGGAAACCTTCTGAGCGATTACATTCGGGGATCATTTTGGACTGTTTGTAAAACAGATCACTGAGACATCCTTTTTTAGCAAGATAGGGAAACGCACACCATCTGTACGAATCTTTTTGGATTCATTCTATCCGTTTTGAAAATAAAACAACGTTTTTTAAATATAGGATGCATGTTTCTAATGAAGTGATATCTTTTTTCAGATCTATTTACTGGATCAACAGTTGCTACTACCGGTAGCCTTTAAACGAATATGGTGCCTTTCAGATGAGTTTTTTTTTTGTCTCTTCATTGTCTTCTTCATTATCCAGGATTTTGAACCCGGTAAATTTCTTGCAGGAGTTGCATTTTTACTCCACTATTTAACCCCTTAAACACAGTGCTGCTAAAAAATCCCAGCCAGTGTAAAACAAGTACATAGGCTCGAGATTTATATTCAGGTCTTATTTTCTTGGAACTTAAAACCGCGTCTGTTAAAACACTTTGACCATTTTTGACGCAGCCGTTCAATTGCAGAGACAATCTTTTGCGTATTGTGTGTGTTTTACTGAACATTTCTTGATGGGCTCTGACTTTGCCTTTTATTTATGTCAACCCAATTACAGTACATTACAGCGCACCCTGATCCTACTTGTTTGCTTGTTACGCAGCGTACATGTTTAAATCATAAGCATGTTCATTTAGATATTTCAGTCTGATCAAGCTGAATGTCTTGTTGCAACACATATTGATTTCTTAGCAAGAATTAGATGATATTGCCAGGCTTGGTTATTCGGTGTGTGAAATGCAAACTGTGAAACGGTGCTGTGTTTTTAAAAAATCCTGTTTGCGTGCCAATGGTGAATGTATCCCATTAGCTACGCAACTGGATGCCAAGTTTGATGATTTCCAGTTATTGCTCTGTGAGAGTACAGAATCGCAAGTACAAAGATGGGCAAAGCAGATGCAATTATGGTCGTTTTTAGCGCTAGACTTTGATTACCCTCCTCTCATTGACCGTGTGTCTAATTCGTTTTTGACCTGGTTGGTTGTGAGTCCCTTTCCCTGTGGCAGTCCTAGATTTTCAGATAATGGTAAACATTGTTGTATTTGAGGACACAGCTGAATCAAGTGAATGGGATCAAAATGAGATCAAGGCATCTAATGGTGTTTCAGCATGAAGGCGGATGATCACTATATCACGTTGGATATATTGCATGGAAGTAGCAGTGTATCCGCTACATTGACTTCCACTACCTTGTAAGGTAAGTATCTATTTACTATTCTTAATTCCACTTATACTTACTTCACAAGGTAAGTATGGTTGGAGTCAAGACTAGTAAGTATATACTACTTACAGTATAGTGGTGGAGTGATGTAGTGGATGTCATAATATTGTATGTCAGCGTTAACAATATACTGTCTTACAACCCTGTATGAGCATTGCCTCCACTAGTAAACCTTCTCTCTATAGTTTAACTGTGTTCTAGCTGAATGTTTAATGATGGTCAAATTGTGTATCCTGTTATAAAACAAACTAATAATATTTGAGCTGAATGCTTTTTATTGATAATAAACAACAGATTGTAACCTGGGCTAATGTTTTTAACTTGTTTAAGCAGCATGTTGTTATTATTTATTTGTGGTACTACCCTATCTCCACAGTCAGCCCTCCACCTCATCTTTGAAGTTTTGGGCTTGTTTTTATGTGCAGTAACGCTTGTTCGTACCTTCACAGATGCATATTATTGTTATTTATTTGTGTTACTATCCCTTCTCCACAGTCAGCCCCCCACCTCATCTTTGAAGTTTGGGGCCTGTTTTTATGTGCAGTAGCGCTTGTTCTTACCTTCACAGACAGCGCGATGTTGTGAACCCAGCGTGGCAGCAGACAGACACGCATTCAACCGGTGGGATCATGGATTTGTTTGATTCGGGTAATTGGAAGTGTTTCAAACTATTATAGCAACTCGAAGGCTTATTTAAGTGTCTAACTGTCAGTCAGTCTGGAAGGCGAAAAGTATTCCATTGTCACTCTGTCAGTCAATAGAGATGAGAAACGTCTGCCTAATGGATTTCTTTACCTAGACGTCTGCATGGAGGGAGAAGTAAAATCAATGTGTTGTCATGTGTGAGTACTCCGCATCCGACTGACGGGTGCAGTGGAGCTGCTTTCCTCTACAGTTTTTGTATTGTTTTTACAAGGGAGGCACGTGTTTCCTTTGTTTGCAGGGGGCATTTTTTTCTTGGATATTACTTGCTTTTCTGAAATAATTTGTTTGATTTCATTATAAAGACTATCATCTTAATTACGTATGTATGTGATCCATTTGATTTGCGAAATAGCTACAGCGGTTAGCTCAGTTAACGGAGTAAAAGCAGATCTGTCTTTCTGTTTTTTTGTTTTTTTTTACATTGGTGCTAAGTTTTTTTTCCAGTTTGACAAGATACCTGTCCTGTATTATTGGCCGTGTTTTCATTTATTTATACAGTTCGGTCAATCAAAATCACAGTCTAAGGAAACCTTGATTGTCTTTCTTGGCAAAATTATTTTCTTTTTGCACATTTCCCCCCAAATTTATTGCATTGTTTTTAAGTTTAGGTAATTGTTATTGTTATCAAACAGTAGTGTGGTATAACATACACTGAAAACTGCAGCGTACAAAGCAATGAATGGAACTGATCCAGTTTATAGATTATCATATGCCAAACACCTCCCTTGTGGTTTGGCTGCACTTCTGCTGCCCATACATGCTTCGGCCTTCGAGACAGCTCGATTGTGGTTTTACAGTAAATAAAAATGGTTGCCAGTTCTGTCGCGTACATGGCGTTTATACCACCTGACCAAACTAGGAGTCGTACGTCTGCAGCATACATCTTCTTTAGAATTGCATGCTTTGAGAATAAATCTCCAAACCTCAAAGCGGGGATTCTTAGAGCACTTATTAATAAACTACCACTCACCTTTGTAGCCCCCTTACCTCCTTTTCCCCAGTGCTCCACTTCCCTGATGTAATGTTGTTCGATACATCCTATAACCTTATTCTTTGAGGGCCGGCGTACATTTGTTTTACCATGTTGTAGGAACATCCAAAAAGACCATAAATAAGGCTTTTTATTTTTGATACATATCTTTTTGCTTTTTGACCTCTCCTTGTCAAACTTATTGCTTATGAGCCTTGTATTAATTAGTATTTTCTCCTGGTTTACCTTCAAGGGTTCTTCCCCGCAACCTATTGGATCTCTTTTCTTACCCCGCCATTTGATGTTTGTGACATCATGGAATCTTGCCAGGCATTGTTCTTTAAGCCTCACAGATCAGCTGGGTTTTTGTCAATGAGAAGCATCTATTTGACTCTTTCAGATTAGAGTCCATGGAAAGTGAATGCCCATTTTATACTCGGATTGTAGCAACAGCTTGCTTCTTCAACTGCTCCTACCCTCCGTTCTCCTCCTCCAAATACATGACTGCCCTCAAATGCAGTCAGCAAATGCCAGTGGAGTGGTTGAGTTTGTCATTTTGTATGTCATTTGGAGGATTCAGCCTCCAATTACTGGCTGATAAGCTAGTGCTCTAAGGTTTTAGTTCTTGTACAAGCTTCAGAATGGTGCTTTTGTGTTGCTTTGACCACCAAAGAGCTTGATCCTCTCTGCCATGTAGGATGTTGTTCATAGCTTTAAAAATCATGCAGCATATCTTGATTGTGATGCGAGTGGACAGTAGGAGCCAGTGGGGTTATGGAAACATGGTGATCCATGTCATACTTTTATACTCTCTTGATTAGTCGTGCCACCATTTGGAGGACACTTAGAGACCGGAGTCCCTCATTTCTGAAACAAATTACACCGCTTCTGTTCTTCTGTAATTCAGTGACTGTGGTTGAGATTTATTTAACATAGCTATCAGTGTCTGCTTTGGTCTGCTGAGTAATTTACCACAATATAGCAAGACATTTCTGATTCGAGAGATCATTTGTGCACCCATATAACTGGTTTCTTGTGCCATATATGGAAAGAATTGCTAATTTTGGTCTAGCCGAGCTGAATGCATTTAATTTCAGTTCCTAAGTAAAATTGCAAAACAGCTTTTGTCAAGTGTTGAATCTGGAAAAGTGCATTTGTTTTTAAGTCTAAATAGGGTGGTGTAGTCAGCATGGCGTGGAGTCCGTCTAACATGGCAGCTCTCCCTTTAGCTGCGGTGAGCCCCCTATGCCCCCATGCGAATTTAACTGTCCTTATGCCCTAAAAATCACACTATCCATCTAAGAAGGAGCTGTTATGAGGGGTTCTATGTGTGTGACTATTCTTATGGAATTTATTGACGGGAATCTCTTGGATTGCAGTCTCCTCTGCCTGATCTTGTGTCTCCTGTAATGGTTGCTTACAACCACGTAAACGCTCTCAGCTGACTTTCATCTGCACATCTTGCCGTTGCTTTTACCCCTGAAAAACCTGTGGCCAACAAATCTAGATTTCCCTTCCTGTTACCTGGTCCATCGTATCCGTATCCTGTGTGCACCTGCATGGAAATGTGCTGCCAGATTCCTTGCGATGCGGCGTCTTGGGCCTGAGCCCTCCATTCTGACTTCGCTGCTCGGCGCTGGGCTATGTGGCATACTCTGTGTTGGCCTAGAGTTGAACACATCACCGCCAGATGGTGCAACGTGGCTTCAGGTATTACACATGCTCCGACATGAGGATCTATAAGGTTCGTTACTGATATTTTCACTCTTGTAACTTTATTAATCTCTTTGTTGCAACATTTTGGTGTGGTTTCATGCCAAAGGGAATCATAAATCTGCCACATTGTTTACCAGCAACATCTTATATTCACCATTATACGAACCACTAAGCAGTGGCGGCTCCTCCGCTAAGGCAGTGGAGCGTCGCCCCACTGCTATTTCAGCAGTGCAAAGAAGAAAATGATAATAACATGATGTTATTATCATTTTCTTTTTCTATGTGGGAGTCGGGCGGAGCTGGCTCCGTGACACCAGAGCAGGGGAGGAGTGGTTTGCACTCTTCTAAGTGCCCGTGACAGTTTGGCCGGCTAAACCGCCATGCGCACTTGGCATGTTCTCCATTGGCCTGTGTTGCACAGCCCCGTGGAGAACATGCCTAGCCTCCCCAGGCATTACCTGACGCTCAGACCAATCATAATGCTGCTCCTGAAGTGTCGTGATTGGCTGGGAGAGCCCGGAAGCCTGAGTGCTTCCAGCAGACGGAGGAGAGGCATCTGGTGGCTGGAGAGGCGTGCAGCCTCGCGGCGGACAAGATAAGTTCAGTTTTTAAATATTTTTAAATCGTCCCCCCACCCCAACACCCCTGTTCCGAGCAAGCCGCCACTGCCACTAAGCACTGCCCTAAAGAGGAATATACTCCATGACAGATGCTTAGTGAATATATGCTGGTTTTTGTGTTGGTAATTGCTCTCCGGTCACAGTTAGAATAGATCAGACCGTTCAATACACATTGTTTGGCCTTGTAAGTTGTCTGGTGGGTGCAGGAGTGGAACATTACTCTCCATGATTTGGAATCTACAGTGACTGCAACATGCATTTGGGCTCATATCAGGCAATTAATAACGCCTCTCACTGATTGTACCATTGTAATGAGGAAAACTTTCAAATGCCCTGGTTCAGCCGTGTGAGGTGTTATGTACAAATGTCCGCCACTTTCCTTCACAGTCCTTTGCACCTACTGCTTAATCTTCATAGCAGTTGCTAAAATTACCCTGCAGGTCTAGCGGTAACACAACAGTATTTTTGGGTCCTGTATAACCGTAGTGCTGTCAATCTGAACAAAGTGACACGTTTGGTGTGTTTTCTTTTGTCTTCCTTATCTTGAAGTGTTACTGAGTTCCTCAGCTGCTACTATCATATCTCGCTACACCCTCGGGTAAAGTTTCATCATGGTGGAACCTAAAAATCCCACAGTAAAAGAAATGACAGGCAGCCTAAAAAGAACCAAGCAGGAACTGCCGTACCCGACTCACCATCGAAAGATAAATAGATACCTTTACCACACTTGAGACAAATCTAAGGAAATTGAGCACAGTCCATGACGTTGCCCAAAGTTCTAAAACTAACACTGACCTATTACAAGCGGAGGTTGCAGAAATCGGAAAAGACCTCAAAGATCTAAACACTATAATCACTAATGCGGAAGGCAGGGTCAACACAATCTAGGACTGCAACAGGGGTCATGCAAAGCAAATCCTTAAATCATATTCAGCAATAGCTTCCCTCAAACAAGAAATCACTGACCTGGAAGACCTCAACAGAAGAAACAATTTTAGACTTTTTGGTCTTCTGGAAGGTTCCGAAGAGGTAGGTCAATCGAAGATTGCCTGTCTAGAAACATGAATTTGTCAACACTAAATATCAGCTTCACTAAAGAGTTTGAACTGGAACGTGCCTGCAGCATTTCTACCTTTAAGCCCAAAACTCGTCTTCACCGAGACGAGTTAATCTTTAAACCCTTATAACATCAACACTCTGAACTAATCTTAGCGCATATGTGGAAAGTTAAATCGATCACATGGCAGTGTTCCAGAACATCCATTTCTCAAGACTTCACAAAAGAGACGGTTATCAGGAGGAAGGGCTTTCTGGCACTTGGAAAGAATCTTCTAGAAAAAATTAATTTAATACTTCTTCATTGGCACATCTATATTTAAGATTTTCAAAGGTGAAACCGTAATCTTTGGGGACCCTCCAATATAGAAACGTTCCTACAGAACAAATGTGAAACTCATGTGGAGGACGTTAATAGCTCAAGTTAAAATCTACTTCTCACATGTCAGTAGTTTGTGGAACTTTATGTGTAGCTTGTATATCCTCAATAATGCGATACATGCCTTTGGATTTTAAGGTTGTGAGGTTTACATTATACGTTTTTAGGTGACTCTGCTGATGGTTCTTCTCCAGCTACTATTATCATACTTACCTGAAATTAAGTAACACCCTTCAGATGATTATTCCATCTTGCATACACCTTGCTCACTCTCAACTCAGTGCACATCACTGTGTATATATGTCTTTATTGTATTAGGCAGTCTTTTCCTAATTAGTCATTCCAAGCACAGGTGGATGGTAAGTGAAGTACAGGGTCATGGATTGGTGTTATCATAAGATACATTGTTTTATATGATTCTTTAAATAAGTAGTTTGTCATTTTGTTAAGTTTGGGTTTGCCATCACTGCAGGTGTACTCGTGTTTGTACAATTTGTTTCTCACATTATCAGGTTTTACATGGCTGATAAGCAGATGTCCTAATTTCTATTCTAGACTGATTTTCTTTCCCCTAAATTGCTACAGTTATAATAGGTAGTAATGGCTCTACGCAAGGTGCTAGTATTATCTCTTACAATGATCATCTACCGGTTTTACTATACTTGCAGATGGTAGGTCTCCCAGGTATTGATTACGTTATGATAATGTTTATTTTTTCTAGAAGCGCCGTAGGCTCTCTTGGCA
Source organism: Calotriton arnoldi (assembly GCA_963921515.1). NCBI lineage: Eukaryota > Metazoa > Chordata > Amphibia > Caudata > Salamandridae > Calotriton > Calotriton arnoldi. Next base: position 1,702,999 of record CAWUFW010000564.1, on the reverse strand, counting down.
TGGACTTCCCCACAGTCCTGTTTGTTAGACGTCATCTCTTTGGGACTACCCACCCAATCCAAGGGGTGGGATTTTAGTTTGTCTTTTTTCTTCTTTTTCTCTTTCTTGATTTTTTTTCTCCTGTTTTTCTATTTCTTTTCCTTGCTCTTTTTTATTTTTTTTTAAGGTCTTGCTTTTTCTACATTTATTTTTCTACTTTTATCTTTCCTTGAGTTATATTTTCTATCTCTTTCCATCAACATAATATTCTCCCTTCTTGCCAGGTGGTTCTTCTCCCAACAAAGCCAGACACTTTGTTCTATTTTTGACTTCAAGTGCTATACTTTACCAGGTTGACCACTATGTTTGATGAAAGTCTCACTATGGCCACTGTGAAAGTGATTTCCCTTAATATCAGCGCAAGATTGGACTGGAACAGAAACCCGGCCCGGGTACCCAAATAACAGTGACCCCCCAATATTAAATTAGAAAGCTAAAATGTGTCCCTTGTTTACAAATTGGGAATTTTTTAACTTGTGAAGGCACGCTTTATTAGTGTTTTACAAGGTATGGATTTGTGCTTGCTGCAGGCAATGTTTATTTGAATATCGGGGAGATCAATAGTAAAAACTGTCCCAGCAGACCATAAAACAGCCAAACAAAGGACCACACACTGACACTGCCTGATTGCCCTGTATATCAGTTCAACCCTATGCCAAAGGCCTAAACCATCTCGTGAAAAGGAAAAAGATATCTTATTATTGCAATAGCCTTAAAGGCGGTTTGGTATTTAAACCAAAAATGTACATAAGTATATAAAGAAATGTTAACAATGCGCTGTGGCTGGGTCAATCATTTGTTCTGCTCAGCTACAGTATCTAAAAGAAAATGGTGCTCTCGCCCTAATTTCAAGGAATTCTGGCTGATCTATTATTTTCTCAGTGCAGGATGACGAAGGCTAATGGTTAATCACCCGACACAAAGGTGGTGTATTAGTGTTATATGTCAATATATATGCTCCAAATGTTTACGTTCCTCAACTTTGGTCATCATTAAACTCTAAATTAGCCCTTTTCTCTTCTGCTTGTTCGTATTATCCTTCGAAGTGAATATAATTTACCAGTCAACACTAGTCTAGACAGACAATTGTCCTTTAAATACAGACCACCTAGAGCTCACAAAACTATGTGTAACCTATGTACCGCCCTTGGCCTTGCGGATGTATGGAGGTTAGACAACACCATGAGCAATAACTTCACTTTCTTCTCACCCCCACATAGTAAGTTCTTGAGGATTGATTAGTTACTTATTAGTATACTCGTCTCTAATCAACAAACTTTATCATCGAATGAACCGATTTTGATTTCTGATCACTGTCATTATGATTTTTCTACATATTGGCGCCTCCTCAACCCAAAACTTGCTATTGGTGTATAAATAATGTAATTCTAAAAAAAGAATCAGATGTACTGTAATTCGAAAGGGAACAAAAACTATTTGTAAAGGAAAATACAAAGTCTGTCTCCTCCCCTATAAGCCTTTGGGATGCTCAAAAATGATCCATCAGAGGTCAGATGATAAGCCACATGGCCATGAAAAATAACGAAATAAGGACTTTCCTAGACTCTTTAGCTAAGGATATCAAGGCAAAAGAGACACTCTATAGACAATCAAAAGATTCCTCATTAGTTGTAATTCTAAAAGGCCTTTAATACGAATACAATACAATTATTTGCTAAGAGAACACATCTATGTGTACACGTGCAGAGAGGTTACAAATGTTTCTACTTAAATAAAGCCAATGGATCGCTACCGACCTTTCTGAAATTCAAGAAAAATAATATCCTAATATCCAGTTTAAAGATCTCCGGGGGGGGGTAGTGAACACTAAGGACATTTTAGAAGTTTTCAGTGATTTCTATGCTGCATTATAGAATACTTCCTTAAATAGGTCTAAAAGTCATGTCTAGATTTAATAAAATCCATTCCAATACAAGCCATCTCAGAGTGTGACAAACTCAATCTAAACAAACCCATAGAATAGAGAGAGATTCTAGAACTAATCAATCTGATCTCTATGGAAAGGCCCTAGGACCTAATGACCTACCCATTAGCTTCTACAAAATGTTTGATAATATGCTCATTATACCACTCAAAGCTGTCCTCAGCCACCTCCGGCAGAGTGTCTGGCATCGCTGCTGAAGCCGCAATTGTTGTCATTCCAAAAGAAGGTAAAAAAATTTTTTATTACCAGAACATTTCGGACTACTTTCCCTGACCAATATGGAAGCAAAAATATATGCCAAAATTCTTGCTGAAAGTATTGAACTGCTTATTACTAAACTAATCCATACCTCCCAGTCAGGATTCGTTAAGGACAGTCTTGCCAGTGATAACATCAGCACATATAGCCACATTGTTAAAAGGGCTTCTAGATCCAAAGTGCATGCTGCAGCCATTGCTTTGAACACCAAGAAGGCTTTTGATAAGGTCACATGGCGATATTTGTTAGCTGCACTCTGTAGATCTGGCCTTGGTGATTCTTTTATAAAAATGACCATGGCGCTATATGTTAAATCATCTGCAAAAATTTTAATTAATGGGATCCCATCTGACCTTTTTGTTCTTTGACAAGGAACATGGCAAGATTGCCCCCTGTCTCTCCTTTTATTTCTCTTAGCTATATACCCACTTTTGTTATTGACAAATGACACCCATGATATTAAAGGATTTTGCTTCAATAACATCCATCTAAAAATAGCAGCGTACGCAGATAATATATTGATATTCACTGAAGATCCAAATGCAGCCATTACAGCTCTCATAAACATTATCCGTTACTTTTCCACATTCCCTAGGTGCTCTTTAAATAAAGATAAAAGAGAATTCCTACCCCTCAATTTTTGACTGTAATTCTACTAGAATTGATAATACGAGTATCCATTGGCAGCCAAAATACATTAAGTATTTTGGTATCTGGTTTAGTTGCAACCTAAAAAAAGCTGTAGCTTACAATTGACCAAAAAGCATTAAATACGATTAAAGATCTATTAAGCGCATGGTCGTCCAAACACATTTCATGGTGGAGTAGAATGGAAAATCTAAAATTGATGGTCACTCCTGTAGGTAATTTTCTTTCTAGCATGTTACCTGTGCATCTTTCAAACACATTTTTCAAGTATTGATAACATTATCTTTGAATTCCTATGGATTAACAAAAAGACCAGGTTATCTTACAAACACTTTGTCTCAATTATTTTCAAGGTGATTGCAAATTCCCAAACTGGTTTGATTACCAGACAGCATACCTAGCAACACAGAGTGAATTGTTACGTTTGTTGATGGTCCAATTAAACTACCGCCTTGGATACTTATCGAGCATCACCTATGTTTCCCGATCTAAATTGCAGTTTCCTTAATCATGTCCAATCACAACTTTATCCACTCCAAGCGAATTATTGTTGACACAATTGAAGCACAAAATTTGGCATACATAAGGTTGTCCCCCTAAATTGATAATTCCAATTTTATCTCCCTATGGAAGAAGAAACAAACTGCAATAACAAACTCATCTACCCTCCGTCCAATTTGGGCAGCATAATGAATTAATCTTGTCAAGGACCTGTACTCTGGTTATGAAGCCTTGTCGTTCGCTATTCTTTATGAGAAATTTTCCTTATCCAATCTCGATTCTTATGACTTTTAAAGATATTTCCAAATTAGGCCCTTAACATAATCCTAGGCTAATTACTCTTCTTCGCAAGGGCTTGCATCAGGCTGTTCTGCATTGAAGATATAAAAGTCCTTGTGCATTTAAAAAAAAAAAAAAAAAAAAAACCCTCCCATTCAGATCAAATGAACAAAATGCTTCCAAGAGCCTCCTTCACCAGAGACTTGGACTAAAATCTACTCACAAACACTTTAGAATAAAATTATCCTCTCGCTTGCCCAGACCAAACTTTTTGCAACGCAATGACTGTACTGGACTTCTAATGAATTATTTAAATTAAGAATGTCAAGCTCAAATGTTTGCTGGTCTTGCAGCGATGCACAAGATGACATATAGCATATGTTTTTCACCTGTAAATGGCTGATTCCCTATTGGGATATCATCACTTCCAATGCAATCAAATATTTAATATTACAATTGCTTTAGTCTTTCCTGTGATACTACTTGGACCTCATGTGGCCCCTAACCTGCTTTCACTCCCAGAATCAAACCTTGGTCTTCTTGACCACCTGCTAACAATTGTGGTCAAAATTATTCTCTTTGATTGGAAATCTGCCAATCATATTTCTCATCACACTTAGTGGGCTTTGTTCACGTATTCTAGAAGTACACACACTTAGACGAAGAATTGCATTCATTTTCACCGTAGAAGCAGGTTCATACCCCCATGTTTCCATTTTTAACCAGTGTAATGGCATGCCATTTTTTTTATTTTGACTTTGTTTTATCCACATGGTTCCTCCATCTCCCTAGTTCCCATTCCAACTCTTTCTACTCACAGTCCTTTTTTGTCTGTCACAGTGGTACTTAATACATTGTTGTGCTTTCTTTGGCTATCTATAAAAAAAATTCTCTCTGATACCCATAGATTCATTCGTGTGATTGTGCTTTTGCCCCCCATAGAGATTTCTACCATATTTTTTACTATAATATGTGGCTTACAAATTAAGCACTGTATATTCAAGATGCGCTATCTGATTTATCTTCATGTTTAGATTGACACAATGCCTCATGATTAGTATTCTAACCTATCTTTTTGCGACACAATTTATAATCACTCAGATTATTCACTTTGTTCCATTAATGTATCTCAGTTCATTTGAAAACTGTTTTCTTCTTCACTTTTTGTAAAAATCAATAAAATATTATGAGATCAATAGAGTGGTAGACTGCAGCGTTACAAGAAGCCAACTAAACTAATACAAGCATTCCACTATACACATTTTTTTAAATTAATCGTTGTTGGAAATAATGTGCTACGAGTAGTGGTACTTCAGTCATGAGGCAATAACAATAGTGATGGACAAGCTAAGCACTTTTGTGCAGTTACAAATCTGATGAAGTCGGACCAGTTCTAGTAAGATTTATTTAGTGGTCTATTACTCATTTTTTTCTGTTCTTTTCATTTTTATAAACACAGGAGTACCTGATCCTTATTTATGGATGTGATTGGAAAAGACTGACCTTACATCAAGAGTACAGTGAAGAATATGCTTCCCATTTAGCATAACTAAGCGTGTTATGGAAATGACTGTAGTCTCCGGTTTATAATAGCAGTTGAAACACTGTCTTAGTAAAAAAAAAAAAGTTCCTAATATGTCTTTTAATGATTGAAAATTGTGTATCACACTATTTGTACACTCTTAGGGTCACAAGATATCAAACAAACAATAAGAGTCCAAGACACAATGTCTTCACTTTGCCCTTGTTCAGTGTCGACACTGCTACGCGAACGCGGTCGGGTCGGTCCAGTTGCCAAACATGGCACACTGATTCTAAAATTCACCCTAACATTATGGGACAAAGAACTGTGTGCAGACATTGTGTCTTGGACTCTTACTGTTTGATATCTTGTGACCCTAAGAGTGTACAAATAGTGTGATACACAATTTTCAACCTTATGTGAGATGCTACCGTTCTCTGAATATACCACTTTAGCTTATAGAATTCCATTACCCTGAAGAAGCCCATGTGTTGGGCGAAACGCGTAGGCTGCGTGTTTTTTCATGGTCAAGAAGACAGATTCAGAAATAAAAACAAATTGCAAGAACAAATCGACTTCTTGCATGTTTCAGCAAAAACAATTTGTGGATATGACCCTGTATATTATAAATTGCCTCTCATCTTTTGTGTTCTAAAATGTCAACTATTTGACCATTTGGTAGCTGGCCGCTTGAGGGGGGCAATTCTCATTGATTGCTGTACAAGTGATTACTTTAGGTGGTGCAGTGACTGTGTTCCCTAGCTGCCAATACTTTTTCAGTCACAAGACGAGGACATATTGAATTAGAACATGGAGGACTGAGGTGGATATGCACAACCTATGTTCACTTGATAAGCACTGACAAATGGAAAGAAAGACAGACACCAACATTTTATTTCTGGCTGATTTTAAGGGTTTTTCACACATTCTGACAGCATTTAAAAAGCTTCTAGAGAAAATGCTTCAATTTTATGAGAACATTTTGCAGTGGCGTCAATAATAGTTGTATGCTTGATTAGTGTATTCTTAATCATATGTTATATTTAGCACACCTGCAGACTTTTTAATGTAAAGTGTAAGAAATTTCTGTGCAAAAGAAATGGCTTTCATTGCTAGTTCGAGGTATCTTTGGATTGTGGCTTTTGCGTAAGAATTAGGACATCTCTATGGATATGCTTGAAACCTTTGAAGAGATCTTTAGTTGACACAGATTTGAGAAAACTCATAAACTTATTAAACTCGGCAATCTCAACCAGCACCGACAAAACAGTCCGGTACCTACAATCGACATTTCAGTGACCTCTGCTTTAGATAAGCATTGCAGTAGGAGTAACCCAACCACAATCATCAGGCACCAGGATCAAGCATCCTGGACAGCACCAGTACTGCTCATCGTGAAACTGGTTCACCACAAGAAAGCATAAGACATAGGAGGGTGTCCTTGCACCTAGACTGTCAAGCAACATAAAAACCTCTTCTCATCCTACCAGGACTAACCCATCCATCCCGCTCTCCGTAACATGCAATGCCAGCTACTATAATTTCAACACTGATAGACATGACATACCTGTGTGCTGAAGACTGTCATTCAAAATGGAGGGGCCTCAACCAATTGATGCCACCACACAGATTTGCTGTAGCACACAAACACCTACCAGTCAATGACAAACCACAATTCTGAGGAGCCCTAATATGAAGAGTACAAATAAAGTAGCAGAAGGAGGGAACAGATACCAAGCACACAGATGAACCTGGGTCTTCCTACTAATGTGCTAATTATTATCTTCACAGTGACAAGAGGGTGATGTTTCTGACAGGAAAGAATGATCTTTCTTTAGGACGAGAATCCTCACCTACTCTGGAGGTGGCATGATTCATCATATGGTCTCTCCTCACACCACAACAGCCTGATGTGGTGTGGGCTACAACTCCTAAAACAGGAAAAGCGATTCAATCTTCGAAAATCCTACGAGACTCTGAGGTGTGGGTGATGAAGCAGAGTGCAAGAGTGAAATAAATAAAGTGAATTTGAAACTATCTCCTGGTGAGACTCCAATACTTTATTCTGTTCCCCAAGGTTAGGACTACAAACAATAGAGTAACACAGGGAGAAGAGTCATCCCTAACATGAAGAACTGGCCAACATGTTTCTACTCTAATATTACTCTTAACGAGGTGTAGGGGGCATTCGTCAGGACCCTAAAGAGTCACTCTGCTACAAAGAAAAACATCTAAAAAGTCTGAAAGGATATGTAAAAATAGCACAAATGGTGGTTAACGAGGGGCGTCGAGAGCTACATTTTTAAGGTAGCTGTGAAATAAGAATGATATACAGTCAGAACATCAAACATTCATAGGTATCCATGTATCACTATCACGTAATGCCTCAATTGTGTACCTTTATATTAGGGGCACCCCCAAAACACACAGCGCAAGTTCATGTTTCCTGTGACTATTACAATTTCAGTAAATGGTGCCAACGCTCCTCATTGCATTAATGAATAGAGGCGCAATAAGGGCTAACCCGCTATTGTCAGGTATTCTACCTCCACTCCAGGTTACCCTGATAAGGAGCCCAGGGCTGCAACTTTAAGACGCATACAGGAAAAATATTTGTCATCATTATGGACGGGTGTAAGAACAACTTGGTGGACTGCTTATATCACATATATTTATGAAGGAAAACGGCACCAAAACAGAGATCCTGTTAGAAGGCAGCATTGATGACAGAGGTCTCGTTCGGTTAGCCCCCGGAACCAGTAGACAACTTTAAATATCCGACTGTCATTTTCGAGTCGCCAGCTTAAAGTTCTCATTGCTCAGGAAAATCCCGAACTTCTTGGACATGTATGATAGGAATATGTTTGCAAGAACATTTATGATGGCTTTGCTTGAGTACTACAGTATTGCCTACACTGATATTCATATACGTAAAGTGTGAACGGTACATAATCAGGTGGCTCGACTATGCTGCCTGCCCTTGAAGAAAGAAACACCGAAAACCAGTTTAAAATATCCTCTACTCGATATCTATTAATTTGAGACTCAAATTAAAAATTCAAATGTCAGAAACAGATGGACAGATCATAGGAGTTCAAGGCCAGAAACTCTGTAACACACGCAATCTGAAACTACGATCTGAGAGCAACTACCTGTACTAAAGGTAACAATAACTATTCTGGGAGGCCTTAGGCAATCCCTGGATGACAAAGACAGTAAATTAGCCTCCCCTGCATCCGCACTGTGCCTGGTGCACTGAAGGGTCATCTGTATGGCAAATAACTCATGGCAGCAACCTGACTGGGCCTAATCTTCGAAAATCTGCGAAATTTCTTGAAGGCCCTGGGTACATTGGGATTAATTTGTGAAAGGAACACTGAGTTCATAGACCATAACAGAGCAGTCAGTTGACAAAAGCCAATCATATTTGGCTTAGAGTACTTCTAACAGACTAGAAAGAGTGATCTTTTTTTATTCATCCCAGATTTTACTAAGATTTGTTTTGTTCCAGGCACCATGATCGGCAAGACTGGAGTCATGATCTCAGACCACTATTAAACAATGACATTGTCTCCTTCAAATTATAGCCTATAGTTCATTTGTGGGGATTTACAGTCATAAACTAGAGCTTTGAAGTTACTGAATGGAGATGTCAGTGTGGTACAATACTCCTGAGTAAATGTATTGTGCTTTTAGTGTATATATACAATGAAAATGGGGGATGCTACAAGTACTCGATGTAAGGCCCTCTGATTCTATGGTCTATCTCAGACTGCTGTGGGGCTGCACTGGTAAACATGTCCAGGTGCATAACATTAGTTAGTACTGTACAAATGCGAGGAGGCAATGGAAGGTCCCTGCTGTGATAGCGTGATAGATCAAAATGCTCAAGTTAACCAGAAACACGGTAAATGACTATGGGTTCACTACATTCCTTTTTTACCTCGTCTTTGCCTTTGTAGAAGGGACCAACCATTAGCAAATCAGTGCAGTTATTGCTTCAAAAAGAGCAACCCTGGCTTAACTCACAGGCCACATAAGGAGCCTTACCCTTTTCCATTGAACAGTTGGCATTTGAAGGAGTGGTACCAGCCCAGCTGACACTACTTATACATAGTCTCTATGAACAACTTACTCTAAAAACAATTCATTTTGCTGCTTAAAAATCACACGAGTAAAATGGCTCTACTGAAAACGTGGTTGCTCCTCAAAATAAATTGCCTCAAATTACTTATTTCAAAGCAGGTCAATTGGAAGTACTACCGTCAATGAGATTCTTAAAAGGAGTAGAATTCATTGGGCCCATTATTTGTTTCGCAAGACACGTCCGCCTTCAATTTAAGTGGTTATGGCTTCTGAGGAGATTACCAGTAACATGGATTCCTAGCCCCCAACAACTTTAGAAAAGTATGCTCAGAGGTAACGTGAACAGGGTGGGCAGGCTTACTCTTGCTCCGAATCATAAGGTGAAGTAGCCCAAATTATGGTTCCATATGGACCATTGAAACAAACCTATTTGATCTCCATTCTCTACTAAGGCAGATAAAACGGAGAAATGTCTCCAGGCAACCGTAGCCAGCCTAGTAATGTCCACGGCCCTCATGTGGCCTTTGATTTCGAATAGCAATTATTCGGGATTTCTCGGTCAACAGGCAGTCTTACCCAAATTCCGGTACTTGTGCTAAATGCCCCAAACGGCACCCGCTTCCCATTGTTCCCCAGTGTTGCTTCTCTGTTGCTCTCTCTCCCTTCCCATAGCTGTGCTGTAAAAAAAAATAGATATGTATATTTTTTTCAGGGCCGGTCGTCTACCGTTTGCTATCATGCCACTCAGTTTAAAAAAATCACTTTTGTGCCCCCACCTGCGCCTCCGTTGCTTTCCCTACCTCTCCTGTCACCAGACTTTACACTTTTTTTCCAATCTCAGCTGCTATTTGCAGGTGGATCCCTTCATTGTAAATATGCATTTATGCACAAGTTTACGTTTTACTTTCTTTTATGTACTTCAAGTGACTTCGGGCATCTTCAAATGGTAAATGGCGAAAGTAAATGAAATGGCAGCCACGTCATGCCCCACGCGCATTTGTAGTTTTGTGTGTATGTATGTGTGCGCACACATCATCACTCTTATTATTATTATTATTTTTGCCTAATCATTTCGTTTGTTAATACTGCACAGCATCGACAAAAATGCAAAGGTGAGACCTGTTGGCTTTGCCAGTGTTTGTTTCCTTTCTGACCTGTTCTCGAAGGCAGTTTAAGAGATTGCTACACTGCTGGCTGTCTTGTCAAGATCCTTAGGTTTGAATCCTTCTTGAAAGTCCGTATTTTTCTACAATTATAGACATTAACTCAGCACAGTAGAGTCATAAAGTGATGCAGCCTCGTGCATTTGGGTGACTGGGAGAGGGGGGATGCGGGGTTGGTTGGCTGCTATGATAAATTTTGAGAATTATATTGCTTCACTCTTAAGATATAAATACTATTTATTTATTCTTGCATTATATGTAGTCCCGTTTTTTTTTTTAACAACTGTTAATACCATTGTTGCGTGTATATTAAATCAGGCTTGTAGGACAACTGAAGAATATGAACTCAGTAAGCACATCACATGTTTTTGTCTCCATAGTCAATTTCTGATAGGAGTAACGTTTTTACTCCAGAATGATCCTTGTCTATGTGTACCGGCTCAGTGGAGAAAACCTTGTCTTTCTGAGCTAAACCAGACCCCTGGTAAAAATGAATCAAATTATTCCATCATGTTGAAAATGAAAAGCTGTAATTACTTGTAATTAGGCCTTACATTTTTTTTCCTGAAAATGGAGGAATTATTTTGAGAAGTTTAGATCACTCCAGAATGGTACCTTTAGAAAATTGTAAATCATTTCCTGTTTGGTTTCAAAGAGTTATGGAGCCCTTGACAGCTATTTTGCTTTGATATTTTTGGTTCGGGAAATCCTTGACCTGAAATGATTAATACTATCATGTTTGTTTAGATTTCTACTTTAATTTTGCTGTGTAAAATTGTTCTTCAGACAAGTGTGAAATATTCTAGGGATAAATATACGACGCATTTAAACTACAATGATTACATTTCCAGATTTAAAAACGTTGTCTTTTTAATGCTCTACGCACTCGATGAAAACCGCATTCTGCACTGATCAAGGAGCGCCTTCTCTTGTTGTAATATAAGGAGGACGTGGCAAAGTAATTGTTCCATATAGCATGGGCTACAGAAAATAATTGTTTGAAGTCGATTGTTTTTGGTCCCACTGAAAATAAGAAATATTTACGGTGACAATTTCAATGAGCAGATCTAAATGTTAACGTTGAAGTGTAATATGCAGTATTTCATTGAACACTGAGACACTAAAAGCAACTTTATTAAAAGTTCAATTATGTTCCACTGCGTGACTTTCGGAGTACAAAGCATGCACATTGTTCCCGTTCAAATACCAATCACAAAAATTTTCTACATTCATAACAATTAAGCATTTTTTGCAGGGATTGACTGGGAACCCAAAGCAGCCCTGGAAATTTTGTTGGTCCGGTCCTAGTGGCGGCTCCTCCGATAAGGAGGAGCATCGTTGCCCACTGCTCAAAAGGAAAAATAAAATGATGTTTTTTATTGCAGTCGGTGGCTCGCGGGGCAGGGCTGGGCAGAGCAGGGGGAGGAGTGGTTTGCACTCAGTAAGTGCGCAGGACTGCTTGGCCGGCCCTCTTGGGCCAGCCAACAGTCCTGCATACTTTGCATGTTCCCCACCAGGCTGCAATGCACAGCCTGGTGAGGAACATGCCCAGCCTCCCATTCCCCGTCTGAACGCCGATCCACGGCAATCAGACCAATCACGCATTGCAGCGTTGTGATTTGCTCAGGGGAGCCTGGGAGCCCGGGAGCCCGGGTGCTTCCTGCTTCTGGACTGGAGACAGGAAGAAGAGGACGGAGGAGAGGCAGCAGCTGGCCATTTTTAGGTAAGAGTTTTTTTTTCTTCTTTTTTTGTCACCCCCACCCCTTCCCGCTGCCCCACCATCCGGGTCCGGTAGGAGCTGCTACTCTCCGGCCCCCAACTCCGTGGGGAAGGGGACAAGCGCACTGCTGCTTAACAAAACCAGTCCCCAGCCCTTCTGCTTTTGTTTCTGGGGGCGGATATTGCAGCATCGCCGTAAAACCAGCCCCCAGTAACAAAATCGGCCCCCACTGCTCCAAAACCGTCCCCCACCCTTCCAGCTTACCTGGCAAAAGCCTGATGCCCGCTACGGACAGTCCGGCCTTGATTGTTTGGGAAGAGGTTTCACAGTTGTGGTGTTTTTACAGATACTGTGATATTGCACCTTCTGACTCACTTTGGAGTGAAAAAGAATCTCGCTGGTATCGGATCATGGAGTACCACTCGACGCTTTGGCATGGATAGCAGCTATCTTAAAGTGTAACAAAATGTCCACACAGATTCCCCACAGTCGGTTGCTGGTTAATGTGAGAGGAACGTTCACCAGCAACCAATGTTCTAACGCATACTTCTCCAAGTGCGTAACGTACTTAAAAGGAAGTGTGCAGGATTGACAGTCACTAGGATCTAGTCAGGTAGTTTTGATATAGAGAGCTTACCTAGTGAAGATCTTTGTGGGTTACTCTAAGAAACTGGCAAATAAAATAGGTTTGTTACTGTAAAAAAATGCCTTTTTTTTTGCATGATCACCTCAGTGTTTTTGGACAGGCGCTGCGTTTTCTTCTTCTTCTTTTTTTTATTACCTCTGTGTACCGGGACTCTGCTAACCAGGCCCCAGTGGATGTGCTCTGACACGTAAAACATGTCAAAATTGGCTATACTGCTAACTGATACATTTAACTTAAATGTCACTAGTGGACTGAAGCATTTAGTTGTGCCCTCACACAAGTGACAGTGCAAAACTTGACTGCAGACCTACCACTGCATTCATTTTTGGGCAGTTTTAAAACTGCAAATCCAACCTGTCAAAATAGCCGTTTGACATGCCTAAACCCTCCTGTTAAATATTAATAAGTCACCTGTAAATAGGCCTTACTGCCTAGTAAGGCGGGGTGCCTGGTATTTAAAAGTAGGAGATGTAAGATGTAAAAATCTAATGTAAAGCGTGTCCTTACAGTGACAAGGCCCTTAAAGCTATTTTCACTGTAGCAGGGTTAGCTGATTTACCTGCCTAAAGCCTCTAGAAGGCTCTTTGCATGAGTTTCCCACTGTCACCCAGGAGCTGAATAGCTCCTTGATAAGTTGTTAATTTGCTCACAGAACTGAGAGAAAGGCCTGGAGTGTGGGAAAGTATTATTTTCCTAAGACAGAATGATCATTTGGGCAGTGCCCAGGAACTCAATTAACGTCAAAGGGGCCTGCCTTGTCACAGTCGGATGTAACAAGCACCTGGGCCTGCCCCCTCCTTTGTCCCTCTAGCCAGTTGGGCACCAATTCGAATTGGAGAAGCGCTGCCCTAGAAACGGGTTTGAGTGACCACAGAGAAATGGTTGCTCATTTCCCTGGCCACACCTCTAGTGTGGGAACAGGAGCTCTACACCGGGGAAGAAAGGTTCTTCCATTTTGATTTAGGTAGAGAAGGGCACTGTGGGATTGTCTACTGTAGGGCAAACAAACTGCTGCAAAAAGTGGATTGGGTTACCCCTTGGAACCTTTTCTTTATTGGTTAGGGAGGGCCAGAATTCACATAGACTCACAAGCTAGTATCAGGCTTAAAGGTGACACCCTCTTAGGAGCACTACTGGACCTGTGAAAGACATAAGAAAGGCTGCACCTCCTGTTGAGACCTGTGAAGAGAAGCCTAAGTGCTGGAACAGCTCCCACTTGTACCCAGTACAAGGAAGTAGACTCCCAGGTAGGTTGGTTGATCTCCTGCAGGGACACAAAAGCTGCAAGAAGCCCACGTTCATGAATGAGCCCAGCTGACCAGTTTCATTAGACTTGTCCTGGAGCATGTTGGTGGCTTTTGTTGTAGTGAGTCCTGATCCCTAAGTGATGTTTCTGAGCTCCTGGAACCCTTGGCTGGTGTCAGAGTGTACTCCTGCCTAACCCTGAAAACTGGGACTTAAACTTTTTTCAAGACTTTCTTCCTGGAGAACCGATAGTAGACCAGGGCCAACCTGCCAGGCTGATCTGGTGAGGGTGCATTGCAGGTGGGTCAAATTTCGCCGTATCTCCTGCCACATTGGTCTCCGCAGCAACAAATCCATTTCAGCAAGTCTGGCGCTGAGCAGCATCCAATGACGTTGAACCCTTTCTGGCTACAGCCTTCAGCCTTGTCCTGATGGCTGGATGAATCAGACATCCAGAAAAGCGACCAAGTGGGAAGGTTGAAAGCTTAATTGGGCCCGACGCTGAGCAGCACTTGTTCAATGTTGATGACTTCCTGGGCACTAACTCTGGACTTGTGACACCCTGAGCTCTTCCCACCTTGGTCAACAGTTTCACTGAGACCTCGTCCATCGTCAGCCCATTGACGACACTGACTTCGGATCCAGTCTGCTGCCTTGCCCTGCTAAAGACTATTTTCTCAGAAATGTTTTATGTCCGGAGGTAACTCTTTGACTGGGACCAACCCGATCCTCGTATCCCACACGCGCTCCATGGTGGTCTCCCTCACTCTTTACCTTTGTCCCGATCTAGTGCGACCAGTTGCCATGGTTAGTGCTTTGCTCTTTTTGGCGCTATTCGTTTTATTTATTTTTATAAAAAATTAAAAAATTCACAACTCTGGTTTCCCTTTTTAGATTTTTGTCATTTCATTTTATTATTATATTCTCTATTTTTACAAATTTGAGTGGGATTTTTATTGTGTTGTGCCTTGGTCTTTTTAAACTGTTTTGGTACTTCTAAATACTTCACACATTTCCCTCAAGTTAAGCCTTTCTGCTCTGTGCCATAGCTACCAGGGTTTGAGCTCAGGTTTAAATTACTTAAACCTTTAGTGGACCTAACAAGAATAGTGCCATTATAACTTCTGATGGACTACCATCCACTCCAACTAATAATCCACTTTCTCACAATTACCATATAGTATGATGCCCTGCTTCATTGGTGTTGGCGCTCTCTGTGTTCTATCTCATCACTGCATCCCCATCTTCTTGTTTGAAATACCCAAGTGATCTCTGATGCAATCAGAGGGGTAATAGAACACAGTTTCCTGTTAAGCTGCCACCAAGGTTACAAAATGGTGTTCAAAGCACTGCAGCGGTCACAGTCTTACCTGCTTGAAACCTCTCGACATGGCATCGTGGGAGTTAGACAGCATTGACACAGTTTTGGGGGTCCTGCCCTACTGGAATGCGAGTGCTCACATAGAGGGTGGCTATTTTCTTAAACTTTTTCTGCCAACCAGATTTAGACTCCCGAACACTAATGGAAGACTATTACTTCTATAGTAGTCCAGAAGGTGATCAAGTGAATGACCTAAAGCTCCAGAGTGTGAAGGACACTGCAGCAGAAGAATTTTTCAGCAACTTTGGACCATTGACTTGGCGATGGAGCTCATCTCAAAATATGTTCTTGCTTGTGAGAATGTTCTTAAAGGATCTAGCTGTTTGGTGAAAAGGCACCATGACAAATTCTTGCCATGCTGATATGCATGGACTGGTGCTGGGTGTGGCCAAGACCATTACGTCTTTTGTACAGGATTCTGGCAAATGAAGTTTGAATATCAATCAATCAATCAATCAATCGTGTTACTTATAAAGCGCACTACATACCCGCGAGGGTCTCAAGGCGCAATCCTCAGAGACATTTTTCTATTTCTAAGTGTGCTGCAGACCAAGGTGGCCTTGCGTTGCATGGCAAATCTGACTTAGGGATTGGGTTGCCCTTGTGACACCCTGCGTGACTCAAGGGCAGCGCAATCTCTTGATCAATCTGGCCCTCAATATGTAAAAAAAAAAAAAGAAAATGAAAATGGCTATAGTACACTATATTTGTAAAATATACAGTGTATTTTTAAAATATTTACCTTTTTTTTTTTTTTTTAAGTACCACGATACTTCCTGGATAGTACTGCTGCACTCCGTGAACTTTTTTTAAATATATGGAAAAATATAAATATTTTTCACTACCTTTTGCTATTTTAATAAAGTGGTAATAGGTAGGAAAAAAAGAAAACCTACTACTTAGCTATATCTAAGCCCCTAACCCAGAACACAGCCTAGATGTGTTAAAAACTATACGGCTGCCTTTTAACTTTTGCAAAGGCAGTCATTAGTTAATCATATACTGCCTTGTTATCGGCAAGTACCGCAAAATAACCCCTGTATACTGCGGCCTGAGATATAATTACGTTTTTGGGCTTAATAAGTTAAAAAAAAACTTACCTCTACTACCAAAAAGGATTATCTACCCACCCTAAAGTATATGCAAATTTAATTGGAATCCAACTTCCCTTTTTCCTGCAATGCTCGAGTACAAAGTCAATGGAAAATACATTGGTGGGAAAACATGTTTTGGGACCCCATCACCCTTTTTTCTTTTGTTGCACCCCCTTGAAGAATCACTGCGAACCTCTGCATCGTCTGCCAATGTAGAACAAGCATTTGCAATGCAATAGGTCTCGCATTTGCGAGAGTTAGAGCTATTTGCGTTGTAAATGGCAATGTCTTTTACTGATGTGTTAACGGAACATTGCGCATTAAAAGCACATTGCAGCCTTCCTTCCTATATTGGAAGAGGGGAAAAAACGGTGGACACTTTAAGAGCAACAGACCCAAGGCCGCGCAGTTTAAAACTCGGAGAAACCAATGTAAAGTTTTGTGATTTTGAAAAGGAGGTCCGGCAATACAGCGCGTTTTCCATACACACGTTATTATTTGTGTCATAAGCTAGCCTCGCCCGTATCTAAGGGTGCACATATAGATTATTAGTGTGTACACACACACGGGTTATTATTTGTGTGCGTCAGCTGCTCTCGGCGGTAGCTCTGCCCTATTACTACGGAGATAGTTTGCAGTTGCTTTTAAAGTATTGTGGTTTTATGGCCTGGGTCATCTGCTTTAATTCAATTACTCCATGTCCGTGCGTTATAGCAAGACCCGCGGCTGCTGTCCACGTCTCCTGTCTCCAGTAGAGGGCGCTCCAGACCACAAGCGCACTGCCTAGGCTCGACCTAAAAACAACCACCAAAGCAGTCTTGTCATACTCTCCATAAATCAATGCGCTACAGCACATAAGGGATTAGATTGTTAAAATGTTTGGTGGTGTAGATAAAATAAAAAGTGCACATTTTTAATACAGTAAATAGTATAAATGTATAGAAGCCCATTTCACAAGATTAAATTGAGGCACAGCATTAAGCCAAAGAAAAAAGGTGGTTGGGTTTCTGGCGATTTATCAATATAATATATTTTGCCAGACACTGAAATATTGGTACTTTTGTCCTTCGAACATATGCAGGGACAAAAAATACAACATGGGCGGGATTGAGGAGCCCTGACAGAACTAGTGCAGTACTATAGGAGCAGTGGATCTGAAAGTGTTGACTGAGAACACTTGCAGAGCTTGCTTGGTACAGTAGCTGCAGACCTAAAGGATTGGCCTCAGCAGAGTTGGCATAAAGAGAGTTATCATCATTGATCCAGTGTTGGAACTGAGGAAGTTCAGCTTGTTTGGATTGAGGGGAACTAGCAGCATAGTTTGGCCTGTACTAGAATAGCAGGGACTGAATCATGTATGGAACAAGGAACATTGGCAGAGGTGGTTCTGTACTACAGTAGCAAGCTATATGCCAATCTGAACTGAGAGGAATTGACAAAGAGTTGCCACTACTATGATAGTAGGGTCTCTAGCAGGCATCACGGAGGCACGCTGGTAGAGCAGACTCCAAATAAAAGTAGCAGGGAATCAGTGGGTCTGCTAGAAAGGGTGTTGCTGACCCAAATTGAGAAACATTGATCAAGCTATTAAATTTCTGAATTGCAGGGAGTCGTGTGGATCTAAATGGAGGAGAATTGATAGAGCCACAACATTTCCTTATTATCCGGGTGCTGCAGGACAAGATGCGAGGAGTACCGACTAAGCATTGCAGACAAGAGGTCATACAGTTGAGCATACAGGGTATATAGAGACAACAGCAAGGCATAGGTATAATGAAGCACAGTGTCAAACTTGTGTAATAACACTGTACTGAAATTGGAAGAGCGGTGGGTTCCAGGTCAAAATGAGCTGCATTGCCAGAGCTGTAGAATGAGTCGAACTTAACATATCAAGTTGGGGTGCATTACAGAGCAGTCCGAGCCACAGGTCCAAAATTAGAGTTGAGACAGACTAAACAGAAAGCACCTCTGTTCAAGATTGAGGTGCACTGCCTGAGGTGCACTATGAGAAGGAGCTGTAATTACCAGATGATTACATGTCACTAAAGAAAATTAACAATTTGCTTTTAAAATATTGTTTTTATTATAAAAGGATATTGTTTACGTGTGTGTTTGTTCAACGCGATGAAGTGAAAACTATAATTCCCAGAAGTTAGGTTATTAAATGAAAACTCAGAACTGGACCACTTTGAGTTTGGAGACGTGGTCCTCTGTTATACTAGGCTATGACGACCAAAATATAGTGAAAGGAGGGGGTGATGTAACAGCTTTGCCTTGTTGTACATTTGTAAATTGCATTGTCTGGGGTCCAATGAGAATATATTTGTTGATTCTGTGCTCATGCAAGTGTATGGGTGTAGATGTTGCACCCTCGACAGCAGCAAGCACACCTGACACCGCTACTAGTGACTCCTAAACCTGCCCGACGGGATAGTGCAGGCTCTCTGCACATTATTCATTGGCCCGTGGCAGGCGAGTGCGCTGCTGCTCTGGAGAACCCATGTGCCTCAGAGGATGGCTGTTCGAGCAATGGCAGGCCAGGTGTTAGGCTCGAGCTGTCATGAGTATGAACAACACCAACGCGAATGAGGGCTGGGGGAGATGAAACATGGGCATGTGGGGGTGGAGAAGAAACCAACGGGGCAGAGGGGTGGGAGTGGAAACAAGAGTCTGTAGAGAGTAGAAGTGGGCCTGGGTGCTGTCATTGTCTGTTGCTGGAAAGGCTGCTCTGACTTGGAGATGCAAGGCAGGCAAACAGTGCATATGCACACCCCATGGAGTATTGTTTATTGTACACAACGGTTTCCTTTGGTTGACACTTTTTAAATAAACTACTCCTGCACGAAAATGCATTCAAGTGAATTGCATTTAACTAGGCGAATACATGTTCGTAGCAGCAAGAAAGCGATCGTTTTCACTACGAGTGCCACAAGAGATTTTCGCTGCTTTTCAGAGTAAAAAGCTTATGGTACATATGCTTTTTTTTTGCTTTTATTTTTATTTTCAATGTTAATTTTTAAATAAATATTGATACAGTACTATTTCGTTCTGTAACAGAGTACTCTGGGTTGAAATTGAAACTGTGTCAAGAAAGCAATTACGCACTGAAAGTGCTTTGTTTTACGAGTCAATGTATTCGATGCACGCCGGAGCAAGTGAAAACACAAGCACTTGTGTAGAATGCTCAAACAGAAAAAAACCAAGCTTAAATCAAAGCAAGCAAGACGCGCGGCCGCGAGACGCGCTCTGTGGTGGGGAGGGGGAGGAGCGTTGAAGCGCGCGCTTGGGAGAGCAAGTGAGAGGAAAGCCAGATGGCGCCTGATCGAGTGATGCGAGGAATGCGCGTTACTGTGCGCGTAACCGCAGGCTCTAGGCCACACAAAAAGCTGTGGTCGGCTTTTTAAAGCCCACTCACGAAATGTCTCGCCAGAGCAGCGCATGCGCTGGCTCAGGCGAGACCTAAAAAAGCAATAGGTCTGCAAAGTTTCGTGGAGATTTGTCAAATCCTTATGAAGGGGCAAAAATCAGACGAATTCTTATCTCTGAAAATTCTTACTATCTTACTATAACTACAGAGTGGCTACCGCCACTCAGTAATGTAATATATGTCCATATTTGTGTATGTATGTATATGTATACCGTGACCAAGCCGAAAGGTGAAACACGTTGGCAGAGAGCAGTTCCTGCAATAAATGAAAATAAGCATCTTAGAGTGTCCTGGATTTTTCTTGACAGAGAAAAGTTGTGTATATATATATATATATCTACTGGCGGTCGCCAGTAGATAGTTATAGTTAGGACCTATTTTCCATAGGAAATTCACAACATTCTATTTGAAATAACTTTGGCGCCGGTTGACGAATCTGCGCGAAATTTTCAAAACTCGTGGCCCGCTCCAGTCCGCTCCTATCCTGAAAGTCTCGGGGTGATTCGTCAAGTGGGGGCCGAGAAAAAAGGGGGTCCCAAAACGTGTTTTCCCATGCAATTTTCCATAGGAACCTTTCATCGCAGCTACAGCCCGAACTGCTGAACGGAATTACACCAAATTTGGCAAAAAGGTAGCCCTTGGTTCAGAGTCGTGCCTTTTGCTTAAATGGTGTAAATCCGTTCAGTAGTTCCTGAGAAATTTGAAAAAGAAAACACATATATATCTGGGCGGAGCCTAACCACACATGTCATCGTGAGATCTGATTTGCTGTCAGCACTTCAACCTGGAATTGCTGGCAGCCATCTTGGGACCAATATAAATGATAGTACCCCATTGAAATGCATTGTAGTGAATCGAAGATTTTGAGGGTTACCAAAAGGAGAACTATAAAGGGTGATAACAGACTTTAGTTACATTAGAATTCATTTGTTGATGGTACCATACTAATTTTAGGAATTGTGGTGTGTTCTAAGGTGATTTTACCCTGTGAAAAATCCTTCTGCTGGGATATCATGATTCATGTTTGAGAGAAAACTATTTTCTCATACTTGTCCCATTGAGGTTTGGAAGGTGATCTAGAAGCTAAAATGAGAGCATATTTTCTGTAAATTCACATTATCTTTCTCAGTCATGTGAGAATGAAGTCTGACATTCTCAGTAAAACATGTACATCCAACAAGGGCAGAGACTGTCAGTTGATTCCTTTGTGTTCTACTGCAGCTTCCCAGAGTGTTCTAAAGAACAACTAGAGAGCTAACAGTCTTACTTATGACAAAAGTATGGCACACCTGAAGCCATCTTGATTGGAATAAACTGGTAACACTTAAAACATTTAATTTAAAAAGGAACAAAATGATGGGGTTCATTTTGTCATAGAAATTATGGTTAGTGCTGTAGAAAGAAAAATTAGGACATGTTTCAAGTGTGATCTCAAATATCTTCCTGTTATATTTCAACAGGAGCAGCCTGTCAGTTGATGCCTTTGTGTTCTACTGCAGCTTCCCAGAGTGTTCTAAAGAACAACTAGAGCGCTAACAGTCTTACTTATGACAAAAGTATGGCACACCTGAAGCCATCTTGATTGGAATAAACTGGTAACACTTAAAACATTTAATTTAAAAAGGAACAAAATGAGGGGGTTCATTTTGCCATAGAAATTATGGTTAGTGCTGCAGAAAGAAAATTTAGGGCATGTTTTAAGTGAGATCTCAAATCCTCTTCTATTTCATTAGAAAATTCTGACATGCAGACTGAAACAATCACTTTCAATACCAGCAGTAGACTTCCAGTTAACTCCCTGGTGAGCAGTAGCTTTACTACAGTGATCTAATGAACAACTAGAGTGCTAACATTCTGAATTTATGGCAAATGTGTGACACATCTGAATGCCTTCTTGATGGAATCAAAGTAAAAAACTGAAAGCATTTCCTACTGAGGAGACTGCAGTAAATGACGAAATTAGGAAACTTCATAACAAATAAGTCTCCCAAGATGGCCACCAGAGAAAAAAGAGCCCAAATGTAGCACAAATATCACCCAGATGTAGCCCACATATAGCCCAATGACAGAAGTGTGCAAAACACTTTTTATTTTTAGTTTTTCTGCAGTTTTATATAGTGCAAACTGGTCAGGTATTGGAGCGTTACATCTTACTTGGACCCCTTATTGCGTATTTTGCACTGAAGTACATGAGATTGATCTTGCGAAACATTGAACTTTACGATTCTGTTAACCTGAAGTTGCTCTGAACCGGGCTTTGTAACACCCGTTTTTACCTACTGGTTTTAATTAATTCTCACTGTATTGTATTAGGAAAGAGGATTTACTGTTTTTATGTACACTTTTATGATCTATGTTTCTAAATCAGATCAAATAAAGTTTAATGAATTCTATGGCAGGACGGAGGCGAGGATTATGCATATCTTTCCTCACTTTATTTGCATAGCAGTTCAAAGAAAACGTAACACAACAATCATTAAACAAAAGACTACACAACCCATGAACCATTAGGGGGTAGTCTCCAAGGCAACTATAGTCCAATCATATCACAGTCCATCGTATATAATATCGTGACGTCCCTTCCGCTTCCTCTTTCTTCACTGCTCGTCAGTTAAGTGCATTCCTTACATTCTTGGCTTAATCTGACGTTGTTGCTGTTTGTATAGCGGTTTCTTGTGCACGTTATTAGCATTATTGCCTTGGTATTGTTTCATATTCCCTGCGCAGCAGGCTCTTGCCCGAGCGCGTTCTCCCCCTCGCAGTTTCTCCCGCTGTGTGCTCTGCGCGCGGTGAGATCCTGTCAGGCGCGTCTGGTCCGAGCGAGGCAGCTCCGTCGAGCGCTCCCGCTGGTCTTTACGCGCGTTTGGGAATCCGGTCACTCCTTTAGTGTCCGCTTGATTCCCGACCAACCCTCGCCTAATTTTGACACCGCTACGCGGTGATTTCCCCACACGGCCACGTTAGTGACCAGCGCCACCTGGTGGTGGTAATTGGTATTGCGCCTCAGTCTATTCTTATAACAGCTTCGGGGAAAGCCCAGCTGTTGGAGCACCGGCGAGGGGGCTGTCTTAAGGATTTTAAGGGCATTTGTTCTGTGCTCACACCCTCTGCTATCATGTCTTCTCCAGAAGACCATTTTTACTCCTCCTACCAGGAAGTGGAGGAGGAATGGCCCCCAACTTCTCCCTCCAGCAGTGGACCAAGCCCTCTCTCTGGCTATTTCTAGGGCGCTGGCTCCTCTTAGGGATCAGGTTGATAAGCTGGCGAAAAGCATCCCTGGGGTGTTCAGTGACCCAGATCTGGTGGTGGCGGGTCCAAGTAGCTCCCAGATGGGGAATAAAAGGGCCGTTAAGCATAACGCGGGGCACTTGGAAGGATTTGATAAACTTACGGAGACCTTCCTCAAGAGTGCGCGAACGCTAAAACATGCACCCTGCCGGGAGGAGGAGGGGCCCGGAGAAAATTGCGACACTGTCACCACTATTGTAGACCCCGACGGCGGGTTTCCCTTAGAGGGAGAGGGTGTATCGGAGGACGATTTCTCCTCCGATGAGGATAAGGACTCGGGCGTCCCTGGCGTCCAGAGTCCCACTCCTCTCAGTCCCCGGTTGGGGACGGGGTCCACTCGGACATGTTCGAGCCTACCCAAATTTACCATCCTAGGTCGGCAGAGTGGACACCTGACGCCAAAGTGGCAGAGTATGTGGTGGGGAAAATCCATCAACCCCTTGAAAGGGAGGTCAGGAATAGGATGAGGGGAGAATGCCCCAGGCCCTCACTGAAGGGGAAGGTGGCACACACGCCTGAAATTGATGAGAAACTATGTACCTTTTTCTCCAAGTATATGAGGGATCCCAAGAAAGGAATTGATAGGTCTTGGACGTGGTAGGGCCCTTGACCCAAATTATTCAATTGACGGAGCGTTCCAAAGAGTCAGGATCCCCTTTGTCCACGGATATTGTGGCTGGTTGGGCGCACTACCCTAAACCCTAAAACACTACCCCTCCACTACCCAAACACCACTGCACTACCCTAAACCCTAAAACACTACCCCCAGCACGACACCCTACACTACCCAAACATAACTGCACTACCCTAAACCCTAAAACACTACCACCAGCACGACTCCCTACACTACCCAAACACCACTGCACTACCCTAAACCCTAAAACACTACCCCCAGCACGACTCCCTACACTACCCAAACACCACTGCACTACCCTAAACCCTAAAACACTACCCCCAGCACGACCTCCCTACACTACCCAAACACCACTGCACTACCCTAAACCCTAAAACACTACCCCCAGCACGACCCCCTACACTACCCAAACACCACTGCACTACCCTAAACCTAAAACACTAACCCCAGCATGACCCCCTACACTACCCAAACACCACTGCACTACCCTAATACCCTAAAACACGACCCCCTACACTACACAAACACGACTGCACTACCCTAAACCCTAAAACACTACCCACAGCATGACCCCCTTCACTACACAAACACCACTGCACTGCCCTAAACCCTAAAACACTACCCCAGCACTACCCCCTACACTACCCAAACACCACTGCACTAACATAAACCCTAAAACACTACCCCCAGCACAATCCCCTACACTACACAAACACCACTGCACTACCCTAAACCCTAAATCTACCCCCAGCCCGACCCCCTACACTACCCAAACACCACTGCACTACCCTAAACCATAAAACACTACCCACAGCACGACCCCCTACACTACCCAAACACCACTGCACTACCCTAAACCCTAAAACACTACCACCAGCATGACCCCCTACACTACTCAAACACCACTGCACTACCCTAAACCCTAAAACACTACCCCAGCACGACCCCCTACACTACCCATACATCACTCTACTACCCTAAACCCTAAAACACTACCCCCAGCACGACCCCCTACACTACTGCACTACCCTAAACCCTAAAACACTACCCACAGCCCGACCCCCTACACTACCCAAACACCACTGCACTACCCTAAACCCTAGAAAAGAAACCCCCACCCCATGCCCAATCCCCCTTACCTCTCACTCCTCATGGTTCCTCTCTCCTCGTGGTTCCTGCTTCACGTCATCTCTGAGGGGCGGTGCACGTCGTTGTGAGGAAACGGAACAGCCTCTGTTTCCTTACAACGACATGGATCGTCTACATGTTTTTAGAACGCATGGTCATTTACCATACATACCTTTACAACAAAATTCGTTGTAAAGGCATGCGTGGTAAATGACCATGCGTTCTAAAAAATGCGTAGTAATGACTTTGTGATGTACAACGCATGCGTGGTAATGCATGCGTTGTAATGGTATCGCAAAGTAAAAAAGTCGTTGTAACGGCTGTTTACCGATCGAAGCTGGCCCCTGTTCTTCAGTGAGACGTTTATTTGATTAATTAGGAGGAAGGAATGTGGTTTTTTTACCGAAAAGTGCATTCCCGGCTGTTGTATTGTGAAAGTGTCCGCGTGGCCTGGTTTCACTTCCGGTGAGAGAGTGGAAGAGTCTGTTTGGATCTAAAGGAGTTCTGTTGTTGGACGGGGCCGGCGCGACATGTCATCAGAAAACATAGCTAATGGAAAGCGTCCTCCCTGAAGTGTGGAGCAGTGCCATGAGAGGTCAACAAGTGTGCGTCCCACCGCAGTATGACCGTACCGCGTGACCCATGTGCCGCCTCCAGGGTACGGGAGGCAGAAGCGGCATCGCAGGTCCTCTTGAAGACCGTTGTAGCACTAATTCTACATTTTGGTACTAGGGCATTTTAACTTTGTTGTTCCTGCCAGATACAAAGAGAAGATCCTGTGTTATTCAGTGCCCTTGTTACCTTTTTTGTGGGTTGTGGTGCTTGTCACTTCGCTGCCCCGCCGGTGCACACGACTGGGCACCCCACCTCGTGTGCCATCTGCAGGGCCTCTGCCCTCGGATCACTGGTTTCGGTTTCTGGAGTGGCAACATAAACAGTTGCTCCCAAAGGACTAGCCTGAACACTTAGGTGAATATCCCCTGCACCAGCATTCCACGGAAATTCTTTCCTAGCTCTCCCACGTCAACGAGCACGGCTCCGCTCGCGACACCGTATGACGTCATCGGAGCCATAAGAGGACCTCGTCGGCGTGCTGACGTCAGTTCCACCCATTTTTTCCGTGCCACCGAGGCAAACAGGGGACCGAGACATTTTCACATGTATACATAGTATAATAAATATATATATATTCACTGAAAAAACCATAGGTTTCAGGCACGTTATAGTTAGAAATTAGCATTTAAAAAACCTTAGAAATTCACTGAAAAAACCATAGGTTTCAGGCACGTTATAGTTAGAAATTAGCATTTAAAAAACCTTAGAAATTCACTGAAAAAACCATAGGTTTCAGGGGCGTTATAGTTAGTTGGACATTTCACTCGTACAAAACCATAGAAATTCCCCCGTTATAGTTAGTTCAGCTAACTATAACTCGCGCGCCCGCAATGCACTGCTGATGACGTCACATATTACATCACTCATGACATGGTCAGTGACATCACTCATGACATCACTGATGACATCTCAAATGACATCACTGATGACATCACTGATGACATCATCCAGTGAATGCTGTGTTTTTCTGAAAATTAAATATGTTTTATATATGTATATCTCAAGGTCGATGGAAGAATAAATGGGTATATAAGTGTCTAAATGGATGATTTTTTTGTAAAATTGATTGTATAACTGACTAAGTGTATCTTAGTGAATACATGGGTTAGTGAGTAATGTTTAAATATGAAAATATCTGTATCAGTCTCTCACTTTGTGTATAAGTGGCTGCATGGGTTGGTGAGTAGCTACATGAGTGTCTATATGGGTTATTAGTTGGTTTTTTGAGTATCAGTATGAGTGTCTGAGTGTCTGTATGGTTCGGTGGGGGTATTACTTAGTGCATAGATGCATGAATGAGTGACTCACTGTTTGTATGTGTTGAAGACAGCATGTGTGCAGGACTGTATAGGTGGATGAGTATGTGTATGGGTGTGTTAGTGAGTGAATGACTGTCTCAATAGTGTCTTTATGAGTAACTACATATGTTTTAAACTAGTATATGTGAGTATTGGTGTATATAAGTGAGTATATGTGAGAGTGAGAGATTGGAAGAGTTCCTGTACAAATAAGTAGGTGTTTCTATAAGTGATTGTTTAAGAGAGTAAGTATGTGTAAGTTTCTGTAGAAGTAAGTGTGGTAGTGTGTGTATAACTGTATATGCAAGTAAATGGATGTTTGATACTTTGTTTGCATGTGTGACTATGTGTGTGAGTAACTCTATGGATGAGTGGCGGTGTGTAACAGGATGTATAGGTGTATGAGTACATATGATGAGTGAGTACATGTATGAGTGACTGTATAGGGACTGTTGGTGAATGAGTGGATGTGTGTGTAGATCTTGGAATTACTGAATAGGTGTGTTGTAACTGGTATTGGTATGTCCATTGTTTTGAAAATGTTAGTTTGTATTTTTGAGTGTGTGTATCAAAGGTTATATTAGGGTGAGAGGAGGTCTGCCACTCTATCACAAGGATGATGTCATTTGAGATGTCATCAGTGATGTCACTGACCATGTCATGAGTGATGTAATATGTGACGTCATCAGCAGTGCATTGCGGGCGCGCGAGTTATAGTTAGCTGAACTAACTATAACGGGGGAATTTCTATGGTTTTGTACGAGTGAAATGTCCAACTAACTATAACGCCCCTGAAACCTATGTTTTTTTCAGTGAATATATATATATATATATATATATATATATATTTTTTTTTTTTTTTCTGCAATGTGATCCTATGACCCAGGGCGCTCGTCAGCGGGTGCTCTGCGTAGGGGCCGGATCCTGGCCCAAAAACATCAATATTGAAACGAAGGACGCGGCACTCAAAGCTTGGATTAAGCTTACTTTATTTCAAGTTAGGTTCAGCACTCAGACCAACGCGTTTCAGCCTACACGGCCTTGATCACGGTTAGTGAGTCTTTATTTGTTTCTACTATTTATCCCATATTTGCCTCAATGTGGCATTATGGGAGCTGTAGTATATATACTTTCAATTAACTTTATTTACATTTATACAAACAAAAAGAGAGAAGGCATTTGTTCAGGTCTTTCGTATTTGATTAAGGCAATCTACCTAGTCTCAACTATAATCCTAAATTCTATCAGTGGTATAGTACCCGAGAGCTTAATCATTCATTTCCCTCATGATTTGTACAGTTAGTGCACTCTTGCTTTGAATTTCAATAACCATTTTCAATGATATAGTACCATATCTGTAAAACAACCTTACCATTTATGTGTTATACATACTGTCATCACTAAATTCAAGTGCACCAATTAACAAATCAATTTGTGTCTAGTCAGTTGGAATATCTATCTTAAATGTTAAAATTCTAGCTATACTTTTCATATTGGTGTATATCATATATATAGTTCAAGATTAGTTGCTCAGTCCAAATGTACATAAAGTTCTTCATCATTATTGATCCCTCCGGGGGTTTTCGTTCTTAATCGAATAATGAAACGTGATTCCATTTGTCAATAATGATGAAGAACTTTATGTACATTTGGACTGAGCAACTAATCTTGAACTATATATATGATATACACCAATATGAAAAGTATAGCTAGAATTTTAACATTTAAGATAGATATTCCAACTGACTAGACACGAATTGATTTGTTAATTGGTGCACTTGAATTTAGTGATGACAGTATGTATAACACATAAATGGTAAGGTTGTTTTACAGATATGGTACTATATCATTGAAAATGGTTATTGAAATTCAAAGCAAGAGTGCACTAACTGTACAAATCATGAGGGAAATGAATGATTAAGCTCTTGGGTACTATACCACTGATATATCAGAATTTAGGATTATAATTGAGACTAGGTAGATTGCCTTAATCAAATACGAAAGACCTGAACAAATGCCTTCTCTCTTTTTTGTTTGTATAAATGTAAATAAAGTTAATTGAAAGTATATATACTACAACTCCCATAATGCCACATTGAGGCAAATATGGGATAAATAGTAGAAACAAAGAAAGACTCACTAACCCTGATCAAGGCCGTGTAGGCTGAAACGCGTTGGTCTGAGTGCTGAACCTAACTTGAAATAAAGTAAGCTTAATCCAAGCTTTGAGTGCCGCGTCCTTCGTTTCAATATATATATATATATATATATATATATATATATATATTTCCATTATCGCCTCCATGCACACCGCCCTCCAATATTCTGTGCGTCTCGAGGGCGAGCAGAAGAACGGCACCACCAAATCCTTCGTAATGAGGTAACTCGTTTTATTTTTTCCAAAGTTTCAAATAGCCTCCATTACTCACGGGGCCATAACAAGCAAAGTGCAAGAGTGCATACAAACAGAAAAATGACCTACGCGTTTCGGCTTGCGCCTTCAACTGGGTCATAGTGTTGTGCTGAGTGTCAATTTAAAGGGAAAAACACTCCTTTCACCACCACCAATTAAAAACAGGTATCACTTTTAAAGGGGACACAACCACTAATTAAATTAATAAATTCATCATATTACTATACCAAATCGATTTCATGAACGGTATATTAAGCAGCATGTGAAAGTAGATGAAATTCATTTTGACCTCGTAAAGTACATTCAGTCAGGGACCTGTCGATAATTCATCTAATTTGGATTAAAGGCTTTTCTGTGTTTTCATCTGAAACATGGAGTATGCTACGGTTAGGACAAATTGTATGTGGAAGGGTATATATATATACATATAATGTTATATATACCGCTGGAACTGAGGTACTCCTTCGTTTACTTTTTAGAGTAAAGTTCTATGGGGATAAAGTATCCACCTCCATATCAAAAAAAGATTAAATATATACATCCTTTTGCGAATAAAGTACTCCTCTCAGCCTCCGAATTAAGCATGGCTGATTTTCCACTAGTGATATTATCACTCCACATGATGATTAATACTTTACCCTGGATATACTAGATATACATTAAACTCAAAATAGTCATTTCTTAATATATATACAATAACAGTACATTTGCAATGTTTAATACACCCTAATGGTATACTCTTACATTGATCATCTGTTCCAATGCAAAAAATAACATAACAGGTTGGTTCGAGCTCATGATGAAGTATATGTGGTTAATTTCCACCACATGTTTAACATGTAACAAGGTGCACCATGTATTTCCTGATCTCAAAATGCAGAAAAACTGCTGAATCTGTAGTCCTCCTTTTATTCTAGTTCACTATTTAAAGAAGAAGATTACTTCATAATACGAATTACTGCTCACGAAGTGACACATGCTAGCATTACGCATTCTGAATAAAATGCATGGTGCAATACTCCACAAAATGCCTCAAACCACCAAGAAAAAACACTAGCTCTAGGTTCTGTTTTCCGTTAAAGTGCATAGTGCATGACTCTCAAAAACTACCAAGAAGAACACTTCCCCTGGTTCTATTTTCATGCTAAAGCATTTTCTTTGAATCTATATACATTTGATCAATATATATATACACATACATACATACACACTTCCTTTTCCCCTTTCTCTTATTCCAAAACATCGAAAAAGGCACTGGCCGAAACGCTTCTGTTTTGCTCCAAATAAACAGATTTGACATCACCCCCGTGAGTGCTCTTTCCTTTGGAATAAGAGAAAGGGGAAAAGGAAGCGTTGATATTTCACGGGGCCCCGCCGCGATTAAAGCACCCGTCCGTGAGTGCACCAGGAAAGGTGTACTGGAGCGGCTATATATATATATATCTATCCAGTTCAACTGTGTCTTTGTGCTTCCCTTCCGCGGGAAAGAACGGATGCAAACCCAGATTCAGTGCTCAGTTCGTATTTTTATTTCGTTGCCTTCAAACCACCATGACTGCCATCTATATATATATATATATATATATATATATATCACACACCACTTTTCCCAAAGGGACATCTGCTCGCACTCACGAGTAAGGAGACTTCCAATAGCATATGTTGCAGCTTCAATTTATTACAGCATGCCAGAAAACATCTCTACGCGTTTCAGTCTCTCCAGAGACCTTGCTCACGAGATCACGAGGTTTGTTGATCTTCATTTTGCCATAGAAATTATGGTTAGTGCTGTAGAAAGAAAAATTAGGACATGTTTTAAGTGAGATCTCAAATATCTTCCTGTTATATTTCAACAGGAGCAGCCTGTCAGTTGATGCCTTTGTGTTCTACTGCAGCTTCCCAGAGTGTTCTAAAGAACAACTAGAGTGCTAACAGCCTTACTTATGACAAAAGTATGGCACACCTGA
This sequence comes from Calotriton arnoldi, assembly GCA_963921515.1. NCBI lineage: Eukaryota > Metazoa > Chordata > Amphibia > Caudata > Salamandridae > Calotriton > Calotriton arnoldi. The sequence continues at coordinate 1,671,702 of CAWUFW010000564.1, read as the reverse complement.
AGCCATCTTGATTGGAATAAACTGGTAACACTTAAAACATTTAATTTAAAAGGAACAAAATGAGGGGGTTCATTTTGCCATAGAAATTATGGTTAGTGCTGCAAAAAGAAAATTTAGTGCATGTTTTAAGTGCGATCTCAAATCCTCTTCTATTTCATTAGAAAATTCTGACATGCAGACTGAAACAATCACTTTCAATACCAGCAGTAGACTTCCAGTTAACTCCTTGGTGAGCAGTAGCTTTACTACAGTGATCTAATGAACAACTAGAGTAATAACATTCTGAATTTATGGCAAATGTGTGACACATCTGAATGCCTTCTTGATGGAATCAAAGTAAAAACTGAAAGCATTTCCTACTGAGGAGACTGCAGTAAATGAGGAAATTAGGAAACTTCATAACAAAGAAGTCTTCCAAGATGGCCACCAGTGAAAAAAAGAGCCCAAATGTAGCACAAATATTACCCAGATGTAGCCCACATATAGCCCAATGACAAAAGTGTGCAAAACACTTTTTATTTTTAGTTTTTGCAGTTTTATGTAGTGCAGACTGGTCAGGTATTGGAGCGTTGCATCTTAAAACATGACCCCCTACACTACAAAAACACCACTGCACTACCCTAAACCCTAAAACACTACCCCCAGCATGACCCCCTACACTACACAAACACCACTGCACTACCCTAAACCCTAAAACACTACCCCAACACCACTGCACTAACCTAAATCCTAAAACACTACCCCCAGCACGACCCCCTACACTACCCAAACACCACTGCACTACCCTAAAACATGACCCCCTACACTACACAAACACCACTGCACTACCCTAAACCCTAAAACACTACCCCCAGCACGACCCCCTACACTACCCCAACACCACTGCACTAACCTAAATCCTAAAACACTACCCCCAGCACGACCCCTACACGACCCAAACACCACTGCACTACCCTAAACATGACCCCCTACACTACACAACCACTGCACTACCCTAAACCCTAAAACACTACCCCCAGCACGACCCCCTACACTACACAACCACCACTGCACTACCTTAAACCCTAAAACACTACCCCCAGCACGACCCCCTACACTGCCCGAACACCACTGCACTGCCCTAAACCCTGAAACACATACCCTAGCACGACCCCCTACACTGCCCGAACACCACTGCACTGCCCTAAACCCTGAAACACCACCCCCTTCACGACCCCCTACACTGCCCGAACACCACTGCCCTAAACCCTAAAACACCACCCCCAGCATGACCCCTACACTGCCCGAACACCGCTGCACTGCCCTAAACCCTGAAACACTACCCCCAGCAAGACCTCCTACACTGCCCGAACACCACTGCACTGCCCTAAACCCTGAAACATCACCCCCAGCAAGACCCCCTACACTGCCCGAACACCACTGCCCTAAACCCTGAAACACCACCCCCTGCACGACCCCCTACACTGCCCGAACACCACTGCACTGCCCTAAACCCTGAAACACCACCCCCTACACTGCCCGAACACCACTGCACTGCCCTAAACCCTGAAACACCACCCCCAGCACGACCCCCTACACTGCCCGAACACCACTGCACTGCCCTAAACCCTAAAACACCACCCCCAGCATTACCCCCTACACTGCCCAAACACCACTGTACTGCCCTAAACCCTAGAACACTCCCCCAGCACGGCCCCCTACACTACCCGAACACCACTGCACTGCCCTAAACCCTAAAACACTCCCCCAGCACGACCCCCTACACTACCCGAACACCACTGCACTGCCCTAAACCCTAAAACACTCCCCCAGCACGACCCCTACACTACCCAAACACCACTGCACTGCCCTAAACCCTAAAACACTACCCCCCGCATGACCCCCTACACTACCCAAACACCAATGCACTACCCTAAACCCTAAAACACGACCTCCTACACTACAAACACCACTGCACTACCCTAAACCCTAAAACACTACCCCCTACACTACACAAACACCACTGCACTACCCTAAACCCTAAAACACTACCCCCAGCAGTACCCCTACACTACCCAAACACCACTGCACTACCCTAAATCACTAACCCCAGCACGACCCCCTACACTACCCAAACACCACTGCACTACCCTAAACCCTAAAACACTACCCCCAGCACGACCCCCTATACTACCCAAACACCACTGCACTACCCTAAACCCTAAAACACTCCCCCCAGCACGACTCCCTACACTACCCAAACACCACTGCACTACCCTAAACCCTAAATCTACCCCCAGCATGACCCCCTACACTACACAAACACCACTGCACTACCCTAAACCCTAAAACACTACCCCCAGCACGACCCTCTTCACTACCTAAACACAACTGCACAATTTGTTACAGGCGTTGCAACGCAGGCCTGTGGTGCTTACTGGAAGTACCTAGTGGGCTAGTTGGGCCCCAGGGACCCTCAGGATTCAAGGTGACCTAATCCCCCAACTTAAAACGCACCACGGGGCGCGTTTGCACAGTGGTGAAGGGAGGGGCGGGGCCTCAGGTGACATGTGCGCAAACACGCCCTGTTGTGCGTTTTAAGTTGGGGAATTAATTCCCTTTGAATCCTGAGGGACCCTGGGGGCCAACCAGCCCACCAGGTACCTTCAGTAAGCACAACAGAGTTGCGTTGCAGAGAGTTGAAAAAAGGTGCGTGGCCTCGGAACGCCTCTCTGCAACTCAGCTCTCTGGTCCTAACTGTAGGTACCTGGGGGCTAGTTGGGCCCCAGGGACCCTCAGAATTCAAGGGACTTAATCCCGCAACCTAAAACGCGCCACGGGGTGCGTTTGCACACATGTCACCTCAGGCCCCTCCCTCCCTTCACCACTGTGCAAACGCGCCCTGTAGCGCGTTTTAAGAGGTAGTTTTAATCCCCCTGCCCTATTATGTACTAGGGACTTGCAGAGGAGGTCATGCTAATCACAGGGGTACCCCAACGCATAGTGTTCCCTAGTGTATGTAGGTGTTTTCACTGTATTCTAAGTGTCTTTTAGCATAGCACTGGCTCTGGTTAGTCAGAGTCAGTTACCACCAGTACCCGTCTGAAAAAGTTGTGGGCACAGGATGATTTTGCAACAAGGCCTCTTTCTGCTCCTCTGTTGGTTCTTTCTGCACATCTTTTGCTTCTTTCTGTGCGTTTTTCTTCTTTCTTCACAGGTCCTACCTCTGTAGGCATAGTTAGAAACTAGCATTTAAAAAAACCTTTGAAATTCACTTAAAAAATCATAGGTTTCAGGCACGTTATAGTTAGAAATTAGCATTTAAAAAACCTTTGAAATTCACTGAAAAAACCATAGGTTTTAGGGACAGTTATAGTTAGTTGGACATTTCACTCGTACAAAACCATAGAAATTCCCCGTTATAGTTAGTTCAGCTAACTATAACTCGCGCCCTCGCAATGCACTGCTGATGACGTCACATATTACATCACTCATGACATGGTCAGTGACATCACTGATGACATCACTGATGACATCTCAAATGACATCACTGATGACATCATCCATGTGATAATTTCATGCATCTTCTCACACCCTAATATAACTTTTGATACACCCACTCTAAATTACAGACTGCCATTCTCAAAACCATAGACACTCCAACACCAAAAACTACATACCCACTCACTGATTCTTAGGTCTACACACACATCCACTCACTCACCTGTACAGTCACTCATACTTATAGTCACTCAGTACAGGACTATTATATGCACTCATACACATATATAAACACTCACACACAGCCACTCATCCATAGAGGTACTCACACACCTAGTCAGTCATGCAAAAAACGTAATCACACACCCATTTACTCACCTATACAGTTATACACACACCAGCTCACTTACTCATACAAATACTAGCACATTCTTACACTCTTATACAATCACTGATACAAGTACACACTCATCCATACAGCCACTCTCACAATCACACACTCTCACTTATAGCCATTTATATACTCCAACACACATATATACTGCCTTTCACATATGTAGTTACTCACACATGTACCACTGAGATATACATTCAATCACTAACACACCCATACACACACTCACCCACCCATACAGTCCATCACAGATGCACTCTTGAAACCATGCACCCAGTGAATCACCAACTCACACATCTATGCACAGAGTCACACACACCCCACCCACACAAACACTCAGGCACCCATACAGATACTCAGACAATCAATTAATAACCCATGTAGACACTCATGTAGCTATTCAGAAAGCCATGCAGCCGCTTACAAACCAACAGACAGACGGATACAGACATTCACACAGTTTAGTCACTAACCCATGCATTCAGTAAGATACATTTAATCACTCACTTGTAGAGTCAGTCACTCACGTACTAAATCATCCATTCAGACACTTATACACCCACTCATTCTTCAATACGCCTTTCCCTATATATATTAAACATATTTAAACTTTACAGAAACACACAGTCACTGGATGATGTCATCAGTGATTTCATTTGAGATGTCATCAGTGATGTCATCAGTGATGTCACTGACCATGTCATGAGTGATGTAATATGTGACGTCATCAGCAGTGCATTGCGGGGCGCGAGTTATAGTTAGCTGAACTAACTATAACGGGGAATTTCTATGGTTTTGTACGAGTGAAATGTCCAACTAACTATAACTGTCCCTAAAACCTATGGTTTTTTCAGTGAATTTATATATATATATATTCACTGAAAAAACCATAGGTTTCAGGGACGTTATAGTTAGAAATTAGCATTTAAAAAAACCTTACAAATTCACTGAAAAAACCATAGGTCTCAGGGACGTTATAGTTAGTTGGACATTTCACTCGTATAAAACCAGAGAAATGTGGCTGTTATAGTTAGTAGAGCTAACTATAACTCGCGCCCCCGCAATGCACTGCTGATGACGTCACATATTACATCACTCATGACATGCTCGGTGACATCACTGATGACATCACTGATAACATCTCAAATGACATCACTGATGATATCACTGATGACATCATCCACGTGATCATCTGATGCACATCCTCAAACCCTAATAAAACCTTTCATTCACCCACTCTAAAATACAGACTACCAATATCGAAACCATAGACACACCAATAGCAGTTAGTACATACCCGCTCAGTGATTCATACGTCTACACACACATTCACCCACTAACCCATACAGTCACTCATACACGCAGTCATTCATCAATACAGTCACTGATATATCCACTCATACACCCATATAGACACTCACACACTGCCACTCACCCAAAGAGTTACTCAAAAACCTAGTCAGTCACCCAAAGAATTAATTACACTGCCATTTACTCACCTATACAGTTATACTCACACCACGTCACTTATTCATACAGACACGTACTGTCTTCAATAATTACTGACATAAGCACACACTTATCCATGCAGCCACTGTCACAATCACTCACTGTTACATATAATCACTTATATACTCCAACACTCACAAATACTGCCTTTCACATATGTAGTCCATATGTGAAAGGCATTCACTCACCAACACAGCTATACGTACACTCACTCACCGATACACTACCTAACACACGCACTCATAAACGCATACACCCAGTCATGCAGGGAGTCACACACCCCTCCACCCACACAGACACTCAGGCACCCACACAGGTTCTCAGACAACCAATCATTCTTCAATATACCTTGACATATATAGATATAACGTTCTTGAAATTTTTAGAAACACTCAGTCACTGGATGATGTCATCAGTGATGTCATCAGTGATGTCATTTGAGCTATCAGTGATGTCATGAGTGATGTCACTGAGCATGTCATTAGTGATGTAATATGTGATGTCATCAGCAGTGCATTGCGGGGGCGTGAGTTATAGTTAGCTCTACTAACTATAACAGCCAAATTTCTCTGGTTTTATACGAGTGAAATGTCCAACTAACTATAACGTCCCTGAAACCTATGGTTTTTTCATTGAATATATATATGTGTATATATATATATATATTCACTGAAAAAACCATAGGTTTTAGGGACAGTTATAGTTAGTTGGACATTGCATTCGTACAAAACCCGTGAAATTCCCCCGTTATAGTTAGTCCAGCTAACTATAACTCACGCCCCCGCAATGCACTGCTGATGACGTCACATATTACATCACTCATGACATGGTCAGTGACATCACTGATGACATCACTGATGACATCTCAAATGACATCACTGATGACATCACTGATGACATCATCCAGTGACTGTGTGTTTCTGTAAAGTTTAAATATTTTTAATATATATAGGAAAAGACGTATTGAAGAATGAGTGGGTGTGTAAGTGTCTGTATGGATGATTTAGTAGGTGCGTGACTGACTGTATAAGTGAGTGATTTAACGTATCTTACTGAATGCATGGGTTAGTGACTAAACTGGGTGAATGTCTGTATCCGTCTGTCTGTTGCTTTGTAAGTGGCTGCATGTGTTTGAGAATAGCTACATGAGTGTCTATATGAGTTATTGAATGCTTGTGTGTGTATCTGTATGGGTGCCTGAGTGTTTGTGTGGGAGGGTGTGTGCGACTCTGTGCATAGATGTGTGAGTGGGTGATTCACTGGGTGGATGGTTTCAAGAGTGCATCTGTGATAGACTGTATGGGTGGGTAAGTGTGTGTAAGAGTGTGTTAGTGAGTGAATGTATGTCCCAGTGGTACATGTGTGAGTAACTACATATGTGAAAGGCAGTATATATGTGTGTTGGAGTATATAAATAGCTATAAGCAAGAGTGACTGATTGTGATAGTGGCTGTATGGATGAGTGTGTGCTTGTATCAGTGATTGTATAAGAGCGTAAGAATGTGCTAGTATTTGTATGAGTAAGTGAGCTGGTGTGTGTATAACTGTATAGGTGAGTAAATGGTAGTGTGTTTAATTATTTGCATGACTGACTAGGTGTGTGAGTACCTCTATGGATGAGTGGCGGTGTTTGAGTGTCTATATAGGAGTATGAGTGCATATGATAGTCCTGTACTGAGTGACCGTAAATATGAGTGACTGTTCGGGTGAGTGAGTGGATGTGTGTGTGTAGACCTAAGAATCAGTGAGTGGGTATGTAGTTATTGGTGTTGGAGTGTCTATGGTTTTGCGACTGGCAGTCTGTACTTTAGAGTGGGTGTATCAAAGGTTATATTAGGGTGTGAGAAGATGCATGAAATTATCACATGGGTGATGTCATCAGTGATGTCATCAGTGATGTCACTGACCATGTCATGAGTGATGTAATATGTGACGTCATCAGCAGTGCATTGCGGGCGTGAGTTATAGTTAGCTGGACTAACTATAACGGGGAATTTCACGGGTTTTGTACGAGTGCAATGTCCAACTAACTATAACTGTCCCTAAAACCTATGGTTTTTTCAGTGAATTTCAAAGGTTTTTTAAATGCTAATTTGTAACTATAACGTCCCTGAAACCTATGGTTTTTTCAGTGAATTTCAAAGGTTTTTTAAATGCTAATTTGTAACTATAACATGTCTGAAACCTACGGTTTTTTCAGTGAATTTCAAAGGTTTTGTAAATGACAATTTTTAAATGTATTAATTGTTATATAAATTTTTAAAATACTGATTTACTACATTTTTAGAAACAATTTTTTTTTACATATTTTATTATTTAAATTACATTGTAATTACATTATACATTACATTACAAAAAATACTTTCTCAGAATGAATTACTTTAGTTTAAATACTTTGCACATAGGCAATAGACTTTTAAGTACAGTAGTTACAGTTGTTGCAATGTGCAACACATTTTCAAACACAATGCAACATTCAGCTCAATGTGAATTTCTAGTTAAATGCAATTAGTTACTTTATGGATTACTTTTCTAACCACCTGACTGGATCCTAGATTCAGTCCTGGCACATCTCCTGTAAACAGTTGAGTAAAAGCGTTTTGGTTACAGTCGTGATTTTTAAGGAATATTATTGTACTTTAAAAGTTGACACTTAGAAACTTTTTCTCATAGAATCACCAATGTTATCCTATGGAAGGAAATTCACTTAGCAGGTAAAAACTGTTATCGTTACTTTTTCTTACTCAGTGTTGGATCCTGGATCCAGCACTGGTGCATCTCCTGTAAACAGTTGAAAAAATGCGTTTAAGTCATACAGGCGATTTTTAAGGAATATTTGTAGTTTGTGAAAATCGACACTTTGAAAGTTTTCTGCTGAAAACCAGACAATGGATTCCTATGTTAGAAAATATAAGTTACTGGTAAGTACGGTTAAAATTACTTTTCAGGGTCAGTGCTAGGCTAAAAGATGCAGCACTGGGTTCTCTCCTGATAACAGGTGAGTAAATTGGAATTCGTACTTTGGTTGATTTTAGAGGAATATTATAAAGTTCCAAAACTCCACACTTAGAAGAATTTCCAAGTGAAACCAGTCAATGTTAGCCTATGAAGGAAATTCAAGTTACCGGTAAGTACGGTTAAAATTAATTTTGAGGATCAGTACTTGGCTGAAAGATGCAGCACTGAGGTCTCTCCTGATAACAGGTGAGTAAATCAGAATTCGGATTTCGGCTGATTTTAGAGGAATATTTTAAAGTTCCAAAATCAACACTTAGAAACTTTTTCAGCAAAAAGCAGGCAATGATATCCTATGCAAGGAAATTCAAGTTACTGGTAAGTACGGCTAAAATTACTTTTGAGGATTAGTACTGGGCTGAAAGATGCAGCACTGAGGTCTCTCCTGATAACAGGTGAGTAAATCGGAATTCGTATTTCGGCTGATTTTAGAGGAATATTTTAAAGTTCCAAAACTCCACACTTAGAAGAATTTCCAAGTGAAACCAGTCAATGTTAGCCTATGAAGGAAATTCAAGTTACCGGTAAGTACGGTTAAAATTACTTTTCAGGACCAGTACTGGGCTGAAAGATGCAGCACTGAGGTCTCTCCTGATAACAGGTGAGTAAATCGGAATTCGTATTTCGGCTGATTTTAGAGGAATATTTTAAAGTTCCAAAACTCCACACTTAGAAGAATTTCCAAGTGAAACCAGTCAATGTTAGCCTATGAAGGAAATTCAAGTTACCGGTAAGTACGGTTAAAATTACTTTTCAGGACCAGTACTGGGCTGAAAGATGCAGCACTGAGGTCTCTCCTGATAACAGGCGAGTAAATCGGAATTCGTATTTCGGCTGATTTTAGAGGAATATTTGCACAATGGTGAAGGGAGGGGGCGGGGCCTCAGGTGACATCTGTGCAAACGCGCCCGTTGCGCGTTTTAAGTTGGGGGATTAAGTCCCCTTGAATCCTGAGGGTCCCTAGGGGCCAACTAGCCCACCAGGAACCTCCAATATGCGCCAGGGGCTGCGTTGCAGAGACGTGTAGAGAGGCCACACCCCTTTTACACCTCTCTGCAACGCAGCTCTGTGGCGCTTTCTGGATGTACCTGTTGGGCTAGTTGGCCCCCAGGGACCCTCAGGATTGAAGGGGATTTAATTCCCCATCTTAAAACGCGCCACGGGGCCTGTTTGCACACATGTCACCTGAAGCCCCGCCCTCCCTTCACCACTGTGCAAACGCGCCCCGTGGCGCGTTTTAAGTTGGGGGATTAAGTCCCCTTGAATCCTGAGGGTCCCCGGAGTCCAACTAGCCCACCATATACCTCCAAAAGCGCCACAGAGCTGCGTTGCAGAGAGGTGTAAAAGGGGCGTGGCCTCTGTACACCTCTCTGCAAGGCAGCTCCCTGGCGCATACTGGAGGTACCTGGTGGGCTAGTTGGCCCCCAGGGACCCCCAGTATTCAAGGGGATTCGTTCCCCTCTGCAAACGCGCCAGGGGGCGCGTTTGCAGAGTGGTGAAGGAAGGGGCGGGGCCTGCGGGCCCGATCGTTTTAAATTTTTTTTTTCTCCCTGAAGGGGGCTGTGTGGCCCCCCTTCCTTTTTCTTTTTTGGGCCCTGGGGACCCCATCCCCCAGGGCCTTACCCCTTTTTAAAATTACCTTTAAAAAAAAAACGGGAAGGGGGCCGCTTGGCCCCCTTCCCTTGGCCTGTATTGGCCCCGGGGACCCCATCCCCGGGGCATGGCCTCTATATTTTTTTTTTTTGAGGGGGGCAGCGTGGCCCCCTCCTCTGGCCATTTTAAGGCCCCGGGGACCCCATCCCCGGGGCCGGCCTTTCCTTTTAAAAAAAATTTTTTTGCTCTTTTTTGGGGAGGGGGGCCGCGTGGCCCCCTCCCGGGCCACTACTTGCCCCGGGGACCCCATCCCCCGGGGCTGGCCCTCTCCGTTGGGGACTGTGGGGGTCCCCAATCCCCCACAGTCCCGCCGGCTCCCACGTCCCTTGGGAGCTGGCATTGCTAGTTCCACATGGGGAGCAGCTGACATGCTGCTCCCCATGTGGAAAGCAATCGCTTTGGATATTGGAAGAGAGAGCAGGTTTCCCTGCTCTCTCTTCCAATATCCAAAGCAGTTTGCTATGGCAGGACGGGAGCCGCGAGGCTCCCGTCCTGCCATAGCAAACTACAGTGTCCCGGGGTAGGCACCCCGGGACACTGCAGGAGCCGGCCCTGGGGGTGGTGGTCCCCAGGGCCATCAAGGGCTCCAGGAGGGGGCCGCGCGGCCCCCCTCCCTACATCAGCACAGCCCCGGGGAGGTGGTGGTCCCCGGGGCTTCGGGGTCCAAAACGGACCCCCATTTTAATTTGTTAGTGCCCCGGGGAGGTGGCGGTCCCGGGCGTGTGGGGGGCTGGAGCCCCCCACACAGGTTGTTTAATTTTTAAAAAAAAAAGCCCCGGGGAGGTGGTGGTCTCAGAGCCCTCCCGCACCATTTTTAAAAGAAAGCCCCGGGGGGTGGCGGTCCCCGGGGCTTGGGGGGCCCTTTGAGGCCCCCATACATAAAATAAACCCCCCCCAGCATGCCCCCGGGACTTGGGCCACCCGGGGGCAAAATACAATCGAAGCGCGGGAGACCGCGCTTCGATTTTTTTTTTTTCGGCAGGATTCGCGCACCCTGAGCGCATCCTGCCGATTTTTTTTAAAAAAAAATACTTTTTTTTGCCCAGGGGGTCCTTGTGGGACCCCCTGAGCAGGCCTAGGGGGTTAGGGTGTTTCTACCCTGCCCCCTTTGTGCGTTTTGCGCACTTGTTTCTTTTTTTTTTCTCGGCGGGATACGCGCACCCTAAGCGCATCCCGCCGATTTAAAAAAAAAAAAAAAAAAAAAAAAAAAAAAAAATCTTTTTTCTGCCCAGGGGGTCCTTGTGGGACCCCCTGAGCAGACCTAGGGGGTCAGGGTGTTTCTACCCTGCCCCCTTTTTGCGCTTTGCGCACTTGTTTCTGTCCCTCGGTTCTACCGAGGGACAAAATGGCTGCCAACACTTCCTGAATCGGAATGTTGACAGCCAGCTGACAGCCAATTAGCATGCAGCTCGTGATCGGGACGGTGCGCGCAGGGTGCGCTGAGGGTACGCGTATCCGACGCGCCCATAGATATATATGTACTTTTACTTTTGATTTTCTCAGGAACTACTGAACGGATTTACACCATTTAAGCAAAAGGCACCAGTCTGAACCAAGGACTACCTCTTTGCCAAATTTGGTGTAATTCCGTTCAGCAGTTCGGGCTGTAGCTGCGACTAAAGGTTCCTATGGAAAAATGAATGGGGAAAACGCGTTTTGGGACCCCCTTTTTCTCGGCCCCCGCTTCACGTATCACCCCGAGACTTTCAGGGTAGGAGCGGAGCGGAGCGCCCTAACAAGTTGGAAACTTTCACGAAGATTCGTCAACCGGCGCCAACGTTATTTCAAATAGAATGTCGCGGATTTCCTATGGATAATAGGTTGTAACTATAACTATCTACTGGCGACCGCCAGTAGATAATATATATATATATATATATATAATGGCTGAACAATTCTGGTGTAGTAAATAAAAAATTTGCACCGAATTTGTGTCCGCTCTCGTTTCTAGTACCTTGAGGAGTCGTGGAGAACGAGGTATCAGCATATATATATATATATATATATATATATATATATATATATATATATATATATATACACACCTGTTTAGGATGAGCAACATTACGATTATGGAAGATCTGTTTACATTCGATAATACCGGTTTAATGGTTTTAGTGAAAATAAATCGATCATATGCTAAGGGTCTATGCTAATTTAGCAGTATAAAAGATGTAACATATGAGTTGACTCTCTATGGATCAAATCTAATTGTGTTTGCAATTTGCTTTTAAAATAGTATTTTAATAACAGACAAATTTGAGAGGTTTTAGAATTTTACATATATTTATAGAAATTTTGTATTTATGTGTACTGATGTGTATTTATATATTTATTTATTTAAGTATTTATATAAGTATCCATCATTGCCAATATATGTAACTGATGGGATCATATACACTACACGTTTGGGTCAATTAGAATCCAAACAGCATTTTAGCATTAGACCCCCACAGTAAACCATACCATTAAAACAGGAACATGCAAACCAGTAAATTTTGATTAGAACGAAGATGCGCAATAGTACACTCACCACATTGCATGACAATGACCATAAATATGTAGATACGATCTAAATAAACTACTGAATCTTATATATTCTGTTTTTTACCGACTGAACTCAAAATGACAATTTTAACAGACTGTTTTTATATCATCACATTTTTTTATACACAGCACGATGATTTTATCACACACTAAGAAGAATACACATAGACACCCTAGCCAGGGACAATGTCAACACACACCCATTAGAAGAGGTGGATAAAGTGGATTTAACCACGAAATTTGAGAAAAAATGAAGAAATGAATTCAATAGATTTATCCACACATAAACGCTAGTAATATGGTCATTCAAGGCAATAATGAACTTGGAAAATTGTCAAATACAATAATGGCCAACTAACAAATTATGTGTTTTAAAAAAGGTTGGTGTTTAAGTATTTGCGAAACTCTATACACTAGAAATAACTTGTCTATGTCTATGATTGCACTAATCACGTGAAACCGATTTGTAAGCACCTGTCACTTTAAATATGGCTCCCAAATGTTTGTACAATGTCATGTGATCAAGGCTTGGACGAGCCGAAACGTTATGGCGGCATTGCAATAAACTAATCTGGCACCAGAATCGTTGGTCCGTGTCCGTATTGGGAGGCAGAATTCCAGGATCAATGCGGAGTAATGATATATATATATATATTTTGTTTTTCACTGAAAGAAAACAAAGGTTAATGTGTTGACATAGTTGAAAATGTCTGTTAAAAAGGCCATTTTAAACTAAAAAGAAAACCTTTGAAATGCACCAGGTAAAACGTGCACACTTAATGCTGTAGTATCAAAATGTTAGATGATATCATTGATAACATCACTGATGACATGTAGCGAGTGATATAATATGTGAGGTCATAAGTAGTGTATGGCAAGTGTGACAGTTCTAGTTACTTCAGTTAACTATAACTGGTGAATTTAGTGTACAATGTTATTTTTTAACAGATATTTACACCCAAGTATAATGTCACTTAGCCTTCGGTTTTTCAATGAATGTCTGGAGTTTTTTTATGTCAAATTAGATATTACCATGCCTAACTATAACGTCACTTTAACCTATAGTATTTTCAGTAAATTTCTAGTTTTTTTTTTATACTGTGAAGTAAGATTTTATTAACCTCTCTAAATATCTCAACTCAACCTTCCGCAGCGGATGGCCTTCTGCCGTGTGTGGAGTGCATTTAAGCGCAGGGTTGGTCTATGGAGAGTCCCTTGCACCCAACCCCTCCACAGCTGGCCAAACCCCTATTGCTGGCCAACCACCAACGATCAAGTAACACCAACAGACACACAACCAACTTTTTTTTCCCTTCCCACACTAATCACATGGTAAATTCACAGGAGTACTGCAAAATTTTGCTTCGGATTGGGCGCACTGAGTATTGACAGTCAAGTGCGATGTGAAAAAAACAAATTATTTTACACTTTGAACCTGGGGGTCCCCTTAGAACCTCCCCCACAAGGGACAAGGGGTCAGGGACACAGTGACCATGTCCTGAAATGGCTGCTGCAGCATTTGTCTTCATGTTGGAGCCAGCCAATCACAGTGCTCAGTCTCGTAGGATTGGTCCTAGTCCCTCTTGACCAGCTAATCAGAAAGTTTCATTTGCCGATCCCCTCCCCCCCCCCCTCTTTTCCCCCCAACCCTTGGTACTCCCTGAATAGTCCTTTAAGATTACTGCAAGATTGAACCCATGCAATTTTATTTTTTGGGCACTTTGCCCTGGGGTGGGGGATTCCTCTTGGTTTCCCCACAAGGAACAGGGGGTCAGGGTACCCCTATTCAATCCCCTTATATGTTGTTTCGTTTTAATATTCAGGGCAGAGGGACAGAGTCCTAAAATGGTGGCTGCAACATATTCTTTTTATATTGCGACCAGCCATTCACAGCTCTTTCTTGTGGGATAGGTTCCAGTCCCGTGGGACAAGCCAATCAGAATGAATCATTTCTCCCTCTGTAGTACTTAGTTTCTAGAGCACTAACTATAATTTCTACATTTTGTGTACTGCAGTAAATGTCTGCAGGAAATGCTTTACATTTTATAGCTATGATTCCATGAAGATGGCATTCAGGTGTGCCACACTTTTATCATTAATACAGAATCTTAGCACTCTAGTTATTCATTAAAACACTGGTTAAGCTACAGTAGAACACTTGGAAATAAACTGTCAAGCTGCTGCTGCTGCTGTTGGAAGTACATTTTTCTACTTAGAATATCAGACTTTATTCTCACATGGCTCAGGAATATAGTATGAACTTACAGAAAATGTGCTCTCATTTTAGCGTTTGAAGCACCATCCATAACCTCTATGAGAAAATCATGAGAAAACTGTTTTCTCTCAAACCTGGTTAATTATATTTAAGGCTCTCGGTTTTCCGTTTTTACGGATTTTTACAGATAAATACAGGCAGAAAACAATGTGTTTTCTGTCTGCATTTATTTTTAAAAGTGGATAAATACTGAACATTGGGCTTCTTTTAAGTGACTCTGTGCTGTCTTCCATGAATTATAGGCCAACAGCTGAGCAGATGGACATCATGGGAAATTAAAAAACAGGATGCAATTTAATTAAATAATGCCATGTGTCAACATACATTTGTGGTATAATGCTAATATTTACCAGTGGATGTATTGTTATGTAATATTTGGCAGCTGAAATAGTTAAAACAGACAGACATCAAAGTATGAGTGCACGTCTATCAGTTAAATAAATATGGAAATGTACAGTTTTACAACTTCATTTATCCGCAAAACAGAAAATAAATATGGATAAATACAGATAAAGTGGGCAAAAAATAAATATGGATAAATGCAGACGGAAATGCTAAAAAAATAAATACCATAAAACCTGGAGCCCTAATTATATTTCAGCAGAGGCTGATTATTTTTCACAGGAAAAAACCTCTGAGAACTCACCAGAATTCCTAAAATTAGTATAACACTACCAACAAAAGATTTATATTGTGAATAAATTCTGTTATCACACTTTACATGTGTTCGGTGCGTTCACTACAGTGCATTTCATTGAGGACCATGTCCTCGAGTCCTGTAATAGCTACCACAACATGTTGTCTATTTTGTGGCCTACCGATCAAGGGTGGGGGTGAGTGCTTTGGGACCCCCACATGCTCTTGGGAGTCAGGGTGTGCTCAGCCTTCCCCCATTATATATTTTTTAATTCATTTTCAGGACTCAGGAACCTTGTCTCCGAGTCCTTCAATGGCTGCCACAACATACTGTTCATGTTGTGGCCACCCAGTCACAGATGACTAGGACCCTTTACTGTGGCCTATCAGAGCATATCTGAACACCATCAGTCTAGAT
Source organism: Calotriton arnoldi (assembly GCA_963921515.1). Taxonomy (NCBI): domain Eukaryota; kingdom Metazoa; phylum Chordata; class Amphibia; order Caudata; family Salamandridae; genus Calotriton; species Calotriton arnoldi. Next base: position 1,655,775 of record CAWUFW010000564.1, on the reverse strand, counting down.
ATACCTAACTTTTTTATCTCTTCATTAAACTTAAGGAAAGACTGGCTTGCCGTTTACTAACGGTTATCATAAGGAAGTAAATACTGATTAATATTCACATTTACAATTGTACCCACTTTCAATAGAAGATAGACATCTTGCAATCACCATCTCGTTTACAGACCTCAGGCATATTCTGTCTTTGGTTTTATGGTTTGTCAGTGCCAAGTGGAAGGTACTACACAGTTCTTGAGGTCTGATCTGTCAGAAAATAAAAGCCTTTTCCCCCCTCTCTGGTTTGTTATAAAGTGAATTATGTGACAATCTTGCTGGGGTACAGAGTGTGTGAAAGGAAAGTATGTAAGATATCATTTTTTTGTAACACACTACAAAATGTAAATCCCTGTAAATGAACCTCACACATTCAGCAGTTAGGAAAGCAAAAATCAAGATACATTTTTAAAATTCTCATGTGAGACAGAAGCAAAGATTTTAATAGGATCAAACCAAATTAAGACGCTTTACTTAGTGATGCACAAATTATTAATATTCATTTAAACCCGATTTCCACACCGTATCATTTGTGTACAGTATAGTTATATCAGTAAAACTGTTATGTCTGTGCAAATTTAGTGGGCATTTCAATGGAAAATGTGTTGTCTGTAAATTACATTGCTCTACTACACAATGCTTTAGTTACATTAAAAAGTCACCTACCTAATATCCATTAAATCTAGGTGGACCGCGAAGGTTTGCGTTCTACAAAGTGGTTTGTGGTTCTAAAAAGCTTGGCAAGCACTGCTTTAAACATACCTTAAAGCATAATGTGTTTATATGTAGAGGAACTGAAGCTTTATCAATTCCACAAGGGCTTTTAAAATTGCTATTCCCAAATTTCCAGTAAAATCTTTGTAGACCAATAAACCTTTCTCTTATATATATGTAAACTATAGTTCTGTGTAGAACAATTCTCCCTTTTTTTGTTATTGCCCTGTGTGGAACTACGCTTGTGTGATATAAAGCTCGTTATTCACTGTGTTCTATTGTCAAAAAAGTCCAAACTGAAAGTAAACAACCTCTTCTATGCTGCCACTGATTGCATAATTTCTTCACAGATACTCTGCGGAAAAGCAATCAAAAATAAATCCCAACAACACTAGATCGCTTTTGTGTCCCAACACTATGGTACCAATTCTGAGTTTTTTCCTTAAGAAAATGTTAAGGACCACGCAAAGGACTGATATTTTTCAGAAATGGTTAGTCTTTATTTACAGTCTAAACTAAGAATTCATTTAAATTGCGGCCAAAATATACTACTATAATTAGCTTTCAATTACTTTATACAGAAATGTAATGATTCATCCTCATGTCACAAAAAGGCACAATGTTTTTAGTCGTTACAAATCTGTTGAAAAGAGTGGTATGAGGTTACAAGAGCAATGCTGACACATCCTGCAGGCAATATATGGCACCCAAGTAATCCTCAGTAAATAAAAGAGCTTGGTAAGTCTTACAGGAAAAGGCATTTGGGAACTGTATTCTATTAGCTAAAATGAAAGCTATAAATGCCCCTGCAACGCAGTATAGTACTGCTGAGATGCTTGTTCGTAAGTACTCGTTATAAGCCGTACATTAGGGAGTATGTTGTACAGGGTAGTAAAGACTGTAACCTAGACATGAGCCTCACTTTGGTTTGAATGTTGTAGATAGTGGTTAAATCTGGCATTCCTTTCTTTCTAGTTCAGTGTTAGAGAAAAATAGTAATTTCAGATAAATGTAAAAGAAAATGTCTTCCTTAACAAAATTACAAGAACACATTACGTGTAAATCCCACGCGTTTTGTCCACACTGTACATATTTATCTTCATATCACCTTGCACTTGATAGCATTCCTGGTAAAAGGTACCTAAGAGAAAGTTCCTTTTGTTTGAACATTAACAAAATACATTTGTGGCGGTGGGTACGTTCTTTTGCAGCAAAGTAAGTCAGACAAGTCTCTGTGCCAAGTCTAAGATAATGTCTTTAAAATACAGCTAATGGTCATTGTGACTCAAAAAGAAACTGCTTCATTTTTGGAATTGACTGTAAAATTGAACTGTCATCAATTTATTGCAAAGTCAATTTTCAGCTTTAAACTAAGAATGAGGTTAGTAGTTATTAGATTTTCAGCTGAAAGTACTAATGTTATGACCTGTCTAACATCGCACAGTTACAAAAATGCCATTTTTAAACTTATATTTATGGGCCATAGATGGCTTGATCTCTCTGCTCACTACTTATGCATTCATGAACGGCTAATTAATACTTTTGAAGTAATTATGGAATACTTTAAAAATACATCATTCGTCGGACTTTTAAAGTGTGGGTTTCTTTTTATTAATTTAAAAGGATACTTGGATTGACCCACAGTTTTGTCAATGCTTTAATAAAGAGGCAATTGCTTTTATCATTCAAAAATTTTACATTTTGATTGTTCGGACTGGAGAAATAAAATCGGTGCTGTGACTTGTTTTACTTTACTCTTTACCCTATAATGCCAGGTTGCACTTTTACAAGGCATGGCATCTGTTGATTTTGGTAGGGATAGGAATTTCGCATAGATGTGCTCAAAACCAGACTAAAGACATTTTTATGGTGCATCTTTTCACATGGAATGCAAAGTGCTCTACAATCAAGGTTGAACGTGAATTAAGTGCATCTTCACTTAGCATGTGGAATGTGTGCCTGACACGTTTCAGGAAGCCTTGAAAAGACCTGACCATCTTAATCTTTTCTTAGATGGCATTCAGTTATGTGGGTCATTTCCCTGTAAATTATTCTGTGCCCACCAGCATGCATCTAGTATTTGGGGCAACTAAACTGTTATTTACCTATAACCTTAAATGGTAGGTGAGTGCCATGTTTCAGTTGTTTATTTAGTGCCCTTGTGGAAAACACAGTTGGTAATTCCCAACTCTAAAAACAATTTTGAAATGTATTCTGCTAGTTCTTTCTACCTTTTTATCTTTTCTAAATCTTAGAAAGAGTACTCTGTAACCCAAAGGAAAGGTCTGTTTTGGCCACTTTTGTCTGTGCTTGATTTAATCCCATTTGAAGCCAAAAGCCAAGGTTAGCATTTCCCTAAATTGAACTCCACATAAGGAAAGTGAGATGTTCCTCTTCTTCTCATTTGATTGCAGTTTGGGGTTTTGGTATTGTCTTGTGTGGCAAGTCAATGAAGGAGGTGAATGGCACCCAACAAACAAAAGATGTATTGCTGTCATGGCACTCCACAGGTTTACAGGTGGAGAATCGCTGTTATTTAATAGACAGCTCTTAGAAAAAAATGTGTCCCTGTATAATTCTTTTAAAACAACGATTATGAATTTTTAGTCTTTCCACTAATTGAAACCATTTGGAATGTAGGAGGCAAAGTTCAATGGTGGGAATTAGAATGTTCTTTTTATTGGACCAGGTCTCATTGTTTTGAAAGTTATGTCCAATAGAAGATTCTGCCTGTACTTTTATAACTATTTCAGCTAAATAAACTTGGTGTAAAATTGAACAATAACAAAAACTCTATATGCAGACGGTTTTAGGTTAAATTGGCACTTGTCTCAGATAAGTTGATCCCAAATTGGGTGTTGCTCTTATTGCCACATTCTTTTTTTTTTTTTTTATAAATCTTTTTATTAACTGTGCTCATATATCAGACATTACAGAACATTGTTCGTAGAGCATGTGATAAAGACATTCCATAGTATCGTGTAGACACATTTCACAGTGTTATGTACAGCGAGCCTAGACACAAACAGGGCCCTCACATGGCTCAACCCAATCCTGACCCACCCCCCGCGCCCTGTATTGCCGCCAAGGCCCCCAAACCTTTTTCCATTTCGTAAGGCAGCCTCTACTCTTATAAATGGTCTCCTCAGCTCTCTGACACCAATCAAGGTCCCGCCGCCACTGATCCCATTGCGGAGGGGCCTGCGCCCCCAGCCGCTGGCAATATTCCTTTCGCAACCCCGGCTGCCAGTGCCAGCCAGATCTCATTGTGTCTGGACCAGTCAGTTGCCCCTCTGATCATTAACAATAACCATCTGGGTTCCCGCGGGACCGGTGAGCCCACCACCGCTGCCATTGTGTCTGTAACCCTAGTCCAGAAAGGCACTATCTCCGGGCACTCCCATAGTATATGATAGAAGGAGCCGTCCCCCCTGCATCCCCGTACACATAGGGCCGACTGACTCCTACCCCAGGTATACAGATGTGTGCGAGGATAGTATACGCGATGTAAAATTTTTAACTGCACTAAATGGAACCTGGCGCGAATTGCTATCTCCCGCGGGCTTTGCAAGGCGTCCTGCCAATCATCGTCCTCCATAACGCCCACGTCCCTCGCCCATCGCTCCCGCAGCGAAACCAACGGGTCAGGTTTGTTATTTATGAGTTTGCGATATATAGTGGACGTGGGTTTCTCCAAGATGGGATCCAGGAGCAACCTATCCTCCATGGGTGAATACTCCGGGAGGGACGTGCCACTTCGTATATGGGTGCGCAGGGCGTGGGTGAGGCGGAGGTAGTGGTATTGCTGCGAGTCATGGAGATCATACTCTTTCTGCAGATAAGCAAAGGAGCGGGGGCCGTACCCTGCCATACGTCTCCCAAATATTCGATGCCTATTAATTTCCAACCCCGAAATCCTTGGAGTCGGGTCACTTCTTCCAAAAGCTCGCCTTGCCACAAGGGGGTTCTGCCCGTCAGGGAGCCCCGCCACCCCAAGAACTTGTTGGCTTCCCTCCAGCACTGAACTACTACCGCCGTGTGTGGGGGCCAGTCCTTCCTTGGCTTACGGGCGTAGAGCAAGGGCTCGCAGTTGCCATTTGGCATTACCATCCGGTCGACCCTATAGGCCGGTTCCGTCCCGGGCGCATACACCCAATCATTGACCACTTGTAGCTGGGAAGCCCAGTAGTACAATTGTATGTCTGGGAGGGCCAGCCCCCCATCATACACTCCTCTCGTCAGCTTGTGCAGCGCAATCCTCGGGTTACCCCCATCCCAGAGCAGAGTCCGTACTGCCCGGGATATTCGTGGGAATACCCCCGTCGGAACCGGATACGGCGTGTTCTGTAGGATGTAGAGGAGTCTAGGCAGTGCCAGCATCTTGAACATTGCTGCACGTCCCATGAGGGAGAGAGGTAGCGGTCGCCAATGACACACGTCATTTGTCAGTCGTGCCAGTTGGGATTCCAGATTCTTGGCATGAAACTCCGCCCTATCCCTGGTGATGTATACCCCCAGGTACTTAAACCCGTCAACAACAAGTGATGCTGGGCACCTGGTCGGGATACGCGGTGGAGGACCCGAAAGCGGGTAAATCATAGATTTCGCCCAGTTAATAGTGTAACCCGAATAGCTACCGAATAGTTCGAAAAGATGCAGCGCCCGCGCCATCGACTGGTACGGCCTGGCCATATACAACACAATATCGTCCGCGTATAGGGAAATACGCTCTTCCCAATCACTGTTTAGTGCCAGACCCCAGAAGGCCCCATCCCTCCTAATCCAGTGTGCCAGCGGCTCCAAGGCCAACGCGAACAGGAGTGGGGACAGGGGGCAGCCCTGCCTCGTACCCCTTCGAAGTTGGAATGCTCTGGACAACGTCCCATTAACTCTCACTCTCGCTGTCGGTTGCTCATACAGGAGGCGCACCCAGCTACAAAACGTCGGGCCGAAACCCAATCGTTGGAGAACCATGAATAAGTACGGCCATTCAATACTATCGAACGCCATTGAGGCGTCTAGCGCCATTAGTGCCGTCTGAGTGTTCCCCACATCTCCTGTCATATGTAGTACGCCATAGAGGCGACGTAGATTATGGCGGGTGCTCCTGCGCGGCATGAAACCCGACTGGTCAACATGCACAAGATCCGACATAACCGGAAGCAACCTATCCGCCAGGGCCTTAGCTAGGATTTTTGGCTCGGCGTTAAGCGAGATCGGCCGGTAGGAAGAGCATTGGTCTGCCGGCTTGCCTGCCTTGTGGATCACTACGATCGTGGCTTCCCTCTGATCAGGTGGGAGCCTTCCTAACTTTCGCGCTTCTTGGTACATCTGTAGAAGGGGTCCCGTGATGACGTTCGCCTGTCGCTTAAATATTTCTACTGGGAGCCCATTTGGTCCCTGTGCTTTCCCAGATTGGAGGGAGTTAAGGGCCTTCCCCACTTCCTCCCCCGTTAATTCTGCCTCTAGTCGCTCTCTTTGTTCCTGAGACAGTGTGGGCAAGTGGAAATCCTGCAGGAATTCCGCACAGTCTTGCTCTGACCTGGTGCAAACCGGGTGTAGACCCCTCGAAGTAAGATGCGAACTCCTCCGCTATAGCCGTGCTGGTGGATGCTGATGTACCTGACGCGTCCCGGATCTCAACCACCCAGGACCGCTCCCTATCTCGACGCTCCAGCCAAGCCAAAAGCTTCAGGGCTTTATCCCCTAAATCGTAGATCCGGTGTTGCGTGGCAAGTGAGTAGGCTCGCGCCTCTCTCTCTGCCAACGCCCGGAGTTCCTTCTGTTTGAGGGCCAGCATATGGCTGCGTTCCACCGTAGGGGTATCACCGACATCTCGCTCCAGATCTGCTATCTCTTGCTCGATCTGCCTGATCTGCAAGGACTCCTCTTTCTTTTGGCCCCAATCAAGGCCTGGGCCTGGCCTCTCAAGACGGCCTTGTAGGCCTCCCATAGTGTGAGGTGGGACTCGACTGACCCCCTGTTTTCTTCAAAATATAGCTTAGAGCCCTCCCGGAGTCTATCTCCCAGGGTTACGTCGCGAAGATACCACGGGTCTATCCTCGGGAATGCCGCCTTGTTAATCACCGGACCCTTGAGGATAACGCTCACTGGGGAGTGATCAGAGATTCCCCGAGCCATGATATGGGGTTCCGCATAATCGCCCATCTGGTCGATGCGCGCTAGCAAGTGGTCCAGCCTTGAGAAGGACCCGTGTCTAGCCGAATAGAACGTGTAGTGTCTGCGTGTGGGATGATGCGTGCGCCACAGGTCCCCTAGCCCCAGTGCCTTAGTGAAGCCCTGTAGCCCATGTTCCCCCTGAACCCCTGCCCCCCGCCCGAACGATCCAGGTCAGCATTCATTACAGCGTTCATGTCTCCCCCCACCAGAAGGGTTCCCCGGGGAAGATCCGCCAGGAAGGAGCCCAGCCGTGCAAAAGTCGTGGTGTGAAGGCCGGGCGGGATATAGCAGGAGCCCAGCACAACCGTACGGCCCTCCCATCTACCCGCCACTGCCGCCATGCAGCCCAAGTCGTCAGTCCATGCCTCAGAAATTACCATGGGGAAGGCGTTGCGAATCAAAATACCTACCCCCTAGAGCCAGCAGTAAACCCCGAGTGGACCACCATTTTGTACCCAAAGCGGTCAAGTGCCTTGCATCTATTGCCTCTTAGATGCGTCTCCTGCAGGAGGACCACATCAGGGGTGTGCCGCTTCAGGTGCTGCAACACCAGAGTACGTTTGATTTTGTTGCCCAGCCCGTTTACGTTCCATGCCCATATTTTACCCTGAGTCTGTTCGCCCATGAATGTCTAGGAACCCCGCTTTCCTCGGATAGACCATAACCCTCCGCGTCCTATGATGACAAATCTCACATGCATAAACACTTATTTGATAATGAGCAAAACATAAAATTCCCCACAAACCCATCCCCTTCCCCCCAACACCCCCTCCCTGCCTCCCTGCTCAGTGGGTCCCCAACCTCCCACCTTTCAAACTGGCAGAGTGCCTGTCGCCCCATCAGCCCCAACTCAACTTGCAAGGGAACGTAGGCTTGCAGTCAGCAGAAAGAAGTATACCTAAGTGGCGGATATTACACCCACTATTATGCCTGTACCCCTAGCCAGTACGGTCAAATCCCCGATACCCCCCAGAGCCCTCCCTGCCTGCCCCGAAGCAACATGTGAGGCATTTAGTCTGCCTTCCCTCCCGGAACATACCCACAACACTGTATTTCGGCAGTCAGGTGTGCCCCTCTGGGTCCCCGTGCATCCCCATGGACCCAAAAGCCTTGTGGCCCCCATTACCAAGGGTCAAGTTCGCCCAAATGGGCTACGCTCACTCCCTTCATCCAAGCCCACTCTGTTCGTGACCTTCGGTATCCGGTGCTGCTCCATCAGTGTCTACTGGGTCGCGGCCGGCCTGGCGGCCCTCCAGTCTGCGCGGGCCTCCATTTCTGCCCACTGTTCGCCACCCCTCCAACCAGTCGCTGGCCTCTGCCGGTGATTCAAAAAAATATGATTTATTGCCGTCCAGGATCTTGAGGCGAGCTGGGTATAGCATCATATACTTCACTCCTTGGTCCCTAAGGGCTCTTTTAACCCCTTCAAAGGACCGTCTCTGACGTTGTACTTGGAGAGTGAAGTCCGGAAAGAAACGGATCGTGGCGTTCTCGAGCCGAAGGTCCCCAGATACCCGTGATGCTTGCAGGATAGCGTCCCGATCGCGATAGTTCAGGATGCGGGCAATGATGGTACGCGGAGGGGCCCCAGGCTTGGGCCTACCCCCCAGAGCCCGATGAGCCCTTTCCACCGAAAAGAAGTTGGAGAGGCGCTTCGGCTTCAGGTGATTAAGTATGAGGTCTTCTACGAACCAGTCCGTGGATGGCCCTTCCAGCCCCTCCGGGACCCCCACTATGCGGACGTTGTTGCGCCTCGCGCGTCCTTCCTGATCCTCCAGCCGCGCATTTATGACCGTTTGGTTTTTCGTCAGGGCAGCTACCTGTTCTTCAAGCCTCTTCGTCTTGGATTGGAGGCTGCCGATCCCAGTCTCTGCCCCGGCCACTTTCTCCGACATTTTCCGGAAGTCTGCGCGCAATAAATTAACCTCCTCCGTCACTGAGTCCAGCTTAGGCTCCAATGTGCCACGTAGGTCCCTGATGGCCGCCATGATGTCTCTGAGCGACGGGTCTGGCTCATTGTCCTCGGTTTCCCTTTGCTGGCGTGCCCCTTGGGGACCATCCTCCTTCCCCATGGCCACCGTGTATTTGTCTATGTGGTTAGACTGGCCTTGCCCTATCGGTCTAGTGCGGCCCATCGCAGGAACCGCAGTCCTGACGCACGTGATACAGGGGGCCGCAGTGAGTTTGTGGGGCCCTCCGGTACCCTCCACTGACCTGTTCGTTACCCGCTGCAGCTGCCCCTTCCGCCGTTCAAGCCCGCGTGGGCGGCTCAAAGTTTTGGCTAGATCCCCTCCGCGCTGTGCCCCGGTCTCTCCTCCCGGATGATGAAGTGTCAGTGAGCTGGGCGTGCCCATGGGGGCCACAGGTGCTGTGCTGCCTGGACTACGGCACCCGCGATGCGCCCTCTCCAAGGACCCAGGACTCAACCCACGGGCCGCCTGCTCCCACTTGGTCCGCCGCTGTGGTTGGCCGCCACCCCAGGAGTCTGTCGGGTCCACCTGTCGCCTGCAGCGCTGGGTTCTTACCTCGCCGGGGGTCGTCACTGCTGCTCGCTCCCCCTGCGCCCCAGGCGGTCTCTCAGGACGCAGCCAGCCGTCCGAGTCCTACTGAAATTTCCCCCAGTGAGTGTCTCGTTTGGGGGCCGGTGTCTTCTCCAGGGTTCCAGGCCCTGTCACTATTGCTGCCGGATGTTGCTTTGCGGTGCGACGTGCTTACTCCCCGCTCCTCCGCAGGCTCTGCAAGCGGGGTGGGCTCCCGCCCGTCGTTCAACCCCGGGTGCCAGTGCGTACCTCCGGTTTGCCGCCAACATTCACTGTGCGTCCGTGATCGGGGATGCACCGCGGCTATCTCCAGTCCCGCGCCGCCGGCTCAGCCAGGTTAGAGCCCCCCCCAAGCTGGTCACGGCACCTCCTGCTATTGTGCTCTTGCTGTCTGCCGCCGCCGCCTCAGGGGGTTAGTGAAGCGCACCTCAGCAGTCGCGATCAGCCACACTCCTGCGCTGTCTCTGTCAGGCGACACTCTCCCCGCTGGCGGCCGCCATTTTGCCGCTCCGGCTCGTACAGCCCGGGTCCCCAAAGCACGGTTTTGAGCAGCCCTGGGGGGGTCGTCACAAGCGCCGCTGCAGTGCGCTACCTCCCGACACCTGCGCACGCCGTGGGGTGTTACTGCTATGTCGGATTCTGCCGGATTTTGGGTGCCTTACAACTGACTGCTAGCGCAGCTCTTCTAGTCTGCGGCCATCTTCCTCGGCTGCAAGCCACGCCCCTCTTATTGCCACATTCTTGTGGCTTGTTGTGATATGAATAGCAGTATTACCTTATTCTATCACTCTTATTTTCTAAACTCAGAAAGATTAACAGCTAAATTAATCCATTCAGGTTAGAGACGTTTGCAGGGGCAACGATAATGTTAGTGTACTGAGCTTGTAATATCTTGTAATAGCTTTTCTTTCTTATCTTCCACTCAGACACCTGCTAGATTTCAGTGAAGCTCACAAGAATCCCTGCCATCACCTATTACCTTCAATGCCTGTCTATACCCCCTTTCTCAAGATCTTGCACTTTCACTTCCCTTTACCACTCCCACAGCACACAACTGTCCCTGCATCTGAATCCAAAGCATCTATTTCCAAGGCTAGAAGATATGCCTCCTGTCTGTCGAAATGTAAGTGAACATAATCTTATTCTAAATCAAAGGTGAAACATAGAATGAATGCTCCTCAACTTAAAACCAAACAAAAGAGCCCATGTACATCTCACAGCAATCTTCAGCTAAGCCATTAACCCTTGTTCCTAAGCAAGGAAGGCTGGAGTAATCCTGGACCCTAATATGACATAGTACATGCAAATCGAGCAGTAGTTGGCCCATGCCACACGTTTAACTACACCTTTTCAATAACTCGTGCAGGTTATAGACCACTGGTTATTGGATCCACTATTAACTGTGAACTTAGTATAGCTGGAACTTTATTTCCAATAACTTAACTTTTAGATAAGATTTCCGAAAAAAGTTTCCAGAATGTGAATTAGAGATTCATTCACTGGTGTTCCGTTGCACGTGTTTGAAATATGTTCATTAGTATTCTTTATGTAGCACTAACAATCACATTTAAATAGGTTTCTAGAATTACATGGGATGGGTGAAACATGGGTACAAACTACAGGAGAGTAAATCTTTTACTCAAAGGTGCTACAAATGCCTGTGGCAGGCATATTAAATTATTCGTCTGCCAGTCCAGCTTAGCCTAATGAATGAAGATGCCTCTAGAAAAAAATACGAAATTGACATGTGATTCAAAGTTGCTTTCGAGAGAATTTTTTTGAATTGTTGCAAATGGTACCTATTTTAATTAGAAATTGAAAAGAGTTAATTCTCTATGGCTCTCTGTTTTGTATCCTCACATTCTGCGAGAAGGGTTATATGTAATCCATCTGTTACTTTGAGATCTGTGTAATTAAAGTGCTCCTGAGCATTGAGTTGGGAGTGCGTGTATCACCATTTGCATTTGATCACATAACCACATAAAAATATAAATTTTGCATGCATCTGGAAAATGTTGAGCTCTGAGTATCTTGGATAATCACTCTTCTGTCTGTCACAACAAATATGAACTATGTGACACTTGAATGGTCTTTTGTGAATGCATTTTCTGGAAATGCCCTTCTCTTTCTTTATGTTGCCCTCCTCATCTGCCTTATTGCTGGCATCACTACAGAAAATTTAAAGGTAACACTAATCCTGTGATTTGCATAACTCCATTAGTAGACAGCACAATGCATCTTTGCTCACTACATACTGAAGATGGGACTTCACAAAGAATACAATAGACAGAAAAACATTCAAGCACTTGCTGTAATGTGTCATTTAAAGAGAATATGTAATTTTGCCCTTTGCAAGTGCGTGCTGTATCATAGGTAGTATAGATTGAATTGAGAGAGGTTCTTTTTCTCTTCTGAGCGCCTTTCATGTGCTGTCATGCACCTTTTGTGCGCTTTTGGAAGGTATCAACCTGCATCTTAAATATGTTTGGTTTACATTTGTTTGAAATGCTATTGTGCTATTGCAAAAGAGTACCTGATTAGTAGCACATTTGTTAACATTGCTCCGTTAGACCCTCAGAACAGCAAATATCCCAGATAGTTGAAGGTGAAAATCAATAGCAAATAACTCATTAAAGGTGAAATCATAGGCCTGTAGCCACTGAATTGACTCTTAAGCAACGTCTAAGCTTTGAATTGCATGAACTTTTCAACAAAGAATTGTTGAGTGTGCTAGCAGTTGGTTGTGCAGCAGGTTTATTTACTACTTTAGGGGCTGACTGTTTAAGATCATTTTGAGAAGTCTGTGTGAGTTTCCTCCTGTAAGTACTTCATACCTTCTCCAACACTTTAATTGGTGTAAGCCACTAGTTAGTATGAAGTGGTCGTCATTCCTATACTCTGTATCCTTTTTTGTGCTCTACACTTAGGGCCTCAATACGATGTCGGTCGGAAAGGCTCCGAATGGCATTCTGATTTTCCTAACCTCAGTCGGAACCCATGTTTCCGACCGACTCGGAAACATTTCCGACCGGCCGATTACGATAGGTCAGATTCGGACAGCCTTTCAGACTCGGTTTGTCCGACACAGAGCGGCTGTTGGAAACTGACTTTGGGGACCCGTAGAAGGCCCCCCTTCACCCAGAGGCCTCCGGTTGGGGCCCATGGGGGTACCCATGGTACTCCTCTTTACAACCATGCACAGTGTGCAGGCACCATGGGGTGCCTGCGACAGGGTGCACTTTTTTTTCGCAACCACCCCTTTCTTTAATGGGAGCCAGTGTTGTCGGTTGGAACACAGGCTCCCATTGAAGTCAATGGGAGTCCGACCAAACGGTGTCCGGAAACATTGTAATCGGTCGGTCAGACTCCCCGAACCCGAATCGGTCGGAAACGATTCCCACAAGGGGTCGGTCGGAATACTTTCCGACCGACATCGTAATGAGGCTATTAATCTAGAGAAATTATGCTTCATGTGGGTTTTATATTTATATGTTCAATGGGATTATAAAACTATGTTCAATGGGATTATAAAACCGTAAAGAGGCAATGATAAATGAATTGTCATTGTAAATGCAACACAATTTATGAAAAAGGAGTCTATTAAACAATAGAAATGTGTTGACAAAGACAGCCTGGAGTCCTTATACATACCTGTAACATTAAAATAATAGGAACAATGCCTACTCATACAAGAACAGAAGTGTGAATTATAGACTGATTATGTATTAAAAAGTCAATACCTTTGCTAAACGTGCAGGTGGTATCTTCAAACCCACGTTAAATGTAAACACTAAGGCACAGTAAACCATCTTAACAAGCTAGATGAACCTTTGTAAAACAACCCTTCAGCCCAGAGGTTGGACAAAGGAGAGTCGCCTTAGCCCCAGCATGAGCCACCATTCTGATATCCCAAAAGCTACTGATCAGACACACTGAAGTGTAATTTATCCAGTAGAGATAACAATAGAGTTTGAAATCTTTTCAAGTATTTATCTAGCACTAATTACAAAATATTTGTTTGCTGAAATTGTGGTTTTGTCATTTTGTATATTTAAGAAGCAAACTATCTGCCCCTGAGATTTAGCCATGTAAACCACATATACTAAAAGAGGTGTTAAATGTTGCTCTCTTACCAATGTATACCTTGAGGAGTATCAAATATATAGAAATCAGTATTGTGCATGTTGTATACCAACTGCAAGTGTACTAATGAATGGAGCAGAAGGTCTTTATATAGCTCTTTAGTAAGACTGTTCCTAGACGTTTCCAAAGTTTTCCAGTCTGAGAAATTTAGCTTCAATTTTTAGTTTATCATTCTTCATAGTTCATACAATGTGGCTTGTTTATCCATGTCAGTCCGTGCGCAACAGCTATCAACCATTTCAGGTTTTTCGGCTGTGCTCCTTCGAAAAGCATAAGTTAAGCTAGAATATAATTCATTATTGTAACAGTTTACTGACGGGTCTGCCTTAAAAAAAATCTTTCCTAAGGCCATGTCATTAATTTTGCCACCAGAATAATGCACATGCTGTTCGATCACTCACCTACCGCATTTAATTGATACTAATTAAGATGGCTCTCTGCCTAAAACAGAAAAAATATAAATCTTTGAGCAGGTCGGACACACTCTGGGACTCCCTCCCAACAAAAGAAAAGCTATCCACTTTCAATGCCCAGTTTAATTCTGTAAGAAAGTTTATTTTCTTGTGCTGGAGATCTGTGCCACTTTACCACTACCTATCAGTACTTGAACCATCCTCCAATGACTTTCGGTACCACATCCACCCTCTACTGATGAGCCCCCAAAAAAACTGAAATATGGATTCTTTGTCATTGTTTTGTAGGTTTTTTTATTGTTATTTAGTCTCCCTATGTAACTCATGTTTTCCTATGTAACTCATGTTTTCCTATGTCTCTATTAATATTAATACATTTTATGTATCGTACAATATTCAGTAAGTAAACTCTCAATGTGTTTCCTAAATTATTGACCTGACTTGTTCTTATGGATATAATTTCTGTTTGGATGGCTCCAAAATCTGAATAAATGAAAAGCAGTTTCTGTAAATGTCTATTAAAGGTTGGTCAATGCGTTCAAATTTCCAAATACGTAGCATGTAGTTCGATGCCAAGCAAATTAGCTGCATTTCTATCTTTCTTTTTCATATTTTCTATCCCAACTGCATTTAAGGCAATATTGAAATCTATTTTAAGGGGATTTGCAAAAAAGCATTCTGCCTTTGGGATTTCTTCTCGCAACCTCCCCTACCTTCCCCACTTCATCAAAGAGTTATATTTAAGGAATCACTTTTATTTTACACAAGTATCTGTGTGTGATATAGGGCATTGTATGTGTTGGCTTGCCGTAGTACACTTCAGTCAGGGTTTTGGTTCAGGCAGATGTTAACAAAAGGTAGATTAAATTAAATTATACAATTGGAATTACTGGAATGTTGAATACCATATAAATTATTTTCATTTAAATGACATTGATGAAGAAAACCTGTAGTTTAGCCAAAAAAACACTTATATCAGGTGTAGTGGGAATACAACCTCTCAAAATTAGACCACTGTGCTGTCAATGAAGCACCAAAATAGTTTAAGATACTTTTCCTTTTTTTCACTAGTATCTTAAAGGTGGTAGAAATGGCAAAACACACTACTTACCCTCCTGTTGACATTGCAGGAATGGATTTCATTTGACCTTTATCCCGTATAGCTGTCATAGAAAATTACTACAGAAATAAATCCTACAGGACGTATTAGATGCAATTACAAAATCTCACTGAAGCAGATCAAAGTAAGGTTTGGGAGTCACAAGAAGGGCTCTTAGAGCTCCTAATTGCAATCCCTGGTGACTCCTTAATGACATACCTGTTATCAGATAAAGTGCCATAGAATTCCTGGCCACCTTGTCCTTGCTGTTTTGTTTAGGGCTAGAGAGATGCTCCGTGGTCATACGGGCTGTTATTTAAACTATTGTGTTGGCATTTACCACTCCTTTCAGCTACTAATTGCCTTGTTCATCTAGTAAAGATTTTTTGGGGTTATTCCTAATGGGATGGTGGATAATGTTTATTGCAGGTGGCAGATTTGAAACTTCTGCTGTAAGAGGCTGAACTGCAGTGCCTTTCTGAGAGCCTGCCTCTTTAACTGTAAGCTCTATCTTTTGAACTGCCCAGTTGGCCGAACAGTTAAGGCAATTCCAGTGTTATGCTGTTTTCCTTGATGGTTTCAAAAACATCTCTTGGTCATATCTTGGACTTCTTCATGATCACATTTGGGTCCTCCGAGTATAGAATGTGAGGAGACTTATATGGTGGAAGTAAATATTTTTAAGACTGGTGTATGCACAAGCTTTCAGTTGACCTTCCAGGAGAATGGCATTGCTACACCAGTCTTGTCTGAGTTTTTATTTCCTGGTGGGTATTTCACAGTGTCTCTGGTTTTGTGAGTTAGACGGTTGTTATTTTCCTTCTTAAGTTGATACAATCATGTTGTGTAGCTTACATTGGTTTTATTATTTCTGTACTTAAGCTTCTGTGAAAAATAAGGTGGATTGTGTCTGCAGTGAATCACAGAAAACAGTTCCTTTGTAGGACTATGCCTTCTTTTAAATGTTTCTGCTTGTTTTAGGACAAGGACCTAAAAGTTAGTTACTTTTTAGTATAATTACTCCCATAGATTGTTGTACGTACGATGAGTGGAATTCCAACTTTTTGCTAGAGAATCCAGCTGAAGAACACAGAATCCAGGTGTCAACATGATCTCATGCCTCTATTCCCTGTGGGGGCAGTAGGTGCTGTATAAATAAGATCCCCGTATAAGAGTTCTTGTGGGTCCCCAGACCGTCCTCAGACAGTCTCGGTGGGTGAGTACCTCCCCTCAAAAGGTATTTATTATTTTCTCCCAATGTTATGGTACTGTTTCTGCATGCATGTGCTTGTCATCCCTCAATAAAGGGAGATAATAAACTAAAGGCTTAATGCCTAAATGTGGAGGTACTATTTAATTTTGGTTATATGGGAATACGTAACTTTGGAATGAACTTTCCAAACTGGTAGGTAGTCACCACCCAGACTCAAGCCACTACAGCTCTGCAAGCATTCAATTTCAAAAATTTAACAATCCGAAACGGCGTTTTAAACAATTTAATCCATAGTAATTCATGTCTATTCCAACAACTCCTCGATGTTATTACAAAGATAGTGCCATTCCGCACTTTTAATGCTACTGAAATGCCAATCCAGGCCTTATTCTGTAGCACGTCAGCATTCACTATTCATGATTAATTTCATCAACTGATGAGCTTTATTTATATTTCAGACCCCTGACGAAGGGCTCATTAGCCCAAAATGCATTGGGTACACAAACGCACGGTTTCCAAGGATGCTTACAGGCAGGTCGCTCCCCACGCCGCACAGCTCCACCAGATTGTGCCTGTGATCCTTCTCGCTGCTGCCGCGAGTTCGTGCAAGCCCTCTGCTCCGTTTTTTCTCCCTTCCGCCTGTCTGCCGCTTTTTCTCCACTTTCTCATTCTTTTTTTATTCTGCACCCCTATTGCTCTATTTGTCCTTTCTGCCTCTTTTGCTCCTTTCTCCGCATCCTCCCCCTCCCGCCGCTGCGTCCCCTGCGGCCCTGCCCCCCTCGCTCGCCCATTCGCCCCCCACTCCCACCTCCCAGCTGATCCTCTCTCCCACCTCCCCTTCTTAATGGCGGCTGCTACGCGGGCGCGCCGCTGGCGCGCCGAAGTCGCGCCGAAGTCGCGCCTAAGGCAAGCCTGTCTGCGCCCGTCCGCGCCTGGACCGCGCCCAGCGCCAGACCCCCTGGTCCCTGCGAGCGCCACGACACCCGATGCCGCTATGACGCCAACCTCCTCCACGCACTCAACCCCGGCCGACCAACCACCTGCTTCCAGGCCACCCCGAAGCTCACCCACGGACCCTTCACCTGCCTAAACTGCAGCTTCACCCTCCAGCGAAGACCTGCACGTCCTGCCCCTCCCACCAGGGCAGGCCACAATCACCTCAGATGCATACTACTCAACACCCGCTCAGTCCACAAACACGCCGTCGAACTCTGGGACCTTCTCGACTCATCCTCCCCGGACGTCGCCTTACTGACGGAAACCTGGCTGAACCCCTCATCGGCACCCAACATTGCCATAGCCATCCCGGATGGCTACAAGATCACCAGCAGGGACCGCACCAACAGACCGGGAGGAGGAATCGCCATCGTCCACAAGAATACCCTCAGAATCTCGACCAGCACCGAAGACACTCTCAGCACCGTCGAAAACCTGCACTTCCAGATCCACATCGATCCCAACACCACCCTCAGAGGAACCCTCGTCTACAGACCCCCGGACCCCGGCCACAGTTCAGCGACTCCATCACCGACATCATCAGCTCGCAAGCCTTGGCCTCCACAGACTACATTCTCCTCGGAGACCTGAACTTCCACCTCGAGAACGCCAACGACAGCAACTCCACCACCCTGCTCGACAACCTCGGACTCAAACAGCTCGTCACGACACCCACCCACCCCGCCGGACACACACTCGACCCCATTTTTTCCACCAGCAACCACATCACCTTCAGCCACACCACCGAACTCCCCTGGACCGACCACCGCTGCATCCACTTCTCCTTCGAGAAAAACACTGCACACAACCACCACCGCAGCTGGAACAAGGTCACCGAAGACCAGCTAATCACCACCCTCGCCCGAGACCCACCAACCGACCACACCGACACTAACATAGCTGCCCGTAACCTCAGGCAATGGATCGACGATTGCGCCAACACTCTCGCCCCGATCAAGAAACCCTCAAACAGACGCACCAACAGAAGGGCCATCTGGTTCACCACCGACCTCCAGGCATCCAAGCAGACCTGCCGAAGACTCGAGAAGAAGTGGTGCCATGAACAGACACCGGACAACCACGCGGCCCTCAAGAACGCCAGCCGCAGGCACCACCAACTCATTCGAACCGCCAAAAGGACCTTCTTCAAGGAACGTATCGACAAAAACGCACACAACAGCAAAGAGCTCTTCAACATAGTAAAGGAACTCGCCAACCCCAGCTCCAGCTCTAACGACATCCCGCTGTCACAAGAGCTTTGCGACTCTCTAGCCACCTTCTTCCACTGCAAGATCATAGACATCTACGACAGCTTCAACACTCAGACCCCCCCGACAGCCGCCGACGCCTCTGACTCACCGCCCCCAGCCACACCGGCCTCCTACTCTCCTGGAACCACGTCAACGACAAAGACCCCATCAAAACCATGAATACCATCCACTCCGGCTCACCGTCGGACCCCTGCCCTCACCACATCTTCAACAAAGCGAGCTCCATCATCGCACCCCAACTACGGAAGATCTTCAACAGCTCCTTCGAGACCGCCACCTTCCCGGAGAGCTGGAAACACGCCGAGATCAACGCCCTACTCAAGAAACCCAAGGCAGACCCAAAGGACCTCAAGAACTTCCGGCCCATCTCCCTGCTCCCGTTCCCGGCGAAAGTCATCGAGAAGATCGTCAACAGACAACCTACCCACTTCCTCGAAGAGAACAACACCCTGGACTCGTCCCAATCCGGATTCCGCAGCAACCACAGCACCGAAACCGCCCTCATCGCCGCCACCGACGACATCAGGACCCTGCTGGACAACGGCGAAACCGCGGCCCTCATCCTCCTAGACCTCTCGGCCGCCTTCGACACCGTCTTCCACCACACCCTACGCACACGCCTCCACAACGCAGGAATCCGCGACAAAGCCCTGGACTGGATCACCTCCTTCCTCACCGACAGAACCCAGAGAGTCCGCCTCCCTCCATTCCGATCCGAAGCCACCAAGATCACCTGCGGCGTACCCCAAGTATCATCCCTCAGCCCGACCCTTTTCAACGTCTACATGACACCGCTCGCCAACATCGTCCGATCGCACGACCTCAACATCGTCTCATACGCCGACGACACCCAGCTGATCCTCTCCCTCACCAAGGACCCCGCCACCGCCAAAACCAACTTCCACGAAGGAATGAAGGCAGTCGCCGAATGGATGAAGAACAGTTGCCTGAAACTGAACTCTGACAAGACGGAGGTCCTCATCCTCGGCTCCACCCCCTCCGCCTGGGACGAATCCTGGTGGCCGGCCTCGCTGGGAGCTGGGCCGACACCCACAGACCACGCACGCAACCTGGGGTTCATCCTGGACTCATCACTGTCAATGACCCAGCAAGTCAACGCCGTCTCCTCCTCCTGCTTCAACCCCCTCCGCATGCTTCGCAAGATCTACAGATGGATCCCCACCGGAACCAGAAGGACGGTCACCCAGGCCCTCGTCACCAGCAGGCTGGACTACGGCAACGCCCTCTACGCGGGAACCACGGCCAAACTCCAGAAAATACTTCAACGCATACAGAACGCGTCCGTACGCCTCGTACAAGACATCCCCCGCCACAGCCACATCACTGCCCACCTGAGAGACCTGCACTGGCTCCCCGTCAACAAGAGGATCACCTTCAAGCTCCTCACCCACGCTCACAAAGCACTCCAAGAAGCCGGACCTACATACCTCAACAAACGACTCACCTTCTACACTCCCAACCGCCAGCTTCGCTCCGCTGACCTCGCCCTCACCACCGTTCCACGCATACACCGAACAACCACCGGCGGCAGATCCTTCTCCCACCTCGCCGCCAAGACATGGAACACCCTCCCCATCCACCGGCGACAGACCCAGGACCTGCTGACCTTCAGGAGACTTCTCAAGACCTGGCTGTTCGAGCAGTAGCAGCCCCCCCCCCCCCGCAGTGCCTTGAGACCCTCGCGGGTGAGTAGTGCGCTCTACAAATGCTTGATTGATTGATTGTGAATTCTGACGTGCTACAGAATGAGGCCTGGATTGGCATTTAAGTGGCATTAAAAATGTGGAATGACACTATCTTTGTAATACAAATGAGGAGTTGTTGGAATAGACATGGATTACTATGGATTAAATTGTGTAAAACGTGGTTTCCGAGTTTTAATTGTTTGAAATTGAACGCTTGCAGAACTGTAGCGGCTTGAGTCTGGGTGGTGACTACCTACCAGTTTGGAAAGTTCATTTTTCGTCAGTGCTACTAGGACAGAGCACCGTTCAAGCCAGCACGCTAAATCATTGCCATTGAGCAGCAGTTCGATAAGGTGATTTAAAAAGGAGCAAAAAATGTTGGGCATCTTATCATTCAGTTCAATACTTAACTTTGGGTCACGCTGTATTACACAAACCACCACGTAAACCTAATCAACTGTCTTCTGTTACCTACTCATAGGCCACTGGCAATTACACCCTGTCTTATGGCCCTCATTCAATACAGGAGGATCATGGCTGCCAAGGAGTTACGAAGTGTTGAAACACCTGTAGGCTGTAAGTGAGTAAGAATAAGTGATAGTAACTATTTTAGACTTCTTTTTAAAGAAATAGGTGCTAGTGACTAGGTGATAATCTTATTTTGTAACCATTTATCTTGGGTAAAACTTGTATTATAAGCCTTGCTCACTGGCTTTGGACAAGTAAATAAAGAATATGGCAGGATCTCACAGAACTGCAGCACCTCTCCCACTCTCACTCTCATTCACCCTCTACATGTTGGTGGTGTTATTGAGCTTCTTCAAGATGCATCACATCTGCTCACTGACTGTTTCAACCCACAATCCAGGTTTAGCATCTTACCACTGTTTTACACCAAGTCTAGGATAAAATTGTTTTTTCTAGCCGGAGGTGAGGAGCTTATAAAACGTTATGAAAATGGATATGATGGTCTGGCATTTCTTTTGAAAATTCTTTCTTCTGTAGGCAGAATTGTCCCCAACCTTTGCACAATTCATCCCTCATGGCTTCAGCTTTGCCATCCATCTAAAATGATGACTACTTCTGTAAGCAATAGACTGAAGGGCTCAATGGTTTACTCTTCCCTGTATTGCTGCATCCTTGGCTCTTAACTCTTGTATGCAGAGCCATCATTTGCCCTTTTAGCCCGTCAACTGGCCTCTGACAAGTTACTATTTATAGATATATGAAGTTCAGAAGCTGATCTCTGATCTGTTAACTGGAAGAGATGGGTGTCTAACAAGTCCAGCTACTAAGGCAAGATGTAAGGTCTTTGTTGTCTTACAAGAAACATTACATTTCTGGTTCCTTTTGTAGGCCAAGGAGCTTTTGATTACAGCTTTACATCTAGCTTTACATCTAGATGCAATTCATTCTCTTGGTGTCACCTCTCAAACTTAAAAATATTGGAGTTTGGTTAATTCTATCTTCTGTTATTCATGTAAAATTTTCAAACGCAAATATTCTTTATTCGATCTTGAGAAAGCAGACCATAAAAGATACATTATTAAAACACATTACATTAGGCATAAAAACAAGTAAATTAATTGGTCAAAATTAAACCCGTAAAATATATGATAAAACACATCGAATATAATCAGCACGTCTTGATTAAGAATAAAAGAGAACCATTCTTAATGTTTTAGGATTAAGACAACAGTAGATTTTACCAGATAAAATGCATTGTAGAGCAACATGCAAGCCCCATAAGAAAATTTAAAAATCTAGAATGAAAAATGAACTACGGACATAAAAATTAAAACATCATAGATTTGCGCAGGTAGGGTGCATTTATTTTTAGGAAAGAACCAACTGCCTTGCAGGCATGATGACCTTCTAGTTGTTGTAGGAAAATCAAAGCTACTCTGCACTTACTGAACTTATATTTACAAAGTAAAGGGAGTAGAATCCATTTGGTAAGAGAGAGGCAGAAGTTAGAAAAAAAGACAAAGTGGAGTAGGGTCTGGGGGATCGATTCATCACATGGGAAAATGTGTATATCTGTGGGGGCAAACTGACCTTGAGGGAAGCACAGCAGCCATCTGATGGAACCTACTCTAAAGCGAGTCAATAGCATCCATTCCCACGTATTCTGCACAAGAGTCCGATAAGGAGCCGCCTCTTCAGTAGTTTCAGGAGACCGCATTCTCTGACGGCAGGTT
This sequence comes from Calotriton arnoldi, assembly GCA_963921515.1. NCBI lineage: Eukaryota > Metazoa > Chordata > Amphibia > Caudata > Salamandridae > Calotriton > Calotriton arnoldi. The sequence continues at coordinate 1,633,269 of CAWUFW010000564.1, read as the reverse complement.
TCATTACTGCCTTCACTTTGGGCTCGTCGTTGGGATAAAAAGCAGTCCTTGACCCACCCTTTGCCCCTTTTTGTTATGCTCTCTGTCTTCTTGTATATATGCGGACAGTCTAGGGTAAGAGTTGTCTCCCTGATGTACCTAAGCCAGGTTATATTAGGGCCGTGTAAGCAGGAGAGGCAATCTAAGATAATTTTGCCGTTTACGCCAGCCTCTTTATTTACCGAAATTCAGCACCATAACATCAGTGGGGCAAGGTTTAATAGGTCCTCCACATAATCCAAACCTAACTCCTGGTTGACTACAAAGTGAGGGGTTGAAGGAGGGGCTCTCAAGACCTGCCTACAGACTCAATTTTCTTCCACTTGTATCCTGCTTGTATCCCTATACCCCCAGACTCCAGAGCCATAGGTCAGGGTGGGGAGGCATGTTCTCCTAAAAATTTAAAAAATTGGTGCAATTGGTTTCCTCCCTATTGAGGCAGTTCGTGAGAAGATGTAGCCCACTGCACACGAGAAACGGGTTATCCTGCTCCTGACACATGAAGCCCAGGTGCATGCATCATCAAACGTCATCCCTAAGTAAGGGAACTGACTAACCTTCTCAATTGTTCTTTCCCAATGCCTATAAAGTTTGTTTTTGTATTCTTTGGGCCACACACTATAATGTATGTTTTTGAGAAGTTCGTTTCTAGGTCGATATTTTCGTAAAGGTCACAAAGCTAGAGATTAACATCTTTAAACCATTAGCAGTCCTAGCAAGTAGCACGGCATCACCTTCGTTTGAGTGCCGGCATGGTTTTTTTTATTAATCAGGGGACCATCTGCCCCCATATTCACAAGAACAGACTATAAATCATTTATGCATAGCAAGAATAATATCAGGGCAAGGACGCAACCCTGGTGTACACCTCTTTTGACCAAAAATGTGGAGGAACACTCTCTATTGTCCCCAGACCTTACAGACACCAGTAGATCCCAGTGGAGGTGTCGTAAAAAAGCAACCAGGTCTGCCTCAAAGCCCATGGAAGTTAGAATGTTCCACAATTTAGATCCATTTACAACAGTCAAAGGCGCTTGTTAGGTCCATAAACGCCAGCTGTAGAGAGCTGCCCTTTTGGCACACTTGTATTTGGAAACAAGAAGATTGAGACTTAGGCACTGTTCAATGGTGCCAATGTCTTTCTTGACTCCATATTGTTCCAGGGAGATGACTTTTCTCTCAGAACTCCACAGGAACTGACGGTCCAGTATAATTCACCCAATTATTTTAGTAACAGAGTCAAGAAGAGAGATTGGGCGGTAGCACTTGGGTTCATGCCTGTTTCCCTTTTTAAAGTCTAGGACAATTATGGACTTCCGCCAAGAAAGGGGGGTGGGGTGTGGGGGGTGGGGACACCAGCCTTACAGACAGAGTTAATGATGTTAGCGAGTAAGGGTGACCTAAACCGTGGGTTTACCTCGAATATATCCATGAGTACCCCGTCCGGTCCAGGAGCCCTTTTTGGAAGGGCTATTGACGATGGCTTTAGACACCTCATCCACAGAAAAATTCATACTCTGGGTAACAGGGCATCTAGCATTCCTTCCTCAGAACTAGAGGTTCTGGATTGTTAAATTAAACTGAAGTGCTATATCCAGCTTTCGGGGCCAATATGAGTAGTCACTTTGTCTGGGGAGGCTCCTGAGGCGAAACCCGCACGGACTGCCTTCCAGAATGCCTGAGTGTCCTTAGACTGGCAGGCAGCTACAAAGCTTTCCCACTTCTTATCTCTAAGCTCTGCCTTCCTATTTTTTAGGGCAAGATTGTAAGCTTTTCTACATGTGCTAGTTGCCTCCTGATCCCAGGGAGATTGCCTCAGTGCCCAACGCAGCTTATTGGCAGACCTTCAAGCTTTGTCAAACCATGACTTGCTGTATACTTCTCCCTGCCCGTGTGATGGTAGCTTAGGTCAGTCTATTTTACATTTCCTATTCTTCTGCGGTTTTTTACTCCATATACGCAAAGAGCATTTTGTTGCCCCTAATTAAGAGGCTCAGCATTATCGATTTTAGAGAAGCATATAGCAAGCTGCTGCAACTTAATGATGATGAGTGCATCTTTTATGTGGGCACTTTTCTGAAAATTGCTGTGTGGGCTTGTTTTACCATGAACACAAATTTGAACTGTCTGATGACAGGCTGTGGATGTCCCTTTCTGAATTTTATACTGTTTTTTTAATGAAAATATTTACTGATTTTTAAATGTACTTTTATGGATACTTTTGTTCCCTGAATAAAGAATTAATTGAATTGGACTTATTGTATCTTGCTGTGCTCTGTATGGGCCTCAACAACATATCCCTAATGTGCAATGTTAAAGCTGTAAAGCTAGTTATTACATCAGTGGGCCCAGACGCCTCCAATGAACAGAAGTTCACCAGATCCGCACACTTGCTAATAAGCTGGCCCATTACTAAATTTGTATCTGCGGACTGCCAAGTGAGCCTGCGTCTTGCATCTTTTGTGAGCAATATCTGCCAAATCCCCATGCGGGTTCTCATGACCTTTGTAATAATGGCAATAGTGAGAGCTTGAGGAATATGGTCACTATATACTGTGGGGAGAACCATCCTATCCAGGGTAAGAGGGTGCATGCTCCGGGAGACCAAGACATAATTGATTACTGAGCCACACCCCCTCTCAATGTATGTTGGAGGATTGAGGTCGCCAAAGTGGAGACGGCACTCTCCAGATCCTGGGATATCAGGAAGGCATGCTGTAGACACCCCCTCGGGTCCACAGCATCTTGGTCCTTACAGCTTAACTCATCCATACATGGAATAAAGGTGGCTGGTGAAAGAGAAGGCAAAGTGCCCAAGTTTGCGTTGAAGACACCACCCAGTATTAGGTTAACTAGCCCACATGAATGTACATGCTTCGCAGACAGATTTTCTATCAAGGAAAATAGCCCTTACAGAATTTTGTTGTTCCTGCCATAGAAGTCATTGTTATAGAAGTTAACCATTATAATACCAAAATTTGCACCCCACTTTAGTTAAAAAGCCTGCATGGATTCCCTTTCTGGCAATATTGGGGATATTTTGCAACCAATGCCTACTTTAAAACACACAGCCAGACCTCCCTTTGCTCATCCTGAAGTGGAGGGGGTTGTAGGAAGATTAAAGCAAGTATATCCATCAAAGCAAATATCGTCCTTTACCCAAGTCTCCTGAAAAAATTGATCTCATAGGACTTAACCAGGGTAATCTAATCCTCAATATGTATTTTGGAGAACAAGCCAGTAATATTCCAACAGACAATTCTCAAATCAGTGTTATTGTGGCTGGAGGGAGGTGATGCCTGTCCTTCCATGCTGGCCATAGGTACAGCCGGGCTACGGACTAGATCATGGCTATCCCTTGGACTTAGAACTTCTGTAGCGTTGAGCAGGCAAGACACAGGGGGAGGACCTGGAAGTATGACAGAAGGCCCCAGGCTGCCCTGGCTTGTCACAAAAGGGACAGTGAGCATATGATTCGGGGGGGTTTTATCTACATCTGCAGAGCTCCCGCTGTCTGAGTCCTTATCACAGTCACACTCCCTGTCGTTTTCAGTCATTATCCTCCAGGCTCGAAAGGACCATAAATCTGTTCCTTTACAGGGGCTGGTCTGTTTATTGAGGTTGGCGTTAGAGTTGACTTCCACTGAGCAAGCGAGGGGTTGGGGCCAGATGTTTGTAGAAAAAAAAAACAGTGGGTAGACTTGTATTGTTCCTGACTTTGATGCACCAGTCCTGGTCTGAAACAAAATTTCCCCCGCAATCAATGGCTTGTGGAAATTTATAATTATGTTGTCACCCTGGAACTTTCGGGGTAAAGGCCCGATTCTCTGACACCCCCCAAACCCCCCGTGCATAAGGAAAATTTCTTCTTGCAGGTTACGAGTACATCCCACTTTGTTATAGATCCAGTGTGTCACCATTTTTTTAATTCTAGTGTTGACTTTGTAGTACTTGGTGACAAGTTTGGGGCATTGGCTAATATAACGACGTATGGCCAAGGGGCAGGTGGTAAATTGATCACAGGAAGAGATTCTGAGCTAGTTTGGGTCCCAACTCCAGCAGGATGACTGCTGGCGTTTGGCAAGGTCCAAGAGCGGGAACATCCCCTATATTCTGGACCAGAAGGGTGGCCTAAAGGTGTAATATCTCTCTTCTTGATGTTGCCCCTGCCTTGTGTTTCCCTGACATTGGGCCCAGTGATAATCCCAGTTGAAATTGATGCACATGCTAGACTGCTCTTTTGGCCGGCCAGGTAAGCATCCCTCGTTGTTTTTATTAGGTTTATTCAAATGTTTTTCAATAGCACAAAGACAGTTGTGAGAGGGGCAAAGTTTAAGATCAAGTAGATCACTAAGCCGTCCACATATGCTGTCCCATGGGTCTACATAATTAATTATCAATTAAATAATTAATAATTTTAAATTATTAATTCATTATAATTAAACTACTTCCCACCCTATTTCCCTACACAACCCACTATGACACAAAAAATGACAATAAACAAATTAAATTAAAAAACAACAATGTACAAACTGTATTAAAAAAAATTACCAATAATTATACAAAAAATGTATAATATAGACAATTAAAACATATACTAAAATACCTAAAATTATTTACAAACTATATTAACAACAATATTTTTGTAAACAATATTAACAGATATTTTTAACATCGATATTAACAACATCGATATTTTTGTAAACGATATTAACAACATAGATTTTTTTGACATCGATATTACTTGCTTTAGAAAATCGATATTCTTGTCAACGATATTCCTGCATCATGATATTTGTGGATCACAATATTAAAAACTTGATATTTCTGCATCTCGATATTTCTGCATCTCGATATTTTGTCCAAATACCTTCCCATTATGCCAGTAGTTGGGGGGGGGGGGGATAAACAGTAGAATGCAATTAGTGCAGTGATTGTAAAGCACAGTACCTTAGGTCATGCGATGGCTCCAAGATATGACTGCGGGATTGGAGAAACAAAATCCAAGAGGGGTGGCCCAGCCTAGCCTCTTCCTGGCGAAGACGGGCCTGTCTTGGCCCAGGTTTTCCCGCGCACGTCTCGTGCTGCGGGAAGCTGCTGTTGCTTATTAACATGTTGGAAAGAGTCCGGACCCTCCTGGAAACAGGGAAAGCTTGGGGTCGCAGTCCTACCCCAGCCAGGGCCAGCCAAGTGATGCTGTGCCGGTATGCGGGCTGGGAAACCTATTCCGTGTCAGCCCGCGCTGCAGGAAGCTGCTGGTGCTTATTAGCATGCTGAAAGTCCGGCCCCTCCTGGAAACAGGAGGGAAAGCTGGGGGACATAGTCCCACACCAGCCAAGTCCAACCAAGTGCTGATGCGGCAGCATGTGGGTAGGGAAACCGCCTCTGTGTCAGCCTCATGTAAAATTCAAAGCAGGCACTGCAGCACCTCTTATTACACAGCCCCAGGCCTCCATTGATTAACATTTGTTAGATAACCATTGTATCCTCATTCTACAACAATGCATTATTGAGACAGGGAAGACCTGAAACTGGGAGAGGGAAACACACTAGGGCAGATGCGACTCTGACACTAGGCGAACTTTGACACTGCCACAACTGAGACACTGTCACTGAGATGAGGATTTGATACTTTTGTGCATGAATGATCCCTTCATGCAAAAACATATGTTTTGTACCTATGTTTAGTTTTATGAAGCGATGTTTAGTACAAGGCTTTACCAAATCCATATGTAGTTTTTAGGTCTTGTGTATAGACTGCTTTCAACTGTCTGTTATCGAAGACCTGTTATGCACAGTGCTAATACTTTAAGTATACTGTGGGTCAGCCATTTGCTTTTTCTTGGTTGACTTTGTTGTCAATCTCATTTGCTTGCTTTCCTTTCTCATCTTGTGCATGTATCCTCCCCTGGAGAATATTATAGAACTAATTTATTTTGTTAAGCTTTCCATGGGAATGCATGCATTTCCTTGCTCTCAACGCTGTGTGCAGCTTCTCTCCTCTTATCCCCATCTACCGTACTGTTTTGCTTCCCATCCCCCAGCTTGTACATTGCTTCCTTTGTCCCTCCAGACCAGCTCTACTTTTTAGGTTGTGCCTGCACACCATTTGCGAAGTCTTTTGTATTTAAAAAAAAATAATCTTAAAAGGGACTTAGAACCCACCCATTACTTACCATTGGCCAGCTCACACGTGACTCTCGTTTCCTTGATTCCTATTTGTCATCATCTCTTCTTCGCCTCCATCTTCCTCCTGGGATGTGAGTCTTCATCCTGCCGTGGAGCCTGGACCAAGTTCTGCTTCTGGTTGCCAGTGTCTTTCCACTGCAGGCTCCTGCACGAAAGGTACTCTAATTTTTTTTTCCTTTTTTTAATTTTCGGGCCTTTTTCTTCACCTCACGCTATCATCAATCTGTTATTTTTAAAATGCACCCACCATTGTTCATTTAAAACCCACTCCCAGTCCTTCTCCCGCTATACTTAACCTACTCTCCCGCTTTCCTTTGTTTCTAAACCTCCCTGCTCCCTTCCGCTCTCTATAGTGTTTCCCTCTTTCCTACCTCATGTCACTACTCCCTGCACTGTTTATTTACATGTTGCACTGCAGCACGAGCTGCTGCGCAAGATGGCTAAAAGTTTTTTTTTAAAGCGCTGTGCCAGGGTCAGTGATGGTTGTTTCATAATGCTTTTATTTTATTTTTTTCGTTTAAGCCGTGGTGCACAGCGGCTCACACTGCTGTGCAGCTTGTAAAAAAAACATTGACAAAGCCAATAGATTTTGCTTAGGGGAAAACTATTGTCTTTGCTAATGCTTGATTTTTTTCCAACTTACTGCTCCCTCCACCAGCCTAGCTCTTCCATAGCTTCCCATCTCTCACAACCCGTTTTTTTCTTTTTTCTTTTTCAGAGGGCTTGGCAGCTGCAATTTGCTACCAATCTGCTCCTTACTCTATACCATATATTTATCTGTACCTTCTTTTTCTAACTTTGTGCACACCATGGTGGGCGTCTGCTAGATTAGAAAGGTAAATTAAAACTAAATTTAAAAAAAATAACTGCTGCAGGACCATAATACATGTTTTCATGCTTTGTGATACATTCACTTGCTGTCACAGCGGAGCCGACTAAATTAAGAATAAACAAAACAATGTCCACCCCAGTGACATGATGCATATAAGCTTCTGTGCGGTGCAGCATGCACAAATATATGTCCTCATGCTGCAGTCTGCCATTTTGGCTTATTTTTTTCCACCATCGGGTCCACCATTTTTTTTTTTTTTTTTTTTTTAAACTTTTTGACGATTCTGTTCAACATTGGAAACCAGCATTAGCAAAGCCAAAAGATTTGCTGACTCCGTTCAAAGACAAAACCAATTTGCAATGCCAGTGTCGCTGAGGAAGTAAACCCAATGCCATAGAAAAAGACTTTGAACCCAGACATAATTGACCAACTTTTGAAGTCTGATGTAACTTTCATCAAAAAATGTTTAACAGCGATTTAAGTTTAGTAATAGTTTTCCTGTCAAAATGCATTCCGTTTATATGATTAAGTAGCTTGCAAACCTTACCTCTGCCTGGCAGTAACACACATTTGGATACGATGTGTGTAACTTTGTTTTGAGTTACAAGGGTATAAGAAAAGAGAATAATTTCATGTTAATCACATCACACCTTCTGCCAGCCCTGTCACATAACGGGAAAGAGAAATATCACCTGCAGGCCATTTGCGATCACAGGCTGGTGAAAATGTGTCTTATGCAGAGTTACAATTACATTGGAATTTCGTGCTGACGTGCTGTGACCTGCTGGAGTTCAAAGGATGTGTGCTACATGATGTTGTAAAAAAAGTACACGAGATAATTAATGTCCAAAAACTTCATTTCCACACGGGATCAGGCTTCAACCTTCTAATTACACTTAGAGTTTATTATTTCTTACTACCTGCTATCCAAACCAAACCTTGATTAGTTTCATTTTGAACCCCTGCGAAGCCCACAATAGACGCTCGTTGGGTAAAGCAAGCTATAGCACGCAGTGCTTTGTATGTACACAACTGTAAACATGAGTTGATTCGTCATATGTAATGTAAAGCAGGCTATAGCAAACCACATATCTCTTCTCTGGGTATAACCCCATGTTTCCTTATACAGGTTAAAAAAGGCATCATTACTTTGACTTGCGCCACGCAACATTGTGCTAATGATGGAGACAGCTGTTCTTTGTAGTGCAAAACGCAATAGTATACACTTCAACCCTTTGCTTATACACGAGGCGTGCCCATATGCAAAAAAAAAAAATAGCTTTCACTTTTTCCAATGCCCTACTCTCTCACCCTATCCCTCTATCAATATATCCTCTGACTCATCCCAAACCTCATTCTACTACTATCATCTCCAAAATCACCCTTTCTAGACTCTTTCCTCCTCTATCCCTCCTGGCTCATCTCAAACCTCATTTTACTACTATGATATCCCAAACAACCCTTTCTTAATCTTTCGACCGTGTATCCCTCCTTTGACTCATCCCAAACCTCATTTTACTGATATGAACTCCCAAATAACACTTTCTAGACTCTTCCCCCTTCTATCCCTCCATTATCCTACCCAATCCAACTAACAGACTCTCATGTCCACCGCTCAAAGTAACTCCTATTTTCCTATACTAACCCACCACTAATCCTTTTGGGTTCCGGAGTAACGTACTACTCGCCGAAAATGGCGCCAGCGCCTCGTCAGGCGTAGTAAGCGATATATAAATACATTTACAATTTAAATCTCCACAACTAATGTCGCATAGAAGAGAGCAGATTCAAGCCCTGTATCCCTCAGTGTGAATGAAGGATGAAGCAGGATCTCGTCATTGCATTTGTGGTATAGGTTAGGTCGCCAACGATTTCGTTTCTTAATGACAAATTGGTGAACCTGCCACCGACTAGTGACAAACAAAAACGACTTGAAACTGTTAAAAAAAGAAAAAAACGTTTACCTAGTGTAAATGTGGTTCTGCTGGCTAATTTACCTGCATACTTTGTCCTTTCACCTCAGTTCTTTGTTGTCTGCCCGTTGGTGGCGCCTGTTTACAAGTTTCTCAAGCTTTTTTTTTTCTTTAATAAACTCACTTTGGTGTACTGTACTTTGGTACCTACAGAAATCGACGTACTAAGTGCCTATTTTTAAATGAGTACAAAGGAAAAAAATGAGACCATTATTACTCAGTGCTATATGATCGAAATACACTGAGCATTCATATTATTGAAAATAAGGAAAGACCCTAAGCAAGGGGATTAATTGAAAACTCATCCTGCCTACTTGAGTGCAAGAGGTTATTTGTATGGCTTGCATTGGCTTTGATATTCTTCTGTGTTAGAGAGAGGTTTAAATGACTTGTCTGCGGTGGCTTGTTGCCAATTTCCTGGCTGAGGGTGGGCTTGAATATTTTTTCCAAATGCTAACAGTTTCACTACCCCAAGTTAACTTGCAAAATTAGTTTTATTGGTATTTCTGCTAAATAAAAGACTATTACTATTTTAGGGCACAGGTGGGGCTTTTGGAAGGTCTTCACTGGCGTTCCTCTTGTTTAGCATCCTCTGGATAGATTACATTGTGTAGTGGATTCTCTTATTCGGTCACCTACACAGTATGCCAAATGGGCTCATTCTAGGTGGAACTAAGCAGGGCTTAACCCAGACTTGGCTGTGCGGAGAATGAATCATATACCAGCCTCGTTCAAAGGTGGCCTTCACACATTCAGGTGTGGTGGCCAGCTTTGATTTTTTTTAAATAAAAGAAAAACTCGAACCAAGATCGGATTGTTGCAGGATCTGTGTGTGCATGCAAGGCGACCATCAAAGGAGGGGGGGCAAGCATCTAATGAACCTATAGGTTCCACAGGCAAGAGCTGTTGACTTTCTTAATGCTTGTTTTCTCCTCTTGTCCATACTTTTTTAATTTATTTGAATTTCTGCCCCCAGAACCCCTGCCCCCTTGTTCTTTCACCACCTTATGCCTAACACAAATTCCTTGTGCTGACCACTCCAGTGATCTCCAATAATTGGAGTGTGTCAGGGCTTTTAAGTTTCTCAATTAGGGAGACACCCCTAGCACTAAGCATCAAGAGAACTGCTTGGTGAGCCCTTTAGTTAGACTGCACTGGACTGTTCAGTGCACAGTGTATTTTAATAAAACAATAATTGGGAAATATATATCAATTAAAATTCGCTTTTTGCTGTTGGGTATTTTTAATAATCGAGGGAAACCACACATACACAAATCAGTTAAATAGAATCTACTAAATAAATTTGTTATGTAGAGCAAATCAGGTGTACCATTAAGCACTATAGCACTTTTCAAAATCACTGAAATCAAATCAAAACCATTTAAGTGGCTCTTAGCTAGGTCTAATTACAGTTCACTAATTAAAATGAGTGCCTACACCTGAAACAATGCACCTCTATTATAGCGCTATCATGATACAATTTCGACTGCAGCATAATTACTTTGTGCACATTTGAATTTGTTTAAACAATCTAGTACAGTAAATGATAAACTAGAAAAAAGGATAGTTAAACTATTTGAAAGTTGAATGAAAAGGTTATGCCTAGACTATGAAGAGGACATTTTCCTGATAATAACAAGAAAAACAGCATCGATTATAGGTTACTTGCTGTTCATCCATTTATTGATGACCTAATGCAATGGGTTCCTAAGTCTGTCGGTAAAGTACATGAACTGTCCTAACGAATTATCTGTGTCTACCAGAAGGAAGCCTGTGACTTAAATCTGTTATAGTTGGTTTGAAGGAATTACATTGATTTAAACAGTTTTGCAACTTCTCCTCTTGTTTCTCACGGAAAGGAAATCACTAAATGTCTCAGCTATTCATCTTAAACTATTTCAAATCAAATCTTTGGATAATGAAATTGTAAATAAGCTGATGTTAATGAAGGGTACACATATCAGTGCTTAATTTGAGCCGGTGTCAACACAGCGCTTATTACAGTCTGCTACCTGGTGGCGCTGTTTAGCTAATTTTGGAATGAGCACAACAGTTGTTTATTAATTAAATATACAGTCTAATGACTAATAGCTGCTGCCCAAACCTTCATTTAGCTCTGGTGGCCTGAATTAATCTGAGCTGTCACACTTATAGGAGTGTGATGGTAAGTAGCTGTGTTGGATTTTTCATTGGCAACACTGGCTGGGGCAATGGGTGGTGCAAACGGCAGTGGCCTCTTGATGAGGGCCCTGCCACTTATTATTATTTTTTTTTATAGAAATTAAGCACTGACACATATAATTGGTGCGTTATTGTCACGACATTTGTGGAGGAGGAATTCATGAGAGCAAAGTCTCATGGGTTTCGAAATCTAAGTGCTGCCAGCATCTTTGATGAAAGCTCTCAACGGGCATGCTGAGGAGTGATAATTCACACAACTCCAGTGTCCTCATCTATGCTTCTTTTTAGGATGGAACTTTGCAAGCACTATTTTGATGGCTTTGTCAGTAAGTAAGGGCTACTTTTAGTTTTTGGGTTTACTCTTCCTTATCCTGTAAACTCAGAAAGCAAGGGCTTCAATGCGTAATGTAGGCCCCTGCTGGGCAGAGAGTGGGGGCAGTGATTTTTTAAACAGCCTAGTTAGAACTAGCATGACTGCTGCTGCCCCTCTGGTGGGAGCATAGGGATGGAAAACCTCTGCCACCTCGCCAGTGTATTTGCCTCTCATGTATGCATGTAATCTATCAGCGCATCACCAAAATTGATAACTCCTTTACGCATGCCCTTAAACTCCATGGTGGTCATGTTGCACTAGGTCTGGCTGGTCAAATGCAGAATTCTCCATTGAATGAACGCTCTGTTGCTTATCTCCGGGTCTGTCATGTCAGCAAATGCTGCATGTTTCTTTAGACCAGTATTCTTAATTTGGCAGTAAAGTTCTATGATAAGTCTGAAAAGAGAACCGATTTAGGCATGCACATTAAACTCGCCACACTCAATGGAATATACTATACCTTTTTTCTCAAAGTATTGTAATTTAGATTTTCAACCTGTAATATAGTACTGTAATTTTAGGTGCCTCATCATAACAGGACATACTGTTGGACAAAACGACATAGAAAAGGTTCGAAAATATGAAAACGCCAACAAGAACAGCAGCCAAAATAAATAGTTGACAGTCCTACTCCACAATAAAGCTGCACAAAGGGAAATCTGTTGGGCCAGTGGACTTTTAGCAAAGAAAATACATAGTTGTTAGAAAGACTTTACCCTTTTATGCATAGTTATGGCATTTAAAATTCCCATAATTTATAACATTACCTAAAACGTACAGTTTCAGACATGTGCAACACACTGGACCATTGTGTAATCTGCTTTTTCTCTTTTTTGCTAATTGACTAATCCTTTTTCTATGGACCTGGCATCAGTGTAGAACCTCCTGTGGTTTACATTTCAGTAACCCCATTCATCAATCTAGGTTCCTGAATCTGCCATTTTTGTGTGGTAAACATTACTTTCATCACCATGTTCATTTAATTGAATTGGAGTTTTCCATTTTAAAGCTGTATGGCTTCTAGTGCTACTGTGGCCCACAGCAGTACGTGTGGCAACAAGTAACCCTGTCCTGTGCCTACCATTTCCAGAATTCTTCAGGGTGTAGTCAAGATTGAAAGTAAAGAACTACAATGACTGGGTTATGAATTAACTAAATTGAGGGTTACTATTCTCTTTGAGGTCAGCACTCCTTGAAAAAAGGTTAACACCTAGCACTTCTGAAATGCATGGGTCAGCTATTTTACCTACATAATGCAGAGCCTGCTGACCTTTGAGACCTGCATATTTACGGATTTGATGCTGTATTTATTTTAAATCATTTTCCGAATTGAGCTTTGAATATACCCAGCTGACTATATCACACCATCCAGTCTGGAATCAAATGTGCTAGGCGTGGTCAACTTATCCCGAGAACACCCAAGTCGCACCAGTCAGTGCCACTGTGCAGCTTCTTATGTGCTGTCCTTTGTTGCACAAATTCATTTTCCTGGGTTTAGGATTACATTTGAGCAGGTTTTCAGGGTAAATGTTTGTTTTTTCTTCTCCAATATGCTACAGATAAAACATCTATTGTTTTATGTTTGACAGGACACGCCCCCATTCAAAAGGATAGGTGCCAATGGCTAAGTTACCTCCTGCAGCAGCTCTAGGAGTTATACCTGCTTTCGTTGAAGAAAGTCAACTTAAGTGGTCTGAAAGTGCTATTGTTTGCCATGCGTTCTGACTTCTCCCAGGGCATCGGGTCTCGGTTCCTGTGCCTGCCCTTCCTCACCTACATACTCCGATTTGTCACCTTCTGTTCCCCTGTTGACACCTTCAGAGACTGTTGCTAATGTGTCCATGTTAGTCCCGCACTATAAATCACGGGGGCGAAATTGGAGCAAGGTCTGCAACCAGCTGCACCAACCTCCAAACATGCAGAATAAGTGCCACAGAGGCTCATCCATGCTTCAGATGGCCAATTCGGTCTCAACAAACTAGTTTGCTCTGCTGTAGACTGAAACCTATTTTGTTGTTGTCCAGACTTTGAGTTTATCTCCAAACATCAGCTTACAAGTTCTGAAAATGTACAGATTTTCGTCTAAAATGTACGCTCTTAATGTTGGTATACATAGATTAATTCAACCAAGAAAAAGCTTCTGATTTAGAAAGCTGGGCTGCAGACGGGAGACCTACTTTCAGGTAGCTGGAGAGCTACCAGTAGCTCACGAGCTACTCGCTGGAGACACCTGATTTATTGTATGAGAGGAACATACAGTAAATAATAATAGTTACATTCACCATAACTTTCTCTCTCTCTCACTCTGGCATATTAAGAGACTTAAGCCAACAAATCCTCATCTTGAATCTTTGCTACGTTTGTCAGTTGTATTACTCAATAGTTGGCCAACCTGGGACATTTGCCTCCAGGCTCCTTAATCTGTGAATGAGCATCATCGCCACTTGTTCCTAGTTTCTCTGCTGCCTTCAGGGGTGAAGACAAGTATATAATGTTGAGATCCTGCAGAAGATAAGTGGTACACGATACTGTGTGTGGTTTTATGATTAGCAAGGATCCTTAGTACTGGTGAGAAAGCTGAACTTTGCTAGTGGTTGTTAAGGGAGCGTTTTTTGGGCCTGCACAGTTAAGGGTACTTTTTGTAGATCTTCAGCAAACACTGTTAAATTTTCTCAAGCTAGTCTGTTTGCTCAAAACTCCCTGCATCTGTTCCCTTGCTCCGCCCAGCACAGCTGTAAGACGTTTAAGAGGGGAAAAAGGGTGGTTTCTTCCAGCCAGTACGTTTAAAGGTTTTCACTTCTGGGCCAAGGACCAAACCTTTTCTCAGTCGTACATAACGAGGCACATTCCGCTGACAGTCTTCTGTACCTGCCTTCGTTACTATAATGTGCTCTTCTTTATCGAGTATTCGGTTTTTTGATTGTTACTGAACTTTTTACCCTTAGAGAAAAAAAATCTTGATTTCGGGGGAAGCTAAGGGATTACTTAAATGAGCCAAAGATTCTTTGAAACTTCAAGGCCTACCTTCCCTCAAGTCTTCTCTTCTGGTCTTATAATATGTAGTTACAGTTGCTTGCCTTATAGCCTTGTCTCACCCCTGGAAACGCCGTAATATTCTGAAGATAAATTAAGAAAACTTTGACACACTGGATGATGCCTTTCAACCCACAAAGGCCTGCATTTCTGTCCGTAACAAGGCAGAGCTGTCTTTGAACTTATATGCTGCCGACCCTCTAGTTAAAAAAATATCTATACTAGGACAGCCACTAAAGTTTCTGCCGTTTACTCTGTACCTAAGATTGAAGCAGCATGTTGGCAAATGCTGAACGGTTACGAATAAACGTAGGTTGAAAAAAGTGTAAGTGACGTCCTGGACACAAAATAAAAAAAAAACAAAAGATGACACTGTCCTTGTGTATAAATGCTGTCACCATAATTTTGTTAATTGTTGTTTCTTGAGGTCTAGCTAAAAGAAAGTGGCATGTTACCATGACTTATCAACCTGCATCAAAGTTAAAAGATCTATTCTGGCTCCTTTGCTAGTAACATAGGCATCAGAATTCCTGTCTCAGTTAATAGGCCAACCTGATTACTGTTTTGGTAGAAATATTCCTTGCCTCATCCTTAATCAGGGGTCCTTCACCTTTATTGACTGGATCCTGCAAGTTCTATCGGGCTTGGAGAGGCTCTGTGACCTGTCTTACTCCTCCCTTTTATATAATAAAATGGAAGGTAAGCTGGTGCTGGCTTGACTTAACTTAAGAAACAGGGAGTGGAGGAATTCTGAAATATAAGGGTGAACCTGCCTTCTATGTCGAACAGCCTCCATCTATCACTGGATAAATTTCCCATCCTCCACCCAGCCGCTCAGGCTCTTCTGTATTTGTCTGCACACTCAATGAGCAGGGCAAATACACAAACACTTATTCATCGGCTTCTTTATGCCATGTGAACCCCCTCCAAAATGATCAGCAGGTCCACTTGATGTTCAACGGAACAATAAGGTTTTGTATCAGCTATTTGTACAGAACAAAACTTTGAGGGCTACAAAACGCTGTCCAAGCCACAAGGGTGATATGAATGAACTGCGGTCCATTTTTTTTTTAGCAGTGCATCAACCATATATTGCCTCCTACCTCAACAATTTCTATCTCGCTGTTCTTTTACTGGAGAAGTCATAAGGTCTAAAGCAGCCTGCAGTCAATAGCCGTCCTCCAATCCCAGTCACACTAGAGCCTGTTTTAACATCTTTCACTGTGAATAGCATTTGGGAAATAGCCTTGTCTCCATTAATGTATGTCCGTCCCAGGTGAATGCCATTGACTGATGCTCAGAAAGTTCTTTAGCTGCATAAATAACAATGTAAAGTGCTACAGGCAAGAAATGAAAGAAAGTACCATACAAGCAGTGTTCTACTGATGATTCATTGTTGCAAATGATAGGTCTATATAAGAATTGCTGTTGTTGACACAATGACAGCAATAGGTTTTTTGTGTGTAACAAATTTTATTGTGATTCATTCTTGGGTATGTATTTGAAATAGTACGCCTTTCTCTCTATTGGACAAAGTACAGTAATCTAGTTTATCATTCTTCAAAATCTCACTTTGTATGCATGCCATTATAACAAAGGATATTAGAGATAAAGAAAAAAATGGCAAGTAACCCCGCCCATCATGCCCCGCCTGCGGCCCTACAACCCACTGGTCGTTGCGTATATTTAACAGTGCCTTACTCCTCAGCCTTGACACTTGATGAGGCCTCAATCCTTCCAGTCTTGGGAGTCGACTGGACCCAAACGTCTCATCTCATTTGTAAGAAGTTCAAATAGTCCAGTGAGGGAGAACATCTCTTGTCAAAACTTCCTTCATGCTCATCAGCACATTATACATCTTTTCCAGTGCCAATGTTAGCTATGAGTTTTGCATCCAAAGCCCCACCGGAGAGGTTCCTTTTTCTACCAACATAGAATAATTAACCTCTTAGTTGCTTTTGGAGATGCGTCCTTAAGATTTTACTTCTTCTGGCACCTTCTCAATCCTGATTCCCCTGCATGCTGATAAGAATCACCACTGGATCCCTCGTGGTATCGTCTCCCACTATAGCATTTATATGACTTAGTATATCTTTCCAAAACAGTTGGATTGTTCCACATTCCTACCATATGTGTAATATCATGCCTTTATGTTCCCCACATGGATACATCAGTTTCAATATACTGGGGGACAGGTACCATCTCATTAGCAGTTTACATTCTGCTTCCCTATGTTGAACATTTTTAAAACTGTTATGAATATTGTTTCAATTGCGGGACCTTTCTTTGTTGTACATGAAAGTTCTACTCAGTTACAAATCCCATTGAATCAGGTAGCACATCAATTGTTAAATTACCTGATACAGCTTTGCTATCAGGCGCTTAGTTGTTCCATATGAACCTGGGATTTTTT
The DNA here is from genome assembly GCA_963921515.1 of Calotriton arnoldi. Taxonomy (NCBI): domain Eukaryota; kingdom Metazoa; phylum Chordata; class Amphibia; order Caudata; family Salamandridae; genus Calotriton; species Calotriton arnoldi. The sequence goes on along the minus strand of CAWUFW010000564.1, from coordinate 1,616,236 downwards.
TTTTTTAGCAACCTTTATTGAAGAATAGAGCAAGTACAACTATAGCGTGAATCACTGACCTCAGTATCTAGGCAGATGTACCCAGTGACCAAGCAGGGCCAGAAGTAAGGGTATGAGAATAGTGAACAAACAGCAGGACCATCAGGACAAAGTGGAATGACCCATAAACAGACCAGCCATAAACCGATCTGTCCCTAGATAATAGAAATTATCTAAGACAGTCGATCATGATACAACAAATAGTATAGAGGCAAGGGGTCAAGGAGGGGAAGGTGAGATGGGATCAAGGAAACAGGGGCAGAGTAATGGGGTGGGGGAGTAAAGACTCCTCCCGTCAACAGTTGTAACATCGGTATTTAGGCAATGAACATGGTATTGAAACACTATAAATAACACCACCATAAGAACTGTCACAATAACTAGAGCTCACTGTCCATCTGACTCTTGGCTTTCTGTCCCTCCGCGGGAGCGGCAGGGAGGGGGGCAGAGGAGTGGCTGTAAAGGACACACCAGGTCATCACATTCCCTAGTGGGCACAACTTCGCAGAGTGAGATATCGCAGGGTTGACGGCATGCACGTCGGTTGCGCGATACCCCTGTGGGTAAGATTGGAGGTGTCCATGGGGACATCTTTGAGTGTGGCTTCTCGGGCAGGCAGGCCACCAACGGTCTCCAGCTCAGTAGGTGTGTGGTGGGAAGTGAGGTGTGTTCCCAAGTGTAGGGGTATGGCGATGGGCGTCGTGGGGTTGATATCGGATCCGTTGATGCTATCAAGCAGTTTCCCCAGACCCTCCCAAAAGCCTTCATCTTGCCATTAAGGTAATATGTAGTTTGTTCATGGAGGGCTACTCTATGAGGTTCTGTGGTCCATTTGGTATGGTTGGAGCACGTAGTTCGATGCCAGTTGCTTAAGATACATAGTTTTGCTACCACTACCTCCATGGCTAGCCATTGTTGTGTATGGACGTCCAGTTCTGTTGCATCCGCCACATTGTGAAGGAGTGCCAGATGTGCAGAGGGGAGTGCATAGGAAGGGTGGTGTTATTTCAGGTACCCCTATACAGTCCCCCCAGGAGTTTGCGGCTTTGGGTGGCAAATTTCGCAGCTAAAAAAAGCAACATTTGCGGCCCAAAACCTCAAAATTTGCGGTGGGCAAAATATGTGCCTGCCACAAAAATACTGCAGACTTGTGCTTTCAAATGGCCTGCAGGATCCGCAGGGGGCACACAAAGGTGTGAGGCGGCATGCAGGCTAATTGCTCAGGAGGGGGCGAGGTGCATTTCAAAGGCAGGTGACAGAGGAATTTATCACCTCTGCTGCCTGCCTGTTGCTCACCCTCCCCTTTAATGGCTCAGTGGCAGCACAGAGCCAGTAAAGAGCGGGTGAACGCCAATCTTTTTAAAAAAATTAAAAAATATTTACGTATTTCACAGGCACTTTTGTAAAAATCGCAGCATTTTTACAAAAGTGCCGATTTAGCAATTTTTTTGCAAATCGCGAAATCCTAGGGAGTCTCCTATACTTCAGTCTTATTGAGCGGAAGTCCCGGGCAGCTCCATAGAATGTGGTAGATATCACAGTCTTCCTCTGCACATATCCAGCAGCGACTGAGGCAGTAATCGTACGTGGTGTGGTCTCCGTGGAGTCCAGTACCAGTCGTGAAGAATCTTAAAGTACAGGAACTTCAGGCGGGTTTCCCCAAAAGAGTTTATCATTAGTCATTAGTAGATCTGTCCAATCATCCGGAGAGTATTCTCTGACAAAGATGGTTTGCTATTTGGTCCTGGTAGAGGCAAGGGTAGAACCCCAATGGGCACCTTTAATCAACACTCCGTGTGGGCCAGAGACCATTCCCTTATAGCCATTCCAGAGTCATAAATACTGCAGAACCGGGGAAGGTGATAATTCCACTGTGAACTAAGACATTTTTTTAACAACATTATGGCTCTGTTTGCTGCTTCTCTGATAGTGGGGTGCATGCCCCAATGTCTAATTTGCTTGTATTGCATCCTTTTTGTTTCTTACAGTAATATTTTGAACATAATCTATAGTACTGGAGAATCTTTACCACCCAGCCTGAAAGAATGCTTCTACTCTTACTTTTGAAATGCACTGCTAAGAATATGAGTTACCACTTTTCAGGATTTTGAAAGATTAAATCGGGAGCAATGGGAAATTAGTTGAGTTAATGACTTATTCTGGTCAACCCACCCTCGAGCAAGACCACTATCTCCTTCATCTTCACACCAGGCAAGGAATAGACATATGGCCATTCTTTAGCTTTGATGAACACTGACTATACACGGTACATAAATACCTTTTTAGGTGGTTGAGGTCCTCATACCAATGCCTGTAGATGGAGACCAAACTAGTTCCGTTGGTCAGAGACAAGATGCAAACTTTGTTAGGAAGTTTGTCCCCAATAGAAATTGAGAGACGCAGAGGCTACGGCCGTTGGGGTGCTAGACACTGGGAATGCTTTAGACCAGTTTAGGGGGGACCTATTGAAATAAATCATTTTGGCGTTAGTTTGTCCCGACCTTTATCCACTTAGGGGCCGATTCCGATCTCGGCCGGTAGGGCTCCGAATCGGATTCGGCTTTACCGGATCCGATTCGGAGCCCTGTTTCCCGACCGAATCGTACGCGGGTCCGGCCGAGCGAGTACGATGCAAGCGCCCGCGAAATCGCCGACCGACTCGTACGCGGCTTCAACACGCTCCGACCGACTCGCACGGACACAACTCGCACCGCGCAATGGAGACGTTCCCCGGCCGGGTAAGTACGATGCGCGCCGCAAGCAGTCCGACCGACTCGCACCGTCCGGCTCGAAAGAGCTGTCGGAACCGGACTTTGGGGGTCCGCGTCGGACCCCCCTGTACGCGTGGTCGCGCGAGTCGCACACAGGGGGGACCCATGGGTCCCCCCTACCTGTGCATGTACGGCACGATGCGCTTCGACGCGTACCCGCTGTAGGGGGCACCCTTGTTCGCCTCGCACCCATTGAGTCAATGGGAGCCCGCGTACGCGTTGTACGACCGGCTCCCATTGACTTCAATGGGAGTCCGACCGAATCGAGTCCGGGTGCATGCGTGCGCATCGTACTCGTTCGGTCGGACTGCCAGAGTCCGATTCGGTCGGAAATCTCTCCGGGTCCGGCTCGGTCGGAGAGATTTCCGGCCCGAATCGGAATCGGCCCCTTAGTGTGTGTTTTTCAGTTTAACCTATTGGCAAGGAAAATGGTGAACAGCTTCCTCACAGAACCTAGTCTAGAGCATAGAACTAGTCCAATCTAAGCTCTAATCAAAACGGCAAATACAATCTATTACTTTGAACCTTTGCTGCTGTAATCAATCTGCAGTCTTCTCTTTAAGTCCTTCTCTGACATTGCATCATTTTCCCGGGCTGAAAGCAGTTCACAAAATAGAGAACAGCAGGTGTAAAAAAACATGTTTCCCCAAAAAATATAAGATAGTGGGCAAGAGTTTTTAATTGGGAAATTCGACAAACAAAAAACAATTATTGCAAGAAAGAACTTTTTTTTGATATTTGTAAAACGTGTATGACTCCTAAAACAAACTTTAAGAATCTTATCAAGTAAATAAACTCTTAATCTTTTTTTATGTTTAATTTTAAACCATTTACATTTAAAATAAGTAATTGTGTGCTTTAATTGGTTTTTAGAAACAATTTAAATTTCACAAGTTTGGTTCGAGCAATTTTGCAAATGATCGCCACTTTTTGCCTCTTATTGTAGGCTTTGTGATATCATGTCCTACTCTTTACAGGTCTTAATGGGTATTGCAGTCTGAAGCCTAAACATTTGCAACAGCTATTTTTAATTGGAACACCTCACAAAATAGCACTTGATATGATTACTATGCAACCAGTTCTCAGTCTCAGATTTGTAGTGGATATCTCGACACCAGCATTCTTATTGTCGCCATTGATTCTTTTATGCTTAACACTTTTTCTGCTTTTTTGTTCTCGATAATTTGCTCTTTGCATTTAAAATGACTGTCAAGTTTGTTGTGTTTAATGATGTGGTTAATGCACTAATCTTGTTTCATACAGTACTGTATATCTTAGTGAGAGATTTATTGTGAGTTGGATGTTCCATTGCTTGTAACTGACAGACCCCAAATAGATGATGTTCCAGCAGTAAGCTGTATGAAGCTGTGCATGGTATTGTAATTTTTGGCATAATTAAGTCACTTAAGGGCTCATTTAACCAGCATTTTATTTTCAGGCACTTCATGGTAAGCCAACCTTTTTGATAGAGCTCACAAGAATTCTGCTGTCCTTTATATTTATGTAGGCTATTTCGCATTTAAGGTTCTTTGTATTCTGTCTGTGTCATGATTAGTGGGGTGCACTGTGATGCGGCCTAAAAGAAGTGCACAGTGATGGAACACTGATAAAAACTGCCTTTGCCCTGTAGAAGCTAGCTTTCCCAAAGTATCTTGTAGTTGAAAAACGTACAGAAGTGTATTTTCTTTTGTAAATGTTTCCGACACCAAAGACATGAAATACGAACAAGAAGTTAAAGCACATTTACAGCCCCATCTTTATCTCAATACTAATGACCATATACTCACTATGCTGCCCTGTATCTCAGTGCCAAGCTCTCGCTACTGAAGGGATCTGACCGTTGTTACCTTGGTCTTGCCTTAGGAGCTCTTGAATGTACAAAGTTTTACTACATCTGTGAGTGCCTTGCATCTACCTGCTGATTTGCTCTTTCTTTTCTGCTTTTCTTATACTACTTTAAACAGGCTTCAATGCTGGCTTTTAATGCAAGCTTGATTTCTCTGTATGAAACTCTAATCAGCTGTTGCTTCCATGCCTTGAGCTAGATTATCACACGCATACCTGCAGCTTACGTGACACCGTTGTGGAGAATATGCTGCAGAGAAGTTTGCTTTCTTGCCGTATGTAGTCTGCGATCAGTGATGGAAAGCAGTTTGTGAGTAAACCCCTTTTCTCTCAATCTTCTGTCCGTTCAAGCCTGCTCTGTATGGATAGAGCGACTGCTGAATCTGGGTCTTACTGCTACCACAACCCTTTCAAGTTCTGCTCCCATAGCTCGTCCACTCAGGTGGTCTTACTAGAAACCTGTACGACCTCACTAGGGAATAGTCTAGTGATGCAGTGGTCTGATAAATACAACTCTAGTGTTTTTCCCTTGATCTCTGTGGTACCAGAAAATCACTGAATGTGGAGGGCAATTCAAGTTCCTTCTCCCTTGAGGAATCTGCTCTTGTTTCAGGTGCATTTTGATCAGGCTGCTTTAAAAAAAAAAAATAATAATAATTATTTATTAAATCGCAAATATACAATACAGCAAATAATACAATCACATACATTGTCAGTATAAATGTACACCATATTAGGATCTAGTAGACAATACTGCTATTTTTTCCGTTCTTGTCCAAACAGCACCCCAGGCTGCTTTTCTTTAATGAGGATGCTCTGTTCCCTTGGTGATTCGTAGTCCATATCTGTATAATTTAAGTATCGCTTAAGAATGATGGAGCTTCTCTGTCCCATCTGGCCATCAAGAGGTAAGGCTGCACGTGATAGTAGTTGAAAAGTCTCACAACTCAGGGGCCAGAGAGAAATTGGGACATACTACCAAATTTGGATGTGTTCTGCTTTTCTGGGATCCAAGAAACCTGGGGTACCTCTCTTCTTTCACTAGTTGGATCACTATTTGGCCAATGGAAAGTTATTGCCAGTACACTAATATGGAAGGGTTATGGTTGCGGATGCCCCTGGTAGATGCAGGGGTCTGTGTTTTTTGTAAGAGTTGTTGAAGCTCTTGTCCTCTAGTTATTGGCACCTGCAAGGATTACAAGAGGCAACTGGTAAGCATGGGAGACTTTGAGGGTGGTCTCCTTGATTTGTGTCCTGACATTTCTTTTTGTTTCTTCTTTTGAGGTCCCTGGATTTGCTAGTTCTCTGGCAAGGGTTTGCACTTTGTTGTTGTTTATACCTCTGACAGCTTCATGCCTTTTTTTGTAGAGAAGACATTTTACCAGTGTGTTTAGCGGAACCATGGCTACCTTTTCCTTATTTGATGCTGGCCTCACTTTTGGTTGCTGATACAAGAGCAATCATTCATGAGATGTTTTGGGAGATTGGTGTTGTGCTTGCAGACCTGAATTTGTGCCTCACATGGTACGTGGTGCTTCATGGCCCCTCGTCTTGGCTGATTGATTGTTTTTTCATTTTCCTATAAATGTTTGTGGGCCCCGGGTTTTTCACTTTCCATTGTGGCAGGTGATTTTTTTCGTGGTTGGGGGTATTGAGCCGAGCGGGGCTCGTTCCTAGCTAAGTCGCTTGCTAGGTAAGTAGAGATCACAATTGCAATCTTTTCTATGCCACCTTTCTTTGTTTGGCTTCTTTTTCTGTTTAGCTTCTCTGTCAATTTCTTGTTCCTTACTATGCTGCTGCAACTAGCTCTGCTTAGGACATTTCCTAAACTTATTTACCATGCTTGTGGACCATCTTTGCTGCAATCTGTCTGTCCTTAAATTCCTTCATGAAGGTCTTTAAGAGGTCCATATGACTAGTGTATAGCTCATGGGTAACTCCTTTCACTCAACAGCCTTCTTTGGCTCAAGGAAGGTGTAACACCATGAACGGGTGGAGACTCCAGACTCCATATGCTGTAGTGGCAATGTTTGTGTAGTTGACTAGCAGCTTTGTAACTGCGGAAGCAACAGATGTGCAAAGAGAGGCATTATCACTGCCCAGGCGAACAGGTGTGGAAGTGCCGAGGAGTGTAGAGAACAGGTTGCAGAATGGAGTACAAGCACATCAATGCAGACCTGTTCACAGGCGTAAATCCTTTGACAGGTATAATTAGTGTCTGGTGAGACCAGCACAAGGGGTGGGCAAAGTGCTGATTAAGTACAGGAGGTATCAGCGACTTTGGTGCTCAAGAGGGCCCTGTTGGGCCTGTTAGGCCGAAGGGCCCTGGTTTTTCATTGGTTGTGTGGCTGCTTAGCTGTCGGCCTAATATGCTGCCTGGGTATTGGATATTATTTCTCACCCCTTGCCTTTTTAAGTGCTCCATCCAGCTTGCCACTCACCAGCCACCAGCAATGACATGACATACATGGAGCGAGCTTGTGGATTTTTGTTTTGCAGTCAGGTTGCTGTGCGGGCGGGCCTGACCACATACTCATTGGGTCTCGCAGCTGCTATGAGCCAGAGAGGCCACACCGGTGGTTTTTTGGTGCCACGAGATTCATCTCACTTCCAGCTCCAAGTTCCAGACACCAGGTTCTATGTTCTGGTCTCTAAATTGACCTCCAATCTGGGCATTCCAAGGCTCGGAGACTCCTTTGGGCTGCTCTAAGACCTCAGTGTTGGATTATTCTATAAAGGGATACCCCATGTGGTCTTGGTATCGTAACCTGTCTTTTGCTATTGTCTCATACATGGCATAGGTCGAAACAGCCCCCCTAAATTTAATGCCCATGGATGACTTGGTCATTTGGATATATTCATGACAAAAGGTGGAATTGCTTTAAAATACGGATTCTTCATTGAAGTACTTCACTACTTCATTAATAGCATTACAAGTTTAACATTTTGATAACATAAGGTTGCCCAATAGCAGAGCTGGAAATTTAGGAGAGCCCATGCTCTTCATACTGAAGCAACTGAAGAAATCGCAGAGCTTTTCTGGTGATTTTGTGACTCCCTATAGAGGAAAATATACCGGCTTCCAGTAGTTCCAGATATTATCAGAGGACATAAACTGGAATGTCCCTTATTCAAGAAAAAAATTAGGTAAGATCACCATTTTTATTACTTAGCATCTACCCAGCAGGGTCGGCAGTAAATGTTCCCATGTCTTATTTAGGTGAATAATTGCATTCAGTGCTGCCTCTTGGTTATATTTTCTCAATGAATCATGTTGGTCTGTAGTCCAAATCATTAAATATTTCATCAGAGTAGTGATCCTTCACCAGCCCTATATTAAGAAGATGGGTTTCATCATGGTTTAGCTTATATCCTGATGAAGCCCCAGATTCAGCAGCAGTTATCTCTGTGGTGGTGATAGCTTGTAGAGGGCTAGATGTTAACAGAACGTCATGCACGTAAGCTAGGTTTTTGTCGAAGAAGTACTTGAGGAACTGGAGAAATGATGTAGCAGAATCAAAAAAGGCTCCATGTAAAGGACGTATAAAAATGGAGGTAGGGTGCAGTATTGTCAAGTACCTCGAGAAATATTAATTGGCCATGAGGAATAGCCATTTTGCAAGATTATTTCCAGTGGTGATTGTTTCAGCCATGTTTGCATGAGGAATAAAAGATCTGGTCTATGAGCGTGGATAAATTAGAAAAAGTTAAGACTATGTTCCAAAAGGGATCCATTATAGGGTCTGGCATAGGGCAGACCACACAGAAGATCTAATTATTGCAAATCTTAAACCACTGTTGGCCACAGTCTCCTTTCAGTGGATTTGGACCAATTATTTTGCGGTGCTGTTTCTGGTTATTTCATTGAGTCCAACGCCCCAATTCTCAACCCCTCCTGAGCCTGGTACATATTAATGCTACCAATGATGGATTAAACCCAGATCAGTTGACTGGGGGTGAGTGTTTGATTTGCTCAAACGCTCCGTCCATCATCCCCTTTGGTATCGCTTTGTTCGCCCTAAGTTGGCAGGGTATGCCCAGACGTGGGTCCCTTGCTCACTTTGCCACTGGATTCAAGCTAGCCTGGCTGATGACGGCTGAATAGCCAGAAACCGGTCCCAGGATGCTTGATTCCGGTCCAGGGAGGACATGGTTTGGCAGTTCGGGCTGGACTGTTCCCATGAGGGACAGGGTCAGACTGATTTGCATATGGCCATGTCTGAACTGGGGTGGTGGAGTGAGCTAAAGAATGATGATGGATTAAACCCAGATCAGTTGACTGGGGGTGAGTGTTTGATTTGCTCAAACGCTCCGTCCATCATCCCCTTTGGTATCACCAATTTCTCTAAGGCACTGGGCGAAACTGTTTTAGCCCTGAAGTGTGACACTCATGCCGTCGCAGGCATTTTGAGCAATTGGATCTGTTCAACTCTTGACCTGCCTACTCCACTAAAACATATTCACTCACACCAGAAAACACCTACAGCTCCTTGATTCACTCATCCTTGTTCTTAGCTAAATGGCAATGCAAAGCCCTTGAACCCAAATGTAGCCTTCGTTATGACGCCAGCACTGAAAATACTTACAAAGCTGCTATAAAAAACTATGAATGTCAGATCTACAACACACGGACAGCTTATAATGCAGAGAAAATTGACGCCTCAAACAATTTTGTGCATAAAATATTCTCTAGTGTTAAAGATCTACTGAACCCTGCTGTTCTTAACCAACAGATGGCTTCTTCTCCTAAGTCCTGCAAGGACCTAGCCACATTCTTCCTTGAGAAAATCTGGAACATTTGCTCAAAATTTCCAGTCCAGCTACCTCTGGACTCGCTGACCCTATACGATACATCTACTAAAGCCTCTTCTGGAGCTTCTGACGCAGACTTGGCTCCCATTGCCATCCAAGAGACTCAGTGTGCACTTCTCTCAAGCAAAGCAGGATCACCTGCTAACCCCAGCCCTTAATGTATTTTTGCATCAGAGGGTAATCAACCCTGTCCTTACTAATTTGTTAAATTTTCTCTTACATTCACCAAAGTCCTTCTTTCTTGGAAACTTGCAGTGACACTTTTTTATACTTAAAAAACTAACTGCCATCCAGAATACCTTAAGCAAATACATTCTAATATCTCTTCTCCCATTCCCAGCCTAAATTGTAAAAATATGTCAATACCCAACTTTTTCAGTACCTCGAAGCGAACAACCTATTAGACCTCTTGGAGTATGATTTTTACCCTCAATATATTACTGAAGCGGCCTTTGCTGAACATTACAGAAGATCTAAGAACCATTTTTGAACAAGGGGGCATGCTGCCTTACTCTTCATTGACCTCTTGGCAGCATTTGATTCGGCATTCTATCCTCCTACAGTGTCTCCTTAGTAGTGGTGTCTGCAAATCTGCTTCTAATAGGCTTCAATAATTTTTATCAACTAGGTCACAATTTGTCTCTTTCCCGCCTTTTACTTTCTCGCATTTTCCCCATTACTCAAGCCTTCTCCATAAGCGCCAATGTCTTCAGTGTCTATATAGCCCATCTAGCCTCTGGTTCATTGGCATGGCTTTAATATCATGTCTTATGGGGTAGACCCAACTCATTGTTTTTAACTTTGAAAAGTGGGTCTTCACAAAAGATAACTTCCATGCCTGTATGTTGTTTCTGACCAAATGAATGAATGAAATCTGTCTTAAACTGAGCAGTGACAAGACGGAGATCCTGTTGTTTGTAAAGAATCCTGTGGTTGCATCTGTGATGGCCGGGAGAGCTTGACCAGCTCCCGCCACCTTCTTCCTCAGCCAGGAATCTAGGTGTCCAATTTGATCAAAATCGCTCTTTTGACTCCCAGGTCTCCTCTGTAGCAGCCACCTGCTTTTCCCTACTTAGAACCCTTCCCTCTTCATCCATCATTCACCAAACAAATGTTGTACATACGCTAATTACATCAAAACTAAACTACGAGATTCGTTTAAACTTGGACTCCCAAAGTACCTAATAAATCGACTCACGTGGTCCAAATCTCTGAAACATACCTTATTCTTAATCTGTCTTCTTCAGAAGCTAGTCACTTGCCATCTGAAAAAGATCCACTGACTTTCCATTTCAAAGAGTGCATTTTAAAGCTTTCTATGCAGTCTTAACGAACTGTCCAATAGAGGGCCTATGTACATTCAAAAACTGATCAAGCCCTATCATCCTTCCTGAGTTTAGAGATCTCTGAGCTCCAATATTATCTGCCCATAAGGGGTCAATTGGTCTCAAGTGTGAACATTATTTTGCTTTTCTGGCTCCTAAACTGTGGAATTCCCCTCCCCTCCCTGAAACTGTGTTTCATGGGGTCAGAACCCTCTTTTAAGAAGAAACTCAAAACATGGCTCTTCAGACAATAATACCCTCGTGCTTGTTAACCATCCTCAATTTCGGCCTACATTCCTGCACCAGGGCACCTGTACAGGTAGCAGTCACACTTTACAAACCTCTCATTCATTCAGTCACTTTTTAATCTCCTGCATTGTTTAATGTATACTTTATCTCCACTTTTGGGTGGTCTTGCAATTCTCTTGGTCATTCATAGAGCTAAGAGGATCATGCCAAAGTGTAAAATAAATTGTCTCAGAATACAGACTTGGCTTAAGTTATTTCACAAAATGATACATCCTGGATTGAGTACATACTAAATATCTTCCACTGAATTACCACAAATTGAGTTAATGATCTTTGGTTTCAAGGATTGACCATCTTTGTCTAGGCTAAAGGTTCCTAGCAAAGAACTTCTGAGAAAATTTCAAACAAATCTAGTGATGATGGCCTTGAAGGATGCAAACATGGTTGGTAACCCCAATGCCACATGAGGCAGGAGTGATCCCGGAGAGCTACACGTAGGATCCAGTGATTGTCATCACCTTGGGATTATCTAGGCAACTTCATTGCTGCACTTGAACTCTCACTCCTCCCCTGCGGCAAGCACCACTATTTCCACCCCTTAAAATCTTTCGGAGGACAAAGGGTAACTCCGGTTCTACTAGCCTGCATTTCTGTAAAAGAAGCAGTGTGTGATTACCTCCTGGCGAACTTTAAGTATTCTAGTTTCACTTTTTGGCCCTGCTTTCTCTTCCTGCTCTCTCTTTAATTCGCCCGACTCATCCAATTACCTCATTCCCTTCCTTTTCCACTCCTTGCTTTATTTTTTTATTGTATTTTTTTTTTTTTTTGCCAGAGCCCATCAGCAGTACACTGCTACCTGGCTGCTCGCTTCTCTCTATTTGTGGGTATTCCTGCTATAATTTATTATTAATTTAGCGTCAATTTAAAAATAAAGTAACAAATGATAGCTGCTGGTGAGTAAGCACGCATACCAAGACATGAGCTTGCATGGGGGGGCCCTCATTGATTTAATTTTTTGGTTCACAAAAATTATTCCAAGATCGCCTTCTAGTTGTGGGCATGCGTTCTGTTGCACCGTCTGCTATCTTGTAATGGTTTTTGTCATAAAATAAAAGGCAGAGCATTCCAAGACGGCTAGAAATATGTGTGCACGCTGACACGCCAGTGGCCATCTTGGATTTTTTTCATACTTCTCATGATTGCAAAGCAAAAAAGCAATGGCAAAGCCAACTGCTGTGTGCCTGGTTATTACAGGTGAGATTGATTGGCTTTGCCAGTGCTTGTTGTTGAACCCTTTCATCAAGTCTCCCACTTCAGGAATGCACAACTTGGCCAGCTAATATTTTTGCTAAATCTGTTGAGAATTTTCTACAGTTATAGACAGAATGAAATGTAATTTTCTGGGAAGGTTTAATTTTTACTTTACCATCGTGTTGAGGGCATTTAAACACATAAATATGGAATATTCAATGATATATAGAATCTTTGGAACAGCAACATAACTCTTTGCATAACCACTGGTTAATGCGTTACTTTTTCTTAAACGTAAATGGGCAGAGATTAAAGTGAACGCCTCTGAATACGATGAAATAATCCTATTTCCCTCAACTTTCTCCATGGTAATGTGACATTTATCAAGACATTCTGAATTGCCAACAGTTTTCAGAGGTAGAGGAAGTGCTTACTAACACTATAACTACTGTCTTAGTTTAACTTTCTTCGAACTGCAAAATAATCCATAATGAATTAGTGGATTTATACATTTCTCCACCTGTGAATCTCTTGCCTTGAGTAAGTACCTCATGTTGCTCGAGTTGAACTATACTGAAAAGACAGGTCACCCATTAAAAAAAATTATTACTTTAAAAGAATAGCATTTTATGGGATTCTCTGATTTAAGACCTATGGCTGAGGTATGGTTTGAGAATCGATACAAGTTAGCCCATGTTAAATGAAAACATTTATTAGGAGGTAAATCTGTACCCTCTGAAAGTAAGACACCCCAAAGCACACCATTTCTGGAAGAACAGGATTTAGGTACATCTGTCACTGCACTGATTTAATGTGTTTGACGCCACATGCTCTCTTTGCTTCAAATATTTTTACCATATTAGCTCATGAAGTGTATTAGCACATTGTAACCTATAAATTACGCCTATGAGCTCTGTGCAGTAGTGTGACACACTAACACAAGTTTTATCTCGGTCTTTTGAAACAGTAGTGCTGTGTCCACCCCCCCCCACTCCGTTTTGACAGGTCCGCAAAATGGTACACAGCATTAGATTAGGTTTGTCCTTAAAGGTTCAGGATGGTATTACAGTGGGGGAGCAGCTCCCCGACTCTTGTTCACAGATCAGAGGCAGGCATGACAAGCATGACCCTTCTTCAAAATCGACTTGTGCCCTGTGACACCACCTTTTATAGTCTGACTGGACAGCTCAGCTGTCGCCTGACAATTATACGAGAACACCATTAGAGGGACTTTAGCTCTGCCTATATTGTGGTTCTATGAGTACATATTTTGTTTGGGTAGAATTTGTGCGCTTCCACAAAAAAGTGCTTGCTCATCAACCAGTTGTGATCATTTTGTGTATTCATCCAGCTGCCCGAGGTTGAACTTTCATGGGTACATGTGAAATTAAATTGTCTTTGATAGCTAGATAATTTATGGTGTTTTTTTCTGGCAGCAGAACAGATGGAAGGTTGGGCAGTTTATTTCATTTACAAACAAATATAAAAATAAAAAATTTAATTTCAATGGGAATGTTGGAGCTTTTCTAAATGTAATTGGTGCCACTCATTGTCCATACTATATTGTTTTATGCTCTGACACTGCTCTCATTATTCAGTCAAGCTTAATTTTTAGCCTCCAATTTCAAATTCCTTCACGTTTACAGAACGTTTTCAATTTTACATTTTGCTTTTTCATTTATCTCCTTTTTAGTTCTCGCCCTGAAAGCCAGCGCTTTAGCGCTGGCTCTGGGCGAGACATTTTGTAGTGGGCTTGCAGAAATGCGACCACAACTTTTGGCTGGCCTAGAGCATGCGAGTACGCGCACAGTAACGCGCATTCCTCGCATGCTCCAGGCGCCATATGTCTTTCCTCTCACTTGCTCCTCCCCCTCCCCCACCACAGAGCGCTTCTCAGGGCCGCGCGGCCGTGTCACTTTCACGGCTGCGCGTCACTTGCTCTCCCGCTCCTCCCCCCTCCCCCACCACAGAGCGCGTCTCGCACGGCCGCGCGGCCAATGCTTGTTTTAAATATACTGCTATCAGCAAAACTTTGAGCGAAGGCTTTGCTGACGTGTGGCTGTTTGATTTTAACTGTGTGGTGTATACCACATCTGGCATTTGACGTCACAGGGCACGACGCAATGCTGTCCCCGCACCGCTTGCAAACGTTGTTTGTCATCGCCCATAGCTCCTTCAGGAGTTGAATTTAGCGGAAATCCATGTTGCGTAACACAGAGAAATTTGTTTTAAAAAGAGGATTTCCAGCCAGAGAAACAAAATGAATGACATTTGGCTGCGTTGCCATTTGTATTTCATTTGCTTCTTTCCTTTTCATGGGCGTCTTCGGTTAAAAAGCCCTTTCTTGTGCCACGTGACCCAGGCTTTACGAGGGGCGCGCGAGCTCTTCTGACATGAGCTGCTTCCCATATGTGCACATAGCGCATTCCATTCCATTTATTACTGGGGCCTTGGCTTCTGTGTCAGAACAGTCTGTGCTCCGCAGTTCTCGGTTTTTTCCCTCGCATAACATTTTCCATATTAGATGGATTCTAACCGACGGGAGACTTCGCTATACTCAATGAAAGCACAAGCTGCATAACAGCCTGTGCTTTACCAGCCGGTCATAATGCAAAGAAAACTGCTTCAAAAACCTGAAACCCCAGTGAAAATGTGTCATCATGCCGGGAGGTGTTCAGACATCGCAGAGGCCATGCCATAATATTTTAGCTAATCTTCATATCTGATTTTACCTTTCAAGCTTGGTGCTAGGTCCTTTCTTCTGTCGTTATTCCAGGAGTACTCTAAATATATTATAATTTGACAGGGAGTGAATACATTGGGGAGTGAATGTGTTGTACAAATGCCAAATAACAATAATAATTACAAGCCCAATGTGGTGGCCCACAAACTTGCAACATGGCTTGTGTATTAAGGAGTAAGTGTCTTGTAAGGCAATATTTTAGGGATTAGCACATGTTAATCCGATTCATGAAGAGTTATTGAATTTAGTCAAGTCAGTTATGTCTTTACCTTCTCATTTTCTTTATCAGTGCAGTCCTTCCATTTCTCTGAGGTGCATTCACACCTCCTGAGAAACGTATCCATTGCCTGAAGTTGAACCATCCAAAATATAAGCTTGCTTCCCTCACTCTGATTCATGAAGACGCACATCTCCAATCATTCCTACTGTTTGTGTATAGGTCTGGTTAAACACCACCTGAACTCTGTCTTTGCCTGGTCGCCAATGTATTTTTAATTCTCTCGTCCCACAACTGATACCCGTTCTGCACACACAATTGTTTTCGGACACGGTGCATTAGTTAATCATGGACGTTGATTCAGTATATTTGCCAGGCGTAGTTGAAGTGATATCGCAAACCCTATGACCTCAACGACATCACAGGAAGTACCATCATAAAAGACATGACCCTGAAACCCAGGAATTGATGCCACATGACCAAACCAGCGACCCCACATTCCCCTCCCACTAATCCCCACTGCACCCTACACTCAACCCCCCTTACACCCAACACTTTCACCCCCAACAATCCCACAATATTCCGCATCTCCACTCACGACCCAACCCCCACCTCCCCACCCCT
Source organism: Calotriton arnoldi (assembly GCA_963921515.1). Classification (NCBI taxonomy): domain Eukaryota; kingdom Metazoa; phylum Chordata; class Amphibia; order Caudata; family Salamandridae; genus Calotriton; species Calotriton arnoldi. The sequence continues at coordinate 1,600,360 of CAWUFW010000564.1, read as the reverse complement.
TTAAGCCACGCAACCCCTACATCAACAACCCAATCACCAACCACACAGGCTCCTTTATCCCATAACAGGAGAGGATGTGGCCTCACGGCTAGACTGCCGGCTTTGGAGCTGGGAAGCCAAGGTTCGAGCCTTGGGGTCGACTCCACATCCTGTGATTCTGGGCAAATCACTTAATCTCCCGTGCCTACCAAAAAAAACAAGCATTGGCATAGCCAATAGGTCTCGCCTTTGGGACCTTATAAGTGTTTAGTTACCCAGCACAATATCCTTGGTGCAATTACATCAACTGTAGCATGGCTAAACACTTATAAGGTCCCAAAGGCGAGACCTATTAGCTATGCCAATGCTAGTTATAAATCTGTTAACATTACTTAATTTTCTAAGCAGTCTCAGACCCCTCGAGAAGGCTTGGTGGATCCCCAGGGGTCCCTGGTGCACATGCTAAGAACCAGTGCCATACAGCATTCTTTTAAAGCCAGACCTATTGGCATTGCCAATGCTTGTTCTAGTTAGTCTAGTAGTTGAAAAAGGAGAATTCAGTAGAAATGTGAAGCCTTCTCTGGTAGTGCATTACCTGAAGCATTTCAGAACATTGTGAGTTTCAAGAAGCTAACTAACCCAAAGAAGAGGAGGAAGGTAAGAAAGGGTCAGTCAGTGTTCAGTGATGTGAATTCACTATTTCTAGATTTTAGTGTTACAACTTTTTCAGACTCTAGAAGAATGTTGACCGCAGATGTAACTTCAACAACTCTTCAGAGAATATGATTACACCTGGATTGTGTCGTTTTAAGCAGAGAAGCTGTGTATCTTGGATCTCAAGGGAAAACAGTGGTGTTTCTGAAACTTTTTTTAAAGTATTTTTTATTGTTTTCCAGTTTAACCAACAAATAAAGCAGTACATGTGTAGTTACAGATAGTGAGACAGCCATGTATTCCAACGCATTATTTAAAGTCAAACAGTAGCAAAGAAGGTACCATAGCCAAATACACAGTTCAGTTATCCTCCGGTAATCTTCAGCAGAGACCAGTAAGATCATCAGCCTGTATCTAATACCAATATACCTTGGAGACCAAGCTGTCTCAGTGGGCGTAAGTGTTGTAGGGATTCTGTACATACACAGAGCTATGCACAGGATAACAGGACCTCGGAGTATTTTGGTGAACCAACCATACACCTTAGTACCCACAATCCCAACCCGACTAGCTTTAGCGTCTCATTAGCAGATACTACCAATGATTAGACAACCCAGAACACGGTATCTCTCTCAGGACTCGCGGGAGCAAGAACACTCTTTCATAACTCACTCATACCTGTCCACAACGTGCGTAATAAGAGACACTGTATAGTTTAAAATGTTTATTTCAACTACCGTGCTCTAAGATACAGTACACGTGCCAGTACTATCAGCATAATGCATAAGGATAAAATAATAAGCATGGTTACAATTCCATAGAATACAAACGGGGAAAGCATTTCATAAAGCAGTGGATATAGGGCTAAATGACCATACCACCCTCCCCGTGCTATTAGCTAGTTTATTATAAAAACAGAAGACCTCTGGGCATTGTCAGGCGGACCCTCAAACCTCAATATCTAGATGCAAGGTTTACATCATCAGACAAGCACAGCTCTTCTCCCTGGAAAGGTTTTTCTCCAAGTGCCTTCAACAGTGAAATCACAATATTAAAAAGCACACAAATTTCTCCAGTGCAGCTGTACGTAGTGTTATGTCTAGGTGCGAGGGACTGGCCAGATCAGCAAGAACAAGGGACGTTGTTTTTCGACCTTGTACATGTTGTGCAGATGTAACCCACAGGGAACAGGAGAAAAGGTGAAAGGCAGAAATGCAGACAGTTCTAAAATAGCCTGGCATAAGCAGAGGCTGGAAAAACAAAGTCACAAAGTAACGTGCGCAGAAAAGGCATCATGGCAGCCAGGCCTAAGCCAACTTAGCAATGCAGACAATGAGGCCACAAACCACACGACACCCTCCCCTGGTCAGTCCATAGGCGAAGACATAGGACGAAGACAGAGTTCAAATAGATGGAGCAGAATGCGGAAACGTCTGGTGTGGACTAGTCCCCAATGAAGGACACAAATAAGAAAACAAAATCCAGTGAGGCAGGTCGCTGAAAGCGAAGGCCCCCTTAATCCAACAGAGTGTAAGTGCAGAAAAACGCCACACCTTCCAAGAGGACATCGTTGGAATCGTCAGAAAAAAGCGACGCCATCCAGTCCAATAAATCAAAACTGCAGCCATGTTCCTCACAAGAGGGAGCAGCGAATAGCATTACGGGACAACTTGCGTGATACTCAATATAACTTTGTTGTAGGAGATTATGAGCAGCCGCCCAGACATCCCATTGTGCCAAAAGTCCAAGTGCAGCCGCACGCGCCATGTAGCCAGCACCGGAACAGTCCCGCTCATGGGCCTCTAAGGGACCCATCAAGTGGACAAAATCCGGGCGAGACAGAGACGTATTGGAGAGGCAATAATCCAAGGACCATGAAAAAGGACATCGGATGCAAGACATCACAGGTTGCACGCAAGTGAAATACGCAAAGCGAAAAGAAAGTCTGTATGGCACACTGAGTGTCGCCAATGGCAGGACGCCGAAGCCGGCGAGGATGCGGTCACGGAGCATCTGGAGTCGACCTGGGTCGAGAAGGGCCCAAGGAAGTGCAGCCATTGCGTAGTAAACAGACCAAAAGCAATATACCAGCCGCTAAGGCGAGGATCAACGGAAAGCCGCCAAAGACGCTGGAAAAAATGGAATGAATAAAAGCCGGTATTACACCAAAGATAGTTTGAAAGGAGGTAACAAGGCCAGAGCCCACAACTTTAAAAAAGTGCACCAGACCTTCGGTGCGTGATGCATTAAAAACACGGTGAATCAGTTCACCGAAATGTTGTGGGAGGTTGGTGTTCAAAAGGGCCTGTATTTCACTGTGGGTACTAGCCACCTGGAGGATGAATGTCTCCCGGGCGGACGTGAGCATAACCTCCTGGTTCAATAATAGCGCCTTTATTCTGCTCAATTTATTGAAATCCGCCTTCAAAGTAGGAATGGAAGGCCAAATGGAACTATCTATGATGTCGTGCGGGGGAGGAAAGAGCACATTTTTGCAGCAGGCAACCCTGTGGGAAACTGTTACAATATAGGGGATGCCGGCCAGCATGCCACAGCAGTCCTGATTATTCAGAAGCAGATAGCTACCATTTGCAAGCACAGTGAAAGTAGGAGATATAGCAGGAATGCCCTTTAAAACACAAGCAAGATTCGGAGCCGAAACGTTACAAGCTCCGTGCAATTTAATGTTTTTGCAAATAAGGGAATGACCCACAGTAGAATCGCATGACTCTCCTGTGAGAAAAACTTCCTTGCCGTCCCTAAGGCATCTATAAAGGAAGGGCAGGGACCAAAGTTCATGCAAGAAGGCACTGCCTAAAGGCTGAAAACGGCCAACAGGATAATGTTTCATGCAGGAACTGAACTCAAATAAAGAAAAAGGTAAAGCGATAACCCCGTGAACTAGCCACACTGCAGAATCCAATTCCGCCACAGAGAATGGTAAGGGCTCTATTTTTTCGATATGTAACAGAGTGTATGTTGCATCTTTCATGGACATGAACTGCTGTTTTTCAGTTAAATTAAACGGCAAAAATAAGGCAGAGGTATTTAAAAAATGCCAAGGAACTTTACCCATTTTAAGTGTTTGCAAAGTCCATGCAAACTGCATCACTGAACGCAATTGATTTTGACCATGATATAACACAGAAACATCATCTTGTACAATATCAACAACAGAGGAAACAATATTCTCTAATGTGTAAATGCGGGAAGATAGAGTATTAATACTATTGTCAACAACAGCAAGCACCTTTTCTAAATTTGCTTGATCAATTTCCCGAAGACGGGAGGCAGCTTCAATTTGTGAAAGCTTCCAGAGCTCATTGTAAGTCTCGTAAATGAATCTCTTAGGTCGAGGACCACGAGGCCCCAGAACAAAATCGGACAGATCAATGTTGCCTGATAGGAGGGATAAATGCTGTTTCACAGAATCTAATGAAGAGTGCTGCAACCACTGTTTACATAATTTACCAACAGAATATGTTGTAACAGTACGAGAGTCAGAAAACCTCGGGTCTGGCCTATCCTGTTTGTAACCAGGAGCTGAGTCATGAAAACGCAGTTGGCAGGCATTTGCTGCCGTTGGCCAAGCCAACCAGGGTGACTGAACAAACGTGGAAACATTAAATGAATTGTTCTGAAACAAGGCTTGCAAATCTGTAAGGGACACATTGAAATGCAAGCTCTCGTTGGTGGAGGAAGACAACACAGGAATGGAAGGTGCATTTAATTGTTTGGAAGTAGCCAAACCCCAACACGTTGTTTGATAGATTGAATGATTTAAAAACAAAATTTGGGTCGGGATGAGGCAAGCACGGTGCAAGGCTTCTGTGCCTTGTACCTGCCATGATTTGGAGCCCCAAATAGATTTCAAGTCAATGGTGTCCTGCCAGTGTTCATAACCACCCACAGCCAAGGCGGCCAAAAAGGAACCCGAATACAGTAACTTGGTGTAGGTCAACATGATCTTCTGTGTAGATGAAGTGTTTAATTTAAAATAATAGGACCCAGGGTTCGATCTATCAAAGTCGGTAAAATAAGTAAACTTGTTTCTAAGAGTTTGGGAGCTACCTGACAAAGGGGTTGGACAATGTTCCCATTGGGTGTAATTAAAAGGACCCCGAAGGGTACTTGGTTTATGGAGGAAATGGTTGCCCCAATGCTGGTAACAATATAAATCGGCATAACTTGCAGAATTCATGTACAAATCTTCAGCATTAAAAGCAGCATAATATTTCAAATCAGTAAATAACGATTCAACGGCATGCACATCCCAATCATCAGAATGAATATTACTTTTAACGACATCACCCATTGAAACACGGAGGACATTTGGTACATTAATAATCTCGGTCGGTCCATGAATTTGGAAATTTACCGCATCCCATACGATGCCATCAGCGACTGGGAAAGCTGAAATGTTCACAAATGTGTGGTCACGCTTCATGATGTGGGATGAAGAATGTGGAGCCAAAGTTCCAGCGACACAGTTCACTGCAGTGCGTTCTGGTAAATAGTGACCATTGATGAGTAGAAAAAAAGCTGTGACAAAGCCAATAGACATGAATAGAAAAATCAGGAAAAGTACCAACAAGATGTATGTCCATGGAGGAATCAAAAAACTGTCTCTGAACCAGGATACAAAAATACTGAATCTGGACGGGATAAGTGATGAGGTGGAATCCGAGTCAAAGGAATAACGTGTTGGGCTCAGTGGCGTTGTTGGTAGGTGAGCCACCGACTCGTTTGCGGGGTAGGTATACTCAGTCTCCTCGTTGCAGGGGGAGGCCGGGTAGTCGAGTAAGCGATCAGGCAAATCTACCATCTCGATAGCAACATCAGTGACCGTTCGGGCCACAAACATTTGTCCGGGAAATGACGGGACAAGAGACCGCTGGTGTTACACTATTCAGGATCGGCCAGATGTTGTAGCTTGACATTGTCCACTGAGATGAATCTGTTCTCTTTGCGACCAGGAAGCGGTGGTAAGATGACTGTACGAGTACCCTTCCAAGCCAAGGACTGGAACCGGTGCACGATAAGAGGGGCCAAATTCTTTTTTGTTCTCCACCTTCTCTCGAACCAGATCTCCAATCTTCGGAAGCCAGCCAGCAACCGGAATCTGCAGCGCAGCATCTGTGGCTGAAGGTAAATGTTCGTTTGCAAGTTTGTCTCGGGCTTCTTGTAGGTCCTGTAACATAGTAGAATGGTTATCTACATCAAAGATTGCGCCGCCATGTCTAGACCATCAAGGTCGGGCACAAACATTCGTATGCCAAAGAGCATTTCGTATGGGGTCCGCCCACCCAGAGGTCTTCTAGGGAGATTATTAAGTGCACGTTGTACGGTATACAAGTGGGCCAGCCAGTTCCTGCCAGTACCTAAGACTCTAGCTGTCAAGGATTGCTTTAAGTCACGGTTCATTCGTTCAACAATCGAATTGCCCTCAGGCCGATATGGAGACAAAAATTTCACCCGCACCCCCAGTGACCCCATTGCGTCCTTGTACGCCTTAGAGGCGAATGCTGGACCTTGGTCAGAATGGAATGTGCCACAGGCAAAAATTCCCACAAAGACACGCAAATCCCTTATGACATTTCGAGCGTCAGCACTCCGTTGTGGCCAAACCCAGATGAAACGTGTGCACGAGTCCACTGCAACCAAGATGTACTTGTATGCAGTGTCTGAAGAAAATGGACCGCAGTGATCCAGGTAAACACACCCAAAAGGCCTGTTAGATATGCAGAGCGGGGTTTGTGTGGCCTAGTAACCGTGGAAGGCTTAATTTGCTGACAAACGTCACAAGAAAGCACATAAGTACGGGTCTGTTTGTATAAGCCACGCCACCAGTAACGCTGCTGCAATATGGACACCGTCGCAGACACGCCAGCATGAGCCGAAGCCATGCCTTTGTGTGCGGCCGTTATCCAGGAAAGTCTGCGGTCCGTGTTGGGAATCAGCCGATCACCAACGTCAGGAATTCTTACGAAAGGAGCCTGTTCGGGACCTAATTGATAAGAGTATTTGGAAGGGAAACCCCGTGGGTAATTAGCACCCTCCTTTGTTGCAGCAATAGCTGCCAGAATATCATTATCTATCTTAGTCATGGATCTTGTAACTGCTGCGACTGAGCACGTGGCTACTGCCGATTTGGCAGCTTCATCTGCCAAACCGTTACCGACAGCGTGTGCGCCCACACGCTGGTGGCCAAGAGTGTGAATCACCTGTGTGAGAGGCAGACATTGTTTCAAATCTGCCACTCGAACCCAAAGCATTTTATGCTTAATTGTGCTGCCTTTAGCATCTCTATAGTCGTTTTGCGACCAAAAGAATAGATTGTCATTGAAAGATTGAACACAGTAGTAAGAATCGCATACTATAAGAGTCGTCACATCTGGATTAGCGAACTCAAGTGCGAGCACCAAAGCACGCAGCTCGGCCAATTGTGCAGTACTGTCTCCTAGTGCCTGTGTGTGCACTACAGTTGATTTGAACTTGCCGTTCACCATGGTACCTGCTACAATAGCACATGCCGTGGAATAAGCATGCTTGGAACCCGTGGCCGGTTGTGCTGAACCATCGGTATAGATAATACATTCGTACTCCTCAAGCGGTAGCAAAGACAGAGGAGGAGGATGAACAAATTCATACTGTAAAAACTCCTGTGTCTGAAGAGAGGAATCAAAGATAAATGTGACATCCGGAGACGTCAGAGATGTAGCCCATTGTATCCAACGGGGGTGCAACACCTTAGAGTTCGGAACACTAGCTTTCGTCACTGCCTCAAGGGCAGGATATGGTGTTACCACCAAAATGCGTTTTCCCTGTGCCAGTGCGCGTTCCTTCAGAATCGCCATTTGCACTGCAGTCAAAACTTTCTCCACAGAGTAAAAGCGCATTTCTGCTGAAGTGTAAAGATGTGACTTGTATGCAATCGGTACTGTGTCACCTTCGTTAAAGGTTAAGTACGTGAAACCCACTGCCCCTGGAACGATTCTAATCACCAGGTTTGTGTGGTTGTCACGAGTCAACAAGAATTTAGATTCAAGTAAATCTGACTGCAAAGACTGCAGTATAGAGGAATGCTTGGGAAGCCAGCATGACTTCGAAAAGTTAGGTTGTATCAAGGCATAAAGAGGCTTGATACGCTGGGCATATTCGGGAATGTAAGTACGCCCAAAGTTTAGAAAACCCAGTAATGACTGAAGCTTCTTCAGAGTAGTTGGAGGGCACAAGTGTGCGCATTTCTCCAAAAAATGGGGGGCTAAGCCCTTACCTTCATTGTTGAGCTCATAGCCCAAAAACAAAACGGTAAATTCAGCAATGTGAGTTTGGCAAAGTTGAATTTGTAACCTAAGACCGCGAATTCAAGAATAATGCGGTCCACTCGGGAAAGATGCGGCCATAGTTCGTCGTCTGTCAGATAGATATCATCGACGTACGAACGCGCATCTGGGTCTATGCTGTCCAACAAAGAGACAACACGGCCGGCGAATACACCTGGACTGTTCTTGTAGCTCATAGGTAAACGCCGGAATTTGAATTGTTTACCACCGGAAGTGAAAGCGCTTCATTGGCTGCACTCCGGGGACAAGTTGTGCGTGTAAAATCCATTGGATAAGTCAAGTGTCGTTTTATATTTTTTACGAACAAGACTGTCTACAAGCGCAGAACTATGTGTATTTTGTACCGCAAAGGTCCGACAATGAGAGTTCAAATGTCGGTAATCCAAAACTAGGCGGTACGATCCGTCGGGTTTAGAAACCGCGAAAAGGGGATTATTCATCGGTGATACGCATGTTTCAATTACTCCTTGATATTCTAACTGTCAGAATTTCAGAAACGGGACCTTTAGCTTCCCGCTTGATGGGATATTGGGGTTGTGGCTGTGGCAGCGACCGCAAAAAAATATCATGGTTGCGGTATAACGCCGGAGCCAGGGACGCAGCCCACTCGGCTGCAAGAGCCTCCGCTTTGTCCTTGGGGACATGACGAGAAAAGCTCGCCTCCCCTCTACGCACAGCAAGTACGAATGGGGGCGGCCAATCCGCCTCTGCCAACAGAATGTTGTACGAAGAGGTCAGATTCTCCCCAAAAATCCCTTTAATAACACGCTGTATATCACCTTCAATTTGAATGACAATATTATATAGTCTGTCAGGGGGTGCCACTCTGGTGTCTGCTGTCTCAACAGTAATGAATGTATCAGTTGCTGTCGCCTCCACATGAGGACGTAGCGCCTCCCGCACTATGGTAACTTCCGCAGCGCTGTCTAGGAGCGTCACTGCCCACGTCCAATTCAGGAGTCTCGTTCTCACCGTCTGTGGCATACCTCGCTGTTACAGCTGCAACTTTTTTCTTCTGAAACTGTGGGCGAGAACGTTGAAATTCTTCTGGTTTCCCTCGGCCTTGCTGTCGAGGTTGGTCTCGTCCCTGTGGAGCCTCACGACCCCTGCCTCTATCCTGGCGATCTCCTCCACCAGCCTGGGAGGTTGTTGGTGCCTGTGAAGAACGAGGAGAACGCGAATCAGGGACTTGAAATCTCTCTGGAGATTTAATTCTTGCCCTATCGCGCAAATCATAAGTGCGTTCAGAAGAGACGAAAACCGGGGATGCGCCTCGCGACCCTGGCTTCTTCTGTTGCTTACCCTGTTTTTTCAACCTCCAGCTCTTTTTTAGTAAAGAACGGCTTCTCATCCTTCTCAGATTGAGTTTTCGGTTGAGGTTGTGATTGTGTTTGCGTTTTAGCAAAAGGCTTGACTCCCAGGCTATTGCGGCCAATTGTTTTGTAAGCCTGTGCAATAATTTTCGGTAATTCGCGCGGCTTGTCCGGTTCTGGGATCAAAGCCAAAGCATTAGCTACTTGAAAGTTAACTGCATCGCCCTTGACATTCGCAAGGATCAAATCAGCTACTACATCGAACACTCCCACCAGTATCATCCCTAATTCCACAGCTGCTTCAGGGCCATGCTCATCCTGCACTCGTTTAATTACAGAGGGGAGAACCGTCATGGAAGGAGTGCCGAAACACTTCGCATATACTGCTGCGAACACCTTACCCCAGTTGTTGCATTCTGTCAACTCGGGAATCAGGTCTTTTGGCAAACTAATCGTTAAAATCCTGTGTTTTTCCACAGGAGAAGTATTTGGAAAAACTGCCTCCAGCTGGTCAAATTTTTCTGCAAGCCAATAAGGTAAATCGTCCTTATTTTGTGGGCGTTTGCCCATCACCGAATTAACCATGACGGGACTTATGGTTACACCGCCCGGCCCAGCTGGATGCGCTGCAACTCCAGGCGGGGCTCCTTGGATATTGCCTGTAACATACTGTACTAAAGCTCTGTGCACACGTATCAAAGACGTATGCAATTCACGCAGTTCAGCAACTGCTAGCGTCATATAATGCGGATGTGGGGTATACCCGGCCAAAACTGGCCAAGTGGCCCCTGCAATCGATAAGGGGCCTAAACGAATCGGGGTAACCGGTTGGGGGAGGGCGCCATTAAACCAAACACGGTGTTGCCATGCCGTGAGCGGTACTTCAAGATTTCGATAAGGCCTATAGACTATAGGAATAGCGGTGGCTGTATATTCATGGAACATATTATCCGTCCCATCCACCGCCGGAAAGGTGACCCAAGAGTAAAACACCTCAAAGTGGTAAGCGGGATCCGCTTGTACCACAAAGATCAGATCGACACCCGCGTCAGGTACTCCATACACTGTCAAGTGAGCCCGGAGCGCTGCGCGGCTATGTGCCGCAATTTGGACAGCCATTTAAGGCTAAAATGTTTCGACAACCTAATATGAGGCAGCACAATATAGGGTTTTATTTAAAAACCTTTTAACAACTTCAAGCTTGAAAGAACCTATATAAACGTCAATATAGGAGGTATCACCCTCACACACACTTCCGGAAGCGTCTGCGAAGGGGGTTGTGAACAAGCACAAGTACTACTCAAGCGTCTCGCAGATAAGCAGCCCCACGTTGGGCGCCATGTTGTAGGGATTCTGCACATACACAGAGCAATGCACAGGATAACAGGACCTCGGAGTATTTTGGTGAACCAACCATACACCTTAGTACCCACAAACCCAACCCGACTAGCTTTAGCGTCTCATTAGCAGATACTACCAATGATTAGACAACCCAGAACATGGTATCTCTCTCAGGACTCGCGGGAGCAAGAACACTCTTTCATAACTCACTCATACCTGTCCACAACGTGCGTAATAAGAGACACTGTATAGTTTAAAATGTTTATTTCAACTACCGTGCTCTAAGATACAGTACACGTGCCAGTACTATCAGCATAATGCATAAGGATAAAATAATAAGCATGGTTACAATTCCATAGAATACAAACGGGGAAAGCAATTCATAAAGCAGTGGATATAGGGCTAAATGACCATACCACCCTCCCCGTGCTATTAGCTAGTTTATTATAAAAACAGAAGACCTCTGGGCATTGTCAGGCGGACCCTCATACCTCAATATCTAGATGCAAGGTTTACATCATCAGACAAGCACAGCTCTTCTCACTGGAAAGGTTTTTCTCCAAGTGCCTTCAACAGTGAAATCACAATATTAAAAAGCACACTAATTTCTCCAGTGCAGCTGTACGTAGTGTTATGTCTAAGTGCGAGGGACTGGCCAGATCAGCAAGAACAAGGGACGTTGTTTTTCGACCTTGTACATGTTGTGCAGATGTAACCCACAGGGAACAGGAGAAAAGGTGAAAGGCAGAAATGCAGACAGTTCTAAAATAGCCGGGCATAAGCAGAGGCTGGAAAAACAAAGTCACAAAGTAACGTGCGCAGAAAAGGCATCATGGCAGCCAGGCCTAAGCCAACTTAGCAATGCAGACAATGAGGCCACAAACCACACGACATAAGAACATAGTAGTTTGTGAACAACATTTTAAACACACGTACATTGTCATGGCACACATTGTGTTCATAAGGGCGATCTCCCCTTTATTTCGTCAGCCGATAGTATACCATGTAAGTATGGATGATTAGAACAAACACCTAGCTTATCTTCCCGTGCAGGGAAGGGCACCCCTTGTGTAGGTCCAATGGGTCTCCACCCTCCAAGAATCCCCTAATGTATTTTTCATAATTAACCAAAGAAGGTTAGTCAGATGCAATAGCTCTGTCGTCGCCCAAGGTCCCGGAGGGGCTAGAGTTAGAGACCCGAGGCCTGGATGAGCTGTGAGAAGCGATCCAGACCCAATCCTATTTCGCCTTGGTTTTTCATATACATGCGAAGTGGGGCCCATGTTTTTTTCAAATTTGGGAACTCTATCTCACACTATTGCTTTTAGTTTTTTAATTGTGTACAAGGACCATACTGTGGGCCACCACATTTGGATAGTAGAGGGTGTCTAAGATCATCATTGCCGGGCGATCGTCAATTGGGTGGTAAGGAGTAACTGGGTGAAGAGCAGTCCCCTGGGGGTTGAGTGGATAGTCAGAGTGTTCGCCTGTACCTCCCAAGAGTAGGGACAGCGTATTCATTTGCAAGGTGACACCTGTTATGTTCTTTATCTGCAGTAGCACTGCTTTCCAGAACGTTTGGACTCTGTCACAAAACCACCACAAATACCCATTGTTCCTATAGTACCCTGGCAATACCAGTAGTCTGGGGGGCGAGTCATAGATTGCTGCTATGCAGTGTTTCTGCAACTTCTAAGTCATAGAATCTACATCACAGGAGTCAGCACTGTTTTAGAATGGTTACTGACAGATTCAGTTTCAGATTCAATTGTGCTTCTCATACTTGTGTCTGCTCATCTAACTCGTCTTAGTTATGTTGTGCTGAAATGCATGTTTGTAAAGCTGGAATGAGAGACTGTTCTCATCCTTGTGAAAAAAAGGGATTGAAATGGTTTAATTTGTTTAACTTTTGTATTTGTTGTACCAGCTGATCGGATCTCCCAAGCTCTTGCCTACTTTTTCGGTGTACATGTGCTTTACACAAACCTGCGAGCCAAAGCAAACCTCTTGTACCATTTCTGCTGCTCTACTTATCACTGATTATGGGCCCTTTTGCAGACAAGCTTTTGCACACTGGACTTCTCTAAAATCCCTACTCATTCTTTACAGACATGGTTATGAACTAAGCTTGGTGAGTCTTGTTGATTACAGCAGTGTTTCAGTGAAAAAATATAGCAAGGATGCATGTTGTACTAAACACATGGACCTCATTTTTCTCAGGAAAGAAAACCTAGCTGAAATGGCGTAGTCTTGTAGTGGCCATCATATGATTCAAAATGGAGTGCCTGACCTGCAAAATGTTTTTAACTAGGCCTACCAAATGCATATCTGACAAACAGATGGTTTACCTCTTTTCGGCTTTTTTATGCCATACTGTACATTTTTATTAAACGGGTAGTTTTGAAGCCAACTCAGTGTGTGGAAAAAGCTCTCAACACTTCTAAGTACCAAGCTTGCAGTGTCTCTCCATTCACATTAGACAGAAGTCCACTAACTTATAAGGAAAAGTTACAAGTTAGTTTATTATTAAGTTTTAAATTTGAATGTGCCTAAAGAATTCAATGCAAACATAATAAAGTACAAGTAATATTCAATAGAAAATAATCTTAAAAATCCAGCATTATTAAATTTTTCAAATATTGTAAAAAATGTTCCCAGCTAATAACATAAGTGTCCTCACCATTCATTAAATAATTCTTCAAGTGCAATGCAGTTCGAATATTCAATTTTTTAAGAATCAGTAGCAACCTAGCCCCCTGTTAAAGTTGTAAAGAATTAGAAAATTATAACATATTACTTAATGTTTACTGTCCCTGATTACATAGTTTGCAAATAATATCTATTACTACTTACCTGTCTCAGTGCTACTTTACCCCCATTATCGGTAATTGATCTGATCTTAATTTTAACATCCATCTCCTGATTTAAGTTTTTTCGGATTTAATGAAATACAGTTCAGGCAGCCCCAGTGTAGCTGTATATGCTATATCTATCATTCATCATATTTACTTCCTTATCATGAAGCTGACTCTCAACCTTGATAAGAGTCTTTTTAGCACCCTTCACTACTTTTTGAGCCCTCTTCTTAATTCAACTTTAATTTTTGTAAGGTGAACTCTACATTATTCTGCCAAAATCTTTCTGGTGTATGTCTAGTTACTGTTTAATCATAAAACAGGAAGTTGCCCTTCAGTTCAAGTATTTATTTGACGCCAAAATGAAATTGCTCTTAAGTAATATCTATGTCTACTGCTAGTGAGGCCCAGTTCTAGCCTTAATGCACTTCGAGATATGCCCTGTATCAGCCTTAGCTAGTGTTTCCCTATGGACATTTTTTTTACTGTATTTTACCTATTTATTTATGCACTAAAATTTCACAACCATAAAGTGTTAAGCCCACAGTTTTAAGTACTCAAGTCTCCTTAAAAGCGTCAATCAACTTGTGCCCCATACTACTTTTACATTCACCCAAAGCACCTGTCACCATTTTAGCACAGCTTCTAAATAATTCAGTGGTTTTTGAAAGACAAATGCTAGAGAATGTTACCCCCAAATAACTGTATTTGGTAACTTTTTCTGAAAACATTGACTAACTTTAACTTAAATGTGTTTCCTTTTTGTTCTCAGCTAAAAAAAATCACTTTAGTTTTAGTAGCCTTGATCTTTTTAAAAAATGTTTACAGTATAAGCACAACATATTATATGCAAGTTGAAACATGATTACAATAAAATCAATCAAAATGTTGTCATCTGTATAAAACATACTTTGTATTACTTCCTAGCCCATCTAAGGTGGAAATAATTTTCTTTATCAATTGCCTCACAATCATCAGTTATATAAATTGAAAATAACATAAGGGCTAAAATGCATCCTTGCTGTTAGCCATTTGGAGTATTTATTTTTTATACGGAGCTCCATTCTGCATCCTATTCCAGGAAACTTTATGTAACTCGATTTTTAAAGTTGGCAAATATTTTGGTCGTTCCCCACGTTTCCATCTTCTTCCATAAAGTATTTCTATCCACTAGATTTGAATGCTGTGGAAAAGTCAATATAACTGACGGATAAAGGGAGATTCTTTACAAAAGAGTACTTTTCTACTAACAAGTTCAACAACATAATTTCCTTCTGAACCCTGTCTGTAAAATGTGTAAGATACCAGCTTTCTCCACACAGTCCTCCAGCTCTTTTAAAAAAATATTTTGCAGAAATGTTTCCAGAAACACCCTTTTAGAGCAATCATATAGTAGTTTATTGGTTTAAACTGCCCTCTTTTGTATGAATTGGTATCCTAACGCCTTCTCTTCAAAGGTCTAGGATTGTGTTACATTTCAAAGTTGCCTTAGAGAGAGGATGTAGTAAATCAGACCACATGTTAGCTTCACTTTGCATTATATTTGCTGAAATTCCATCTGGACCACACTCTTGAAGAATTAATTGAGTTAACTAAGTCCTCCACTTCTCTTCTAGGCAGGAGAATCAAATTATCGATTTCATCTACTGTTTTTCTTTCAAGCCATCTTCTGTCCCACTAGATTTTCAGAACTGTTTTCATTCAATTTATACATATTCTTGATATGTTTTATCCAGTCTTCAGCCACAGGCAGGATAGTTTTCAACCTTTTCCCAAAATATTTAGTTTTTGTATCCTTATGGCTGTTGTAGTGTGTCCAAAATGTTTCTTTCGCCTGATATTTAGTAATTCCCAATTTGTTTCTATATTGATGTCTAAGGTATTTAGTGCAGTCTTTTCTTTCAGGTTTCTGCAATTTAAACACCACTTACATTTTTCCATTCATAAATTTCCTTCCTTCTTGTTCTGTTTTATTTTCAACAATCGTTCTTGTAGTCTTTCTTTTTCCCCCAGTAATCGATTTTTAAGGTTGTCCATAAACATATTATAACGTTCTATCACTTTTCTTGACCCACGTTTTTTTTTTGTTTCCTACGAGATTAGCCTAAAAATCCCACTCCTATATTCTGTGCTTTCTTTTAACAATGTATTTAAATTTAAATTTTGTACTCACAAACGGGCATACTAGTGTATGCTCACAGGATAATGATAAAAGTCCCAAATCAGTTTTATAGGTCATTCCCTTAGTTCTCTGCTCATTATACCTAATGCTATTGGATAGGATTGAGAGAAATAATAGTGTAATCTATTAGTCAGTACCTTTGAGCATTTATAAAAGTTAGAAAAGTTGGTTGGTCATTTAAGCATCTTCTATTTATTACTGTCAAATGGCATTCTGGGAAAATTACAGCCAATTCCTTCCCCGTTTTATTTGACTTAGTTATGTAAATGTGATCTGGTAAATCCATTACTTCATTATTAATTTTAGATGCTACATCTTCCATATTTTCTTGCTCTATTTTTGCATAAAATCACCAAGTAATAAAATTGTAAATCCAGAATAATTACTTTCTGTCATCGAACACGTCTGACAAAGATTTCAAATAAACAATTCTATGTGGTCTATATGCATTAACCACTATTATTCCAGTCAAAGCCATAGCACAATGTCTTTTTTCCCCCAAACACTATGTTCCAACAGTCAGAAAAGTAAATTTTCTGATGAAATGGATTCGAAGGAGCTAAAGGTCATTTTTAAACCAGTTCTGTCCTGTGCAAGCTACCATGAAAAGTATGCAGAGCTGCCGTTTAATAGTCTGATACAAAATGTAGCCTTCCTCAGATCAAATCTGTTCAGTGTTCTCTGACTTTGTTCTACAAACAAGCCTTTTGCCTTCTTGAGGCTGACAGAGTCCTTCCTGTTGTCACTCGACTATCAAGAGAAAATCCAGTTATTTCCTTAAGTCTCGAGGGAATAGGTTCCGACTGAGTGCCAGAGTTAGGACAAATGATGCATTCAGCGTAGACTTGGTCCTTTGCAGCTTTTTATTAAGAACCAAAGTTGATAATGTCAGAAACTGCTTGTAATCACACTTATACATATCTTAGTGGTAAATAGCGGCTCCCTAAACCTTCAGAGGCTGATAATATATACATTTATAAAGTGCACAATATTTCCACAGGGGTATTTAAGCTTTCCCAACAAAATTGTTGGCTGACATCATTGCCCCTTTTCTACTCAATGCAGCCAATTTTACCATCGTGGGCGACCTTAACATTCACTTTGACGATCCTACATGCAAGATTGGCTCCAGCTTGATTGCCGATCTAGAAGCCATGAACATACCACTCTGTAATTCGGGTCCTACGCACAGGGGTGGCCACTTGCTTGACCCCATATTCTCGAACCTACCCAACATTCATAGCCAAAAAGCTGTGCCTTTACTCTGGTCTGACCATGTTTTAGTAAATTTTAGGTTGGTGTTTGATTCACAGTCTAATAGTTCGGCCATCTCCGCACCTAAAGTTAGGAGCAGAAATTGGAAGAAACTAGATATTGACCCATTAAATCAACACCTGGTGAGCAATACTCCTGATTTGTCTCCCATTCAAATCTCGGACACAGCTACCATCCACACTTGGATAACGGCATCTGTGAACACCTGCCTTCCCATTTCACTTAAGAAATTAAATAATCACCGTCCTCCTGCCCCTTGGTTCACCGAAAAATTAAAAATTGAAAAAACAAAATGTAAGGCTTTAGAAAGATGTTGGAGGAAGGATTATGCCTTAGAATCCAAGCAGTGTTATAAAACTGCTAAGAGAGAATATAATGCCCTATGTAAAGCAGCGCGTGCGGAATATGTGAACAAAACTATCACATCAGCACAAAATAATGCAAAAGTCTTGTTTAAATTAGTCGGCGATCTCTCGGGAGCAACCTGTCAACCGGTACCCCGACACTTAATGAAGCACACTGTGAAATTGTGGCGAAATTTTTCATCGAAAAAGTAGAAAAGATCCATGCAGAGCTTGAGTCGGCAACTACTAAAATGGTACAGCATTTAATGAATCCATCTCCCACTTCTGACTGTAACACCCTAGTCGGGTTCTCGGACTCGGCGTCTACCATGAAAGTAACAAACTATCAACCCTTAGACCCTTTATCTTTCAGTTCCATTTTAAATAGTCTTAAATCAGGCTCCCCTAATGACCCACTTCCAGTCAATATTCTTCAAAAACTTAATTCCTCTTCATTGAGGATCATCATGGATCTACTTAATGCCTCACTGAGGGAAGCCACTTTACCTGCAGAATGGAAACACGCAATGGTTCTTCCTCTTTTGAAGAAACCAAATGCGGATCCAGCTGAGCCTTCCAACTTCCGCCCAATTTCCCTACTCCCTGTTTTTCTAAGATCCTAGAAAAACACGTGAATCAACAACTTACACGGTTTGTGGAATCCAATAACATCTTACACGGGTCCCAATCAGGCTTTAGAGCCGGTTACTCCACAGAGTCTACTCTCTTAGGAGTTACCGAAACAATACGCCTGCTCCTGGATAAAGGGGAAACGGTGGCACTCATTCTATTAGATCTGAGTGCCGCCTTTGACACGGTATCTCATTCTACCCTTCTAAAAGCTCTCCAGTCCCTGGGAATTGTCGGATCAGCTTTGGAGTGGATTAAAAACTTCCTCACCAACAGGACTTTTCAGGTTTTCTCTCCATCGGCTTGCTCCAAGACCTATGCATCTCCTCATGGAGTGCCTCAGGGATCGATACTTAGTCCTATGCTATTCAATCTTTGTCAGCCCTTTAGCTACCATCGCGGAAGAGGCTGGGTTGTCAATCTTCTCTTATGCGGATGACACCCAGCTTCTCTTTTCACTATCCGCCAATGACAAATCCAGTGTTTCATCCCTACAGTTAGGGCTGTATAAAATTGCCAACTGGATGCACACTAACTGGTTAAAGCTAAATGGAGGAAAAACGGAGGTTTTGATCATGGGGAAGGATAAAAATCTTTGGGGCCCGCATCACTGGCCACCTGAAATGGGTGAACTTCCTAAACCTGTACAAACTGTACGTAATTTGGGCATAGTGATTGACGATCAGCTGACTATGAAACAGCAAGTAGCGAAGACCACTTCTATTTGCTTCACTATTCTCAAATGGCTCCGTAAGATATTATGGATGATGCCTGAATCTACTCAAAGAACATTCATCCAGGCCCTAATCATGTCGAGGCTTGATTATGGCAACGTCCTTTATCTAGGAGCAAATAGGGAATTAGTACGCAAGCTGCAGGTGGTGCAGAATTCTGCGGCCAGGCTACTTCGTCAGGTATCGACAACATCCTCCATCACAGGCTCTTTGCGTGATCTCCATTGGCTCAGGGTCGAGCAACGGACGAAATTTAAGGCCTTATGCTATATGCATAAGATTAAGCTAGGTACAGCACCCCATTACCTATGCTCCCTAGCTCAGATATATCTTCCGCCCCGTCTACTTCGCTCCGCATCCCAAGCTAACTTTATAGTTCCTAGATTTAAACTTTCACGTATGGGCGGACGTTCCTTCTCGTACCTGGCCCCAATGTTGTGGAACTCACTACCTTCCCCACTTCGCCACGAAATTAGCCATAAAAGCTTCCGCAAAGGCCTGAAGACCTGGCTTTTCAACCAGTAAAAAGCTTCCGATTTGTCTGCAATCTGTCCTGTGCGCCGGGAAACCTCCGGGTAGCTGTGCGCCTTATAAATTTAATAATAATAACAAACCTTGTGACCAATTTATTGAACTAACACTGTGTTGACCCTGTGTGGATTTGAGCCTGTACCCCCGTGGTTATACACAAAATCCTAATCTGCTGAATTTTTTGCCCAATTTACACTGATTGCCATTGGACTTAAGTGAGCATGCGAATCCACATAAAGTACCTTTTGTCTGTGTGATATGTTATATGGTCTCTGTTGAAAATAGAATTTCAGGTGTACGGTTATGGTTTTTAAGTTGAAAGGAGCTATGAAAACAAAAGTATAATATCTGAAAGAGACACGTTAGTGACAGATTCCTTACCTTAGAATATCCCCAGGCGTCAGGCTGGATCCGGAAAGTTTTTTGCGTAGCAGTACCCTTGCGCGTCGGTAGGCGGCGTTGTGCGGCTCCGCGTCCGTCGTCGGCGTCGTGATCACCGGGATGACGTCGCGGGCAGTACTTAGGCGCCGCCCCTGCGCGCTGACGTCAGTTCTTCTTTTTCCGCGCCAGCAAGCGCAGATCCGGGAAGAGCAGTGCCCTGGTCATTTTTTGACCATACTTTTGGTGAATTTTTTCACTGTTTTTCTCTATCAAGGTGTCGTAGGGATGCCCGGTTTCAAACGTTGCGGCGCCTGTGCTCTGATGATGTCCGTCACCGACCCGCATTGGGAGTGTCTCTTCTGCCTCGGCCGAGGCCACGACACGGAGTCTTGTACCGACTGCCAGGCCCTCAACCCGAAAGCTTTGCGAGAGCGGTCTCGAAAGCTCCTCGAGGCCCGGCATTCGGCTCCGCGGAAGCCCCGGTCGCGTGAGAGGTCCAGGGGTCGATCGCGGAGTCCACACCGGTCGTCGGCATCGAAGTCTTCTTCGTCCGGTAAGTCAAAACACAAGAAGTCCAAAAAGCATCATCGCTCTAGGACTTCGCCTCGCCGGTCTCGCGACTCGGCTGAGGCCCCTCCCGGCACCGTCCCCGCCCCCGCGGCCCCGGACGTGCCTGTGGAGTCGCCCCCGCCATACCCGCCCTTCCCGGGTTCGGGGCGGATCCGGCCAAAGTGCAGGAATTCCTGTCGGCCATGGCCCGCCTCTTCGGGCCTCCAGGCCCCTCCGGTGCGCCTTCGGGCCCCGCGGGCCCTGATGGGGTTGCTCCGGCGTCGCCGACGGCTCCGGCCCCGGCGTCGCCCGTGCCTCCAGCCTCGATCCCGGCTCCGGCTTCGGCCCCGGCCTCGATCCCGGCTCCACAACCCCCATCGACGCCGGTCGACCTAACGACACCTCCGCCGGCGCCGATGTCTCCGGTGCCGTTCTCGACGCCGCCTGGGGCTCCGAGCGGCGTCGTTCCCCAGTTCCTTCCGGCTCCGGACATGGACCCGGACCGACGTCGCTCGACACCGGTTCCGGCGCCGATGAGACCTTGGGTCCCAAATGTCCCTCCTCCCCCTTATTTTGAACCTGAGGAGGACCAGGAGGACTGGGAGGGGTCTGATGACCCTCTGACACAACAGTGTCAGTACGATGAGGACTGGACAGAGGGTCTAGGGGATGCTAGTGGTCTAGATACTTCCCCTGACACTGGCATGCTGTCTCCTCCCGTGGCTACGGAGGAGGGAGCCAATTTTGCAACGGTGTTGCGTAGGGCGGCTGGAGCCTTACATCTCCAACTCCCTGCTGTGGCGGTCAAGGTTAATCTCTTGACAGAGGTGCTTCAGCCGGCAGCCTCCTCTTCGGAGACTGTGCTGCCGTTTAACGACGCCCTCACTGACGTTCTTTTGGGCGCCTGGTCCAAGCCCAACACAGGGGCTCCTGTGGATAGGAACGTGACCCGACGCCATCGCCCTGCTCCGGGCGACCCCCTGTTTCTCTCTGTCCACCCCACCCCTGAGAGCTTGGTTGTCCAAGCCTCCGCTTCCCAAACCGCCTTCCCTACCGCCCCTCCGGATAGGGAATTCAAACGCCTGGATCAATTTGGGAAGAAGGGTTTTTCTTCCTCCAGTGCTGGCTTGCGGTCCATCAACACCGCTTGCCTTTTGGGCCGATATACCCACTCCTTGTGGGATTCGGTGGCGGATGTTTTGCCCCAGTGTTCTGAGGAGGTCCAGACACTGCTTTCCCGCGCCATTGCGGAAGGAAGGGATGCGGCCAAATATACAATTCGATGTGGCCTTGATACCGCCGACTCGCTGGGCAGGTCTATTGCAACGACGGTGGCGCTACGACGCCACGCCTGGCTGAGAACCACTGGTTTTTCAGGGGATGTCCAGAATACTCTCATGGACATGCCCTTTGATGGAGTCGGTCTTTTTGGGTCCAAAGCAGACCATGCGTTGGAGCGCTTTAAGGACTCACGGGCTACAGCAAAGTCCCTGGGCCTTTCTGCTACGCGCCCTCCGCTGACTTCTGCTTTTCGCCCCTATCGTGGCCACGGTAGGGCGCCCCTTCACGTCAGCAGCCCAGCCACCGGCCCGCGCAGCAGGCGTCTTCGCGTGGCCGAGGACGTGGATTCCGCCGTGGCGGATCGGGCAACCAGCGTGCGGGTCAGGCCACCACCTCCAACCCGTCCGCGGCCTCCAAACCCTC
This sequence comes from Calotriton arnoldi, assembly GCA_963921515.1. Taxonomy (NCBI): domain Eukaryota; kingdom Metazoa; phylum Chordata; class Amphibia; order Caudata; family Salamandridae; genus Calotriton; species Calotriton arnoldi. The sequence goes on along the minus strand of CAWUFW010000564.1, from coordinate 1,578,542 downwards.
CTAGTCCCTCCTTTCAGGTGCACAGCACGCCAGTAGGGGGCAGGGTCCGCCATCACCTTCCCCACTGGCGTACCATCACCTCGGACAGGTGGGTCTTGGACATTGTCCGAAGGGGCTACTCCCTCCCCTTCGAGTCCACCCCCCAGCCATGCCACCTCGATTCCACCGCATGTCAGGGGATCACTTGGTACTTCTGCAGAAGGAAGTCACGGCCCTCTTGGCCAAGAGGGCCATCGAGCATGTTCCGACCCCAGAATTAGGGCGTGGTTGCTACTTGCACTACTTCCTGGTGCCCAAAAAGGACAAGGAGGACATGCGTCCTATCTTGGACCTCCGGAACGTCAATCGCTTCCTCCGGAAGGAGAAGTTCAAGATGCTCACCCTAGCTCAGGTCTTGACTGCCCTCGACCCTGGAGACTGGTTGGTAACGTTGGACTTGCAGGACGCATATTTCCACATCCCCGTCCTGCCGGCCCACCGGCGTTACCTTCGGTTCACGGTAGGCCCCGAGCATTTTCAGTTCACCGTGCTCCCCTTTGGCCTTACCAGTGCCCCTCGGGTGTTCACGAAAGTGATGGCGGTGGTCGCAGCTCATCTGCGCCGGGCAGGGGTTTCAGTCTTCCCCTACCTCGACGACTGGCTGCTGAAGGCGGGCTCGTCCCAGGCAGTCGTCTCCCACCTCCAGAGTACGGCCGAACTCCTGCACTCGCTGGGGTTCTCCATCAATGTGCCGATGTCGCATCTGATTCCTTCTCCACAGCTCCTTTTCATCGGAGCAGTTCTGGACACGACGCAGTTTCGGGCCTATCCTCCCGAACGGCGAGTCCGGGATATTCAGGCTATGATTCCGATCTTTCAGCCTTTATCCTGGGTTTCGGTACGGATGACCCTTAGGCTGCTGGGCCTCATGGCCTCCTGCATCCTGCTGGTCAATCATGCCAGATGGCATATGCGGGCTCTGCAGTGGGACCTGAAGTTCCAGTGGGCGCAGCACCAGGGCAACCTGTCCGATCACGTCCAGATCTCGGAGGGGACTGCAAAACAGTTGCAGTGGTGGCTCTCGAACCGGCAATGGGTCATTGGCAGATCCCTCTCCCTTCCCCAGCCAGAGCACACACTTGTGACGGACGCGTCCCTTCTGGGATGGGGCGGTCACATGGGAGAGGCGGAGATCAGAGGCCTCTGGTCTCCGGCGGAGTCCCGGCTCCATATCAACCTTCTGGAGCTCCGGGCGATCCGACTTGCACTCAAGGCATTCCTTCCCTCTGTCAAAGGGAAGGTAGTGCAGGTGTTCACAGACAACACCACCGCCATGTGGTACTGCAACAAACAAGGCGGGGTGGGGTCGTGGACCCTTTGTCAGGAGGCTCTGCGCCTCTGGACATGGCTGGAACATCAGGGCATGTTCCTGATGGTTCAACACCTGGCAGGTTCCCTGAACGCCAGGGCGGACGAACTCAGCCGCAGGTGCATGATGGATCACGAATGGCGTCTTCACTCGGAAGTGGCGCAAGGACTCTTTCTACAGTGGGGAGAGCCTTGGTTAGATCTATTCGCCACCGAAGAGAACGCGCAATGTCATCAGTTCTGCGCGTTGGAATTTCCAAGGCGGCACTCGCTCGGCGACGCTTTTCGTCACGAGTGGAGTTGCGGTCTATTGTACGCCTTTCCGCCTATACCACTTCTACCCAGAGTGTTGAAGAAGATTCGGCACGACCGGGCCCAAGTCATTCTTGTGGCTCCGGACTGGGCTCGAAGAGTTTGGTATCCCGAGCTACTCAATATGAGCGTAGATCCCCCGATCCGTCTGCCTCTTCGGGAGGATCTTCTGTCGCAGCAGCAGGGGACGGTCCTCCACCCGAACCTGTCCAGTCTACACCTGCTTGCGTGGAGATTGAGCGGCGGCAGTTGATTCCTTTCGACTTGCCTCCCGAAGTTTGTGATGTGATTCTGGCAGCCAGGCGTCCCTCCACTAAGGTGGTATACGCCTGCAGGTGGAACAAATTTGTGGCATGGTGCACAGCAAAGGCTGTGAATCCCCTTTCTGCCCCTCTTTCTGAGGTCCTTCTGTTCCTTCTCTCTCTGGCCCAACAGGGTTCTGCCCTGGGTACCATCAAGGGTTATCTTTGTGCTATCTCGGCCTTCCTCAGGCTCCCTGATCAGCCCTCTCTTTTCAAGTCCCCTGTTGTTAACAGGTTCTTAAAGGGCATTACTCACCTTTTCCCTCCTGTTCCGTTTGTAATGCCTCAGTGGGACTTGAACTTGGTTCTTACCTTTTTAATGTGCGCTCCCTTTGAGCCTCTACATAACTGTCCTCTTCGTCTTCTGACTCTGAAGACAGCCTTTCTGGTGGCCATCACCTCCGCTCGGCGGGTGAGTGAGCTCCAGGCTCTATCTTGCAAACCTCCCTTTCTGTCTGTTCATCCAGACAAGGTTGTTCTTCGGACGCGTCCGTCCTTCTTGCCAAAGGTGGTTACTGCTTTCCACATTGGGCAGACCATCACTTTGCCCACCTTCTTTCCGCCTCCGCATCCTTCCAGAGAGGAAGAGAGGCTCCACCGTCTGGACCCAAAACGTGCGCTCTCCTTCTATATTGACCGCACAAAACACTTCCGGGTGGATGACCAGCTCTTTGTTGGCTACGTGGGCGCCAAAAAGGTCGGGCGGTGCACAAGAGGACCATCTCCCGCTGGGTTACCTTGTGCATCAAGACCTGCTATTCTTTGGCTAAAAGGAGCCTCCTGTTGGGCTGCGTGCCCATTCCACCAGGGCAACGGCTGCTACCACGGCCTTGGGCCGCGGTGTTCCGCTGCCGGTTATCTGTCAGGCAGCTACGTGGGCCTCGCTGCACACGTTTACAAAGCATTACTGCCTTGACAGTCAGGTCCGGAGGGACGGCTTCTTTGGCCGTTCTGTCCTCCAGGACTTCCTTGTCTGATCTTTGTTCGCAGACCCACCACCGGGGTTGGTATTGCTGGGGTATCTATTCTAAGGTAAGGAATCTGTCACTAACGTGTCTCTTTCAGATGCACAAGTTACTAACTTGTGTAACGATATATCTGTAAGAGACAGTAGTTAGTGACAGATTCCTTACCGCCCCACCCATCCTCCCCGTTCTGCGAACTGATTTCTAGGGTTAAGGACATCCCTTTTAGGGCCCTAGTATTTTTCAGACACCTATGTCAGCTTCTTGCATGGCTCTGCGTTCCTGGCGCGGAAAGTCGTGTACAGAACTGACGTCAGCGCGCAGGGGCGGCGCCTAAGTACTGCCCGCGACGTCATCCCGGCGATCACGACGCCGACGACGGACGCGGAGCCGCACGACGCCGCCTACCGACGCGCAAGGGTACTGCTACGCAAAAAACTTTCCGGATCCAGCCTGACGCCTGGGGATATTCTAAGGTAAGGAATCTGTCACTAACTACTGTCTCTTACAGATATATCGTTACACAAGTTAGTAACTTGTGCTTCAGTGAAAAAGTTCCCCTTGGCAGTACTAGCCAGGTCTGCTGTTATGGGTAGTCTGGGTACATACACATTACATACCGGACAATTGAGCTTCTATGCCGCATACATTGTAATTGGTTTTAAAATGAGAGAAGCTGCAAGAATAATGTTGATTCATAAGAAACATTATAGTAACAGCGTGCGCAGTTGTTAAATAGCACAACTATTGAGGTGGGTGGCGATTCCCCGAGTTACCCTGCAGTCTATGCAGCTGCCATGTTTGACTGCGGCAGCAAGTTTGACTGAAGCTCGCGCAGCTACTGCGCTCAGAGCTATGCACAGTACAAGAGAAGCATGTCGCTTCAGGTGTACTCCAAGAGCTTGAAGAGAATCAAAGCATCTTGGCCAATCACCCGTCTGCCTGGTGACCTTTTCCTTTGCAGGCTGGCGATGGGACTTGAAGGCTTGAGCTGGTCCCAGTTAGGAGGGGTGCACCGGGGGTGAACCTGCCACGGTGTTGACGGCAGGTCCCCATCAAACCCGGTAGTTCCCACCGGTTCTAGATTCACGCGCCCTGCCAGTTTGCTGCATGGCTGCCACAACAGGAAGACCGCGCGTGGCTTGACTGGTGAGGATTTACATGTGTGCTAATTAGAGTGGAATAAATGATTGGCTGTTTGCTGCATCGCCGTAAAGGGTACCCAGATGTACACACTACGTGAACATAATGTGCGCGGGCATGGCGCATCAAAGTTTGTCAGCTGCATTACCTCAGCAGGCGTGGGGCCTGTCGGGGGGAATTTGCTGATAATTGTCCCATATGATTTAGTGGCTGACTTGGCGAAAGTGAAAGATTTAAAAATGCTAGTTTGGCAACCTGATTTTTAGTATAAGGATATTTTTGGGAGGGGAGGCAGTAATCATTGTAAGTCGCGCTTCAGCTCCCAGAGAAATTGTGTTGTGTTATGCGAAGAAGCAATTTCTAAGGGCGAAGACGTTACGTATGTTTGCACAATACATTTTGAGATAGCTCCATTTATTTGGGACCCTGGCTGTGAAAATCGACGGTCTGATTATTCCAGCGAAAAGGAGTTGGTGTTTTGTTATTTTAAAATTAGCAAGAAAGGGTCGATCGAAGGTCAGATGGAAAATAAAATATTAATAAAAATTATGTAATTTATTTTCTTATAATATGAATGTGTGATTAATATATAATCCCAAGCGGATCACCATTCAAGCACGCTGATCTGCAAGTATAAGATTTCTTTGACATGTAATTTTGTACTTGCATGTTCAAATTATCGATAATGTATTAATTAGCAACGATTAAATAGTTATGCTGCCAAAATGGAAGCCGTGCGAGAGCCCATTTATCCAGCGTAAAAGACCGCCCATTTGCAGTTGGCATTATTCAATCTCTAACTGCTTTAAGATGTTAGTATTACCGCATTGATTCTCAGCTGTGATACTGCGCCTCACTCGAATGACCCAGGATGGTTAAGTGATAAGGTTAAGTTAATTATCTATGCTATCCCGCTTCTAAGTGGTGAATGCCGAGAAAGGTAGTGAGGCCTTTTGTTTTAATTAAGTAAAAGAGGATGAAAAGATATAATTGGTTTTTGTAATAATCCTGTCACATCACTATCTAGCCAGCATATTTTTTCTTTAACTTTCTTGCACCCTTAACAAGAATGCTGCAGTAACATTCGTGGATAAATTGTAATCTTAAAAGGCAATGAACAATTGTTAAACATTCGGAAAGCAGCAGATCCCAGAATTGTAGGCTATTTAAATCTTTTCAGGGGGGTGGGGGGCGGGGGGGTATTGCAAAGTGACCTTTGGAAGGGTTTTCCATCAGACGCCTTGCAGCAGTAGTTGGGGGAGGAGAGTAGGAACTATCTTTGAGGAGCAATGTTGTCTCTAATAACTTCATTTTATGTAGCAGCAGTGCTCTAAATTCCCAGCTCTCTTCAGTTTGCCATTATCTTATCATATTTCGAATGGTCAATGAGAGGCGCCTCGCGTCACTATTGCGGCCCACTGGGAATTGTGAGACATAGCGCTGCTCAGCTTCGCATTGCAATCCAGAATCTTCTCCTGGCAGTACTCTCTTAATGAGACAGATGCCTCTCACTGACCACAAAACCATAGGATTCAAATGTGCCTGTTGTAAGAACCGCATGCCAGTGAAGAACTCTTTAAGTGACAGAACTGGGGCTCGTGGAAATATAACGAAGTCCGAAGACCATAACAAGTGCTGCAAGGAAGCTTAGACGGAGTGAAGTGTTTTCTGAGCTGAATTTACCATGTTTAATGTAGAGAATTTTAACAGTTTCTCCTGGGGCAGATGCCGCATTGGTGTTCAGTGGAAGGATGTGCTGCTGAAGCTGGTCCACTAATAAGTTCTTGTTAGGGCTAGGTGGCTTGTTTGCGTGCTGAGGGTTCAAGTATTCATGAGTTGGACAAACTGGCCCAACACTATGAATGGCTTTGGCAAAAAAAGTTTGTTAGTATCTATGGATGTATTTATGCTTTGCCTGCCTTATCTCAGGCTTGCTGAAATTCCCTTGCCTTATCTTAGGCATGCTGAAATTCCCTCACATTGCTCATGTTGAATTTCATTTACAATATTTCCCACTGCACTCCTACAATTTGTTTGAACATTGCTGCCTAACTTACAAGCACTTGTTATACTTTAGCCTGTTGAATAGGTTTTAAATCCGGCAGATGTCCCTAGTCACCAGAAGCAAGACTTCCAAAATAAAACATCCTCATGCCTCGGCCAGGCTTTTTCTGACGCTGCCCCCTGGTTTTAGAATAATAGTCCACTTCAAATGGGACACTTCCTTCACTTCAACACATTAGCAAGGCTTTACTGTGCACCTGTTGTATTGGTCTTTTTTGCCGATGGTTTGTGGTGTTTGGTGACCTGCTTATTGCTTCTATATTTTCTTTGTACCTGTATGGAAATCGTTTTTGTGGATTTTGGTAATTTCTTTTACCTAGTCACACTTCATGGTGTATAGATTTTTAAATAAAAAGAAAAATCCTTTAATTGTCAGAGGCACTCTTTCAGGCTGTCTCCAGAGGGACAATATCAAGTGTCTCTCAGGAGATTGGCAAGATCCATTTAGCATTGGAGCGATGGGCAAACAAGTCTGCATAACCTCGCATAATGCTGAACGCTGCCCTTTTGTCTTTATCTTCCCCATTCTCTCTTTCATATTACAAAACTCACTGCACGAGTAGCAATGAAAATAGTATATATCTGCATTATTTTCGCCAAAAGACTCCAATAAAACTTCAATAAATATGGTCTTTTTGTTTGTAATGCTGATGTTCATGTAAAATGTTTTACAGTGATATTGGCCAGCACATGTTTCGCCATCCCATTGATAGCCTCTTCATGGCCTTTAACATCATTTTGTAATGTGAGGTGCTTTCAAAGCTGAGGTGCTTTCAAAGCTAGCATTATCCATTTGTAGCACCTGTAGTCCCTCAGAGTGTTGTACAAAACGCATAATGAAAGTGACCGGCACCTTGTTATGGAAAGGGTATAGTATTCGGTCCCTTTAAAAACAATGGGCATTGTATCATTATTCAATACAGGGTACGATCTTACCTTGCAAGCAAAAACTTGACGACCAGTTGTCATTGGAAACGGAAGATGTACACTCCATCAGTGATCAAAGCATTAATAAAGATGAGGTAGGCTAGGTGTATATACAACTTGCATCTGTTTCGTGTGATAAAGGTCCCGGGAAATAAGACGATCAGGACAGCATTACAGGATTGCCCAAGAAGTTGTAGAGCTGCGAATGTTACTTTCCTACTTCAGTTCTTGCTGTCCTTGTTACCACTTGTATCTCTTCTTCCTGCCCTACCCTCCCCACCTTTCAGTAGTCTGAAGCTGCCTGCGAGTGTCATGTGATGGTAAAGATATCACTAATCTATTATTAAGTAAGATCATCTAGTAATTCAGGGTCAATGGTAATGTTCTGAGTTCCATAAGCAAAGCCTGCTGGGGTACATACCATGATTATGTCAGACATCTTTCTGTTCGCTTCACACCTAGATGTAAACCAGGGCCGGATCGGCCATTTATTAGGTCTAGCTTAAGACAGCGCATGTGCTGTCTCTTGCAAGTCCTCTTGTTACCTTACAGGGGGCTTGGAGGCTGCCCATTACTTACCATTGGTTAGCTTCATTGTCACTGACATTTGTTTGCTTCTTATTCGTCAACCTTCATAGGCTTTCTTCTTCCTCGCGTGTTTGTCCTCCCTTGAACATGGACACTTTACTTATGTCCTTCCATTGCTAATTTTTTCAGGCGCTACTTTTTTCTTTTTCTGTCAGCACTTTATGAGAGTGTGTTATTTCAGCCGGCTCTCTTGTTTACTTCTGTCATGTTTGCCTCCGTTCCTCCCACCCACTCTCCGTTGTCTGTGTGGTTGCCTCAACCCATATCAGTGACCCTCTGTTATCCATCTGCTTTCCCTCGCCCACACTCTGTTGGCCGTCTGCCTGTCCACTCTCCGTTGTCCATATGCTTGACTCCCCGCCTATCCTCTGTTGTTCATCTGCTTGCCTGCCTGCCTACCCACCGTTGTCAGTCTGCTTGCCTCCCCATCCACCATCCGTTATTATTTTTAGCCAAGCTGCACAGCAGCGCTGCTGTACAGCATTGTTGCAAAATATTGACAAATCCAATAGCTCTCGTAGGCCAGACCTATTGCCTTTGCAAATGTTGGTTCCATTGGGCATTTCCCCAATGGGTGCTGCCATTGGAGGACAGTTTTTAAAGTCCAGTGCTGCTGCCTTTGACACTTAATCAAATCCCCAAGGTTAACCGCAGAAGGCACAGTAGAGGCTTGAAGGGAGAGAGCATGGAGAGAGAGCAGAGAAGTAGAAGAGGGAGAGGAGAAAAGAACAACAAAACAGAATGATAGGGAGACAAAGCAAATGGAGGAAGAGAAAGGGAGTTGGTTTGAGCAGTTTTGCCTGGAGTGCTTTTGGTTCCCAGTCTGGTACTCATATCCAGAAACTTCTTCACTGCCCATGCCTAATTTAGACCTGCTAATCTGATCCAAATCCACCCAAGATTAAGACTCCTGATCTTTCTCTTGGGGATCCAAAACCCCTCACCTCAGAGTAGTTGCAGTACTCCAAGAGTGTGGAAACGCTTTCCCTGCAACTTTCTCAGTATCGTGACCAATATAAATCACTTCTCGTTTACAGTACTGCATTTTTGTGGGGGAAACTTTGGGACCATTGCCAGCAAGATGATTCAAGAGTGCAATTGTATCTAATTTACAGTGTTGCTTTGTCTTTGACGCCACCATCATAGGTGAGGGTTTTTCAGGGGACCTAAGAGAAGGATTTGTAAGTCAGGGAAACATTTGGAATCCCCTGACGACAGTACCCTACTATACCCACCTTTAAGAAGGTCCTTTTAAGGCAGCCCGTTTAAAACAAGCCATCGGCATCTAACCATGTGGCAAGTTGTTTCTCTGACCCATTTACAAATGGATTGGTTCTTAAGTTTGCAAATGCATCCTAGCAGATAGCTAACATGATGTAGCAATTACTGCATTATATCGACACAGTAGCGAGGCAACTACTGCGATTTAACAACGGGAGAGCTACATTCAAGAGATGCAACAGCCGGCCGGTGGTAGCGCTGTTAAGTGGCCTGAAGATAACATTTAATAAAATTAATGAATAAACAAATTATAACACCTTGGTCACAGAGGGGAATTTCCACAAATAATGTAGAGCATCTTACTGTCCTGAATGGCACACTGTTCAACTCTGAAATGCAGGATATGTGTCAGCATTACAATTGGTGCTATAATCCATTTATTTCGAATTATTTTCTATGTAATTGGTCGCTTTGTGCTCTCATAATACTTTTGCTGTCTTCTTGTGCCAAGCGCGGTAATGGATTTTGGGCGCCACTCTCTCATATGAGGGCATTTCAACGGACTGTTGATTTTTGCCTTTTGCTGGAATTGAGTTGAGAAGCTTGATGAGTCGTTTTCATACGCCACACTTTGTAAGTACTTCACGATATATATTATTTCACTCCATTTTAATGATATGGAAGAGCGATGACCTGCAGCTTCATATATTCTTCAAAAAATTGTGTAATTGCAAAAATTAACTTGTCATACACCACAGCTCAGCAAAGTAACTTTAGCGCAGGTCCGTGGTCACAGTATGTTTTTTCGTCGGAAATTCAGCCTCCGGCTCTGTGGGGCACTGATGGCTTCCCTGAAGAAAAGTACTGGGTTAAGCAATTAAATGTAAGATGACAGCATAAAGTATGATCATTATAGTTCTGCAAAAGACACATTTATGAATTTTGCAGATAACTGTCATTTTTTATGCTCTTATTTGCTCCATCTTTGTTATCTTAATATTCCTTTCACAGCTCATCTTTTTTTGTTTCTAAAAAGTGAGCAGTTTTTTTTAATGATCTAACACTTGTTTACATCTTTCAAATGTATCCGGAGAGATGTCTCTCACACTTAGTTCTAGCCTGCTATGTTGTTTGGAAATCATGATTTGTGCTGGGTTTCTTACATAGCTATTGAATGGTGAGAAGTGATGGAATGTAATTGGTTAGTAAGATATCTCTCAGCGCATTCACATATGATTGTTTTACCGGGGGGTTGTGAGCGCTTAATGCCTATTCTAATATCAAGCAGCACTGAAAGCTTAAATTCTGGAATATTTGGATGTAATCTCGCCTAATGTGCTCGGAGCAGGGCCGGACTGGTTGTAGCGGGCACCGTGCATTTTCCCGGTGGGCCGGAAGGGTGGGGCCAGTTTTTGACCCATGGGGGCCAGTTTTGCAGCTGTCCCCCTCTAAAAGTGGCAGCGATGCTTGACATTAGCACCAAAACCGGTGCATCTCTGTAAATTGTGCTCTCTATAGCGGGGAGCCAGAGGAGCGAGTGTGTGAATGATGTGATCATTATACCCTAAGTAGCAGGTGAGGCGAGGAGCATAGTTTTGGACCTGGTGTATCTTACCAAGTGTTCTCGGGCTGAAACATTTATCGATGCAGTTGCAGTAAGGCAGACACATGGACACCAAGGCGAGTTCAAGGGCACTGTTTCGAGAAATTGTAGCACAGGCACTTTACTCCGCAAAGCGGGCACAGATGTTGGAAGGGTCTCAAGTTCACCTTATTCACATGAGGAATGAAGCCGAGATTGTTTAAGGTACTAGCCAAGTTTTAATTCTTCTGAAAATTTACTGAGAGATGGACCATCGTTTACAGAAATGTTAACAAAAGCTGTGAAGAATTTGCAGGGCCTCTGAGCATGATCTTTGACTTTAAACTGTTAACACAGAGCCAATCGTGTTGCATCCAGTGATGGACTTACTTCAGACAGATATTTCTCATGCTTTTGCTACAGCTGTGCAAATGCAAGTGCACCAGTGGGGCCGATTAAAGGGTGAAAAGAATGGGTGAGAGAGCAGACCCATGAGACGCTCAGCACGTGATGGACATTGTGGCTGAAACTGCATCATACAGTTTGATTCGATGAGCGCCGTTGACTAGTAAGGATGTGATCCGTGCAATGGCAGTTGCCCCCCCCCCCCATATTGTAGACTGCGAGGTGGTTTATCATAATTTTGTGGTCGATGGTATTGAAAGGCAAAGAGAGACTGACCAGGATCAAGACACAAGATGGTCCTTTAACTTGTAAATAGCTCTGTAATGTTTCTGTGATAAAAGCAGATCTCTATTTTGAAGGTGACTGCAATTAAAACAACAGCGCGTGCTGGATCTTTCCAGCTATTATCTGCTAAGCAGTTACCATGCTGCTGTTTATTATGTTTTAGAACTGCAACCTGTAACTGTTTGTAATCATATTCATTTTTAGTTAGATAACACTGTTCAGTAATATGATTTTTTGCTTATGTAAATCATGTTATGCCTATATGTAATCTAGCATTCATTTAGCACCAGTCATCCCGATATCTGGAATCCACCGCTACATGCCCACTTTTCCAGAATATAACTTGGCAAGGAGATCCAACTGTAGTTTTCATCACGTTTTTATTCTAGTACCAGAAAAAATATGTTTCCTGTATTAGCAGAATCATTATCTTTCTGGGGAATAGAGGCATAACTGTATTGTGAATTTCTGTAAATATTTTTTTTTTCCTTACATTTTATAAAACCATCTCTGAATTAATGTGAGACATACTTAACATCCAAATGCGTTGCTGTTTGCATCATCATCTGGCAATCGAATGTTTCACTATTTCATTTCTTTACTTGCAAAAGTGGACTAAAGATATAATAGCGAATACTGCTCAGTGTTTCCTATTAATACTCAATTTTATGGTGCAGCATTTTAATCAATCTGTTATTTTCCTCCAAATCCTCAGATGAATAACAGTAGATGCATATTCTTTGCGCCATAAAGTATCCAAACATAGTTCATCAATGGATGTGTCACTGAAGGGGTGTACAGTGAAAAGAAACCTAAATGTCCCCACAGTATCCTATAATTCTTTATGGTAGTTAGGAGAGGGAAACACCATTCACCACGTGGTCTGGTGGTAGGTTAGAAAATACAGTCATATTTAGCTCTGCAGTGTCTTTTGTCAGTTACTCAGTTTCGATGCAAGAATGCAGGTGATCTGGTTTTCCTTGTGGTGTCACAACTTTTGTGTGTGTTGTAAGAGCAAATTTCAGATTCTCGGGAAACCTAGAGATGTTGTGGACTTTCTCCAAGATCACTTTCTTCTGCTTTTTCTCTGTGATTTGCAACAGCGAGTAGAGTAGATGCAGTTCTTTATGGCACCGTTGGTTCCTTGGGATGACCCACTATTGGTGCCAAGGCTTTAGCAACATTTTTAATATTGTTTAGAAAAAATGTTTAATTTTTCATAATACTACTTTAAAAAATATTTTGGCGTATATATGAAAAGGCAGACTAGTATAAACACCTGTCACTACAAGAAAGCTTTTTTATGGAAAGCTGAAAAAAGATTCTGACATTGCATCATCCATTCACTTGTTAAAAACTATGCTGCTGCCCACATTAAAGTATACAAAAAAGTGATGGATGGACTGCTTGAATTAATCTAAGCCACTGGTAATTACTCAGGCCTCCGCCCAATCCATCGTTTTTTTGCCCACTGTGTCACCTCAGTTTGGACCCAGCTATATGCAAATCAGTCTTAACCCTGCTCCAGTCGAAACAGTCAAGCCAGATCCTCCCTGAACCAGAACACAAGCTACCCAGGACCGGTATTGCCCTAGTTATGGGCTCATCAGCCAGATACAGCTAGGTTCCAGTGGCACAGTGTGCACGGGACCCACCATTCCACTTAGAGCAACACACTAAACTATACAAAAAAGTGATGGATGGAATGCTGACTAGGGCAAAACCAGTCCTAGGTTGCTTGTGTTTCAGTTCAGGGCGGATCTGGCTTGGCAGTTCGGGCAGGACTGTTCCCATAAGGAGCAGGGTCAAGACTTATTTGCATATGGCTGGATCGAACCTGAGGTGGTATGGTGGGCAAAAAAAAAAACGATGGATTGGAATGCAGCCCGAGCGATTGCCAGTGGCTGAGAATAATTCAAGTATTCCATCCATCACCTTGTTGTTTTTGCATTTGCTGCCCTAAGTGCGCTGGTTATGCTCAGACACAGGTCCCGGGCTCACTGTGTCACTGGAACCAAGCTAAACCTGACTGAAGAGCCTAAACTCGGGCGAAAGTGGTCCTAGGTTGATTGTGTTCTGGTTCAAGGGAGAACCTGGCCTGGTAGTTCGGGCTGGACTGTTCCCATGAGGAGCAGGGTCAAGACTGATTTGCAAATGGCTGGGTCCAAACTGAGGTGAAACGGTGGGCAAAAAAACGATGAATTGGGATCGGCCTTGAGCTATTGCCAGTGGCTGAGATTTATTCAAGCATTTCATCCATCACCTTGTTTTTGCATTTGCCACCCATAGTAGGCCAGTGTCTTTATTTGGGGAACATGACCCTACTCGTGCAGTGTTCTTTGCTAGGCAATCAATTATGCAGATACACACACATTCAGTCATCTATATGATAATGTAGTTACCTTACAAGACCTGTTTAACTCTTCATGTGTATGAAGTCACCAATCCTAGACCAATCAATAATATGTACTCTGTTTTTAACCTTTATATAGAGGCAGTAAAAATCCTAGGGCAATCATTTAACTACAGATGGCCAGTCAGAAGACAAATTCTTAGTAAATCAGTTAATTTTACTAGGAGCAGAGAACTGGAAAATAATGTGAGCATCAGCTAGTAGTGGACCACCAGCAAGTTGAAAATAGTAAACTTGTGAAATGGGACAGCAAGTGAGCTGATGGTAAGAAATCAATGAACTATTCTTTCTGCATCCATTATCCTGATGATGGGCCATTAATAAGTAAATATTATAGCCTTGTAGGCCGCTGCCGAGGGCTATACCAGTTGTTCAAAGCCCTGGGCCCCAGGGGCTATAACAAGGGGAGGGCCTCTAACCAGTATAGCCAGAGGCAGAAGGGCTATAATATTATTAGAACATTCTACCCACTGAGGGTAGAATGTTCTAAATTAAAAAGGGAGAAGCAGAACCACAAACATTGGAATGTTGGAGCTTAAGGCTTGTACCAGTCATCATAAGCCTTGAGTCGCTCCATTGTCTTCAGTGGAGCTCCCAACTTTCCAAAGTTCTAATGACAGTTGGTGACCTGATGAGAGCATTTCAGTGAGCTCATGGCTTTTTATTAACTTGAGATCTTCAGAGGGCTAACAATGAGCCTTCTTTAATCTGATCTTGAACACTTGTTTTGCTGTTCTTGTATAGTCTGTGAGCACGTCATGGGAGGTCACTGAGCTTATGATGTTCACCTGTTGACAGGCAGATAGATAGTAAGTTGCCAGTGGAAATCAACCACCTGATAGTTTGTGAGATAAAGTAAATCCAAGAGCAATACAGAGGCTACAAGGTCATAGTGAAAAACAGTTGAGTGATATTGTCAGCATTGGCTATTCCTGTGTAGACTTCCAAAAGTTGTAGAAATTTCCAATTTCTTTAGTGAATGAACCCCAAAATATGGCTTGAACTCTCTACCTCTACTAAAGAGTATCTTTAATAAATGTTGGGGGGCGTGTCCAAGATGGCGGAGTGAACGGTCGCGCTTTTCCAGCGCTCCTTCCCCGCCTGACATTTTGCACTTTTTAAAGCAGTCCCTTTGCCTAAATTTGCACGGTGGGGGTCAGCGCACAGCCAGAGGGTTCCCGCCGAAAGCTTGGAGCCGCGACGTAGCCTCAGACCACGGATCGACGAAAACGGAACGGGTGCCTGCTGCGGCCTGGTAGGAAACCGGGCATCTGCGCCTGAGTGCGGCAGTGGGAGCGCGACAACGGTGGTTGTGGGCCTCCGCCTGGGGCTGTCCCCGACCTGGGGTGGCTGCTGTCTGCTTCCCGGACTGCTGCCCTGCTTTTAGCACTGCCGTGACGGCGGCTGGAAGCGGAGAGGCTGACTCTGGCATCTGCGCAGGAGCGGCCTAGCGGAGGGACGTCGCCTGTTGTGCTGCGGCGGCGAATGAACATACGCGGCCCGACCTCCGGAGGTAATCCCTGATGCGGCGCTTGCCCTCCTGCCCCCCTGCTATCCTACGCGACTTGGCTCTAGCGATCCCTAGAGGGGGGTAGGAGCGCGGCGTGAGTGGAGACACGGATGCCCCAACTCTTGAACTTTACAGCGGGCCTGTTGAAGGGGCCTGGCCCGTGTACTGGAAGAGCCGGTCAGCGAGGGACCGCCACTCGGACCTAGGGTTCTTGTTGAGGCCATGCGATAGGTTCCTTATACATCGCCCCTAACTGAGTCTCTGGGCACAGCATTCCTCGACCTCCCTGGGTCGCGCCTCGAGGACTACTCTTATATCTTGGAGGGAGAGACCCCCGCTTTTGTCTCTACGGCCTTTGGGGGACTTGATTGGGCCACGACCGGCAGCCAGAGGTCCCTAATGGAGCGCATCACGACGCATTGGCACCGGGAGGCCTTCACGACTCATTGGGCCTCTTGTGAGCGTGGGGGGCCTCTGGGGATGGATGGCCACGGTGTACTGGGCGATTGCTGTTTAGATGCAGTAGGATTGAGCATCCCCACTGGGGCACGTCCGTCAACTCAGGAAGAGCTAGTCGGGACCGGCTAGTGACAGCGAACGGAACGCAGAGGCTGGAGATCATTCAGTAGTGCCAGTTGTATGTAGAGGGAAGCCCAGTGAGGGCTTTTTCGTATTTTTTTGGACACTGCGCTCCCCCGACACACTAGTAAGCTGCCATGACTTCTACCAAAGGCAAGAAGGACAGGTCCGTCAAAGATATGTTCAACAAGGGCATAGCGGAGTCTCACTCTGAGAAAACCACCCTTGAGGACGCTAAGCAGTCAGACAGTGAAGGAGGTGCAGAGGGCTCAGTGACGCGTGAATTCTTAGAAGCGCTATTTGCAATGCTGAGGGAAGATCTCCAGACAGTTAAAAAGGACCTCACTATGGAGCTCAGGGAGGCACGCCGGGACATTGACAAGGTAGGAGAGCGGGTGGCGGCCTTGGAGGAGGGCTCCACTACTAGAGACTCTGAAATTGAAGCCCTGTGGCAAGAAATCATTCCCCTACAAGATCAACAACTAGACCGCCAGGCCACGCCGAAGATTTAGAGAATAGATTGCGTAGAAACAACATCCGCATACGAGGGGCCCCTACAGGTGCGGAAGGTTCGGATCTGCTGTGTAAATGATTTGCTTATTATTTTTGTCTGGCAAACAATAAAAAGATTTGATCCTAATAAATGTTGCATTTTGTGCTCTTTTGTTCCCTTGAGCACTCAATTTCTTCAGTTTGTTTACAGAGATTGTTAGTGATTTTATTAGAGGTATTTAAAACAGCAGTGGTGTTTTGAAAGAAGCTGTTGACTCTTCAGTTCCTTTCATTCTCCATATTATTAACTCATCCAGGGAGGAATGAGTGTTATGGATTTTGAGACCAGGCAGGTCAACCCAATGCTTAAAAAACCTTATTTGTAACAGGTTTACTTTACAGATTAAAGAACAGTAGGAATCTTTTAGTCTTTTAAGAAGGATTTTGAGAAAGCGGTGAAAGGTCATTGTAGTTATAACTAGACATAATACAACATTTCAACACGTTATAGGTAGGATTTAAAACTTTTCTTGTTATAGAGTAAGCTGTTATCTATTTGTGGGTTGATGGTTTTTAGTGGACTGATGGTGAGGACATTTGACTGTTTAGCGAGCTTGAACCACAGTAATCTTTTTCCATAACTCAACTGCCAAGAAAGATGATGGACAAATACCCTGGGCTAGTGTTAAACATTTCTGAGCACCAGACATCAGTGCTATATAACTGCAAAACTGCGGCAGGTGGTGTATAGAGAAGCAATGCATCATTATAGTTAAGAAAATCACCCAGCAAATATGCACCTCAATGGTGCACATGAAGCAGCTCTAGTTTTAATTTTAAATCGTCTTCATTGGAAAGTATGCATATCATTTCAATAACACCCATAAATAAAATCTTCGGGGAGCATATTCCTCCCACATGTGTCTCCTGAAAGCCTATAATCTATCGGAGCACATTTTTGCACATACCTAAATCAGAAAAAGAAACACTACCACGCTGTCCCTGGAATAGCGGTAGAAAAAGGAAAAAAAATAAACCAGAATGACAAAGAAAAGAATCAGTAAAAGCGTGAACATCACAACATTCACCAAACCCAAAAACAAACAACAACATCAGGAAATAGCCATGGGAGTGTCGAGGAATGAATTGTTCACATGTGAGCACATCAGCATTCCCAGATCAGAAGCATTACTTGAAGTTTTATCCTGACAAATACTAATGGTTCATCCATTAGGTTTCTTAAGACTGTCCTACTGTTCCGATATTAAAGGCTTTGGCTGTATTTGCAGTGACCAGACAGTGGAACTTGTAGCTGGCCCATTTGACATGGTCACCATTACCTACCAAGGAGTAGTTTCCCGACAGGGAAGTACCTTTGACCACTTGCAAATGTCTAACACTACAGACCTGATAACAAGTTAGGTGGAGTTTCATGCACAGATTCCCAGCAGCTGGAATTAGTGTTACCACCTGGTGTTCCCACAGGGAATTTCAGCTACTACTAGTTAGACCCCTCAGGATGGAGAATAGCTGTACAAACACTGAATTATTTTGTAGAATTCCGAATTCTATTACTTTTTCGATGGTTTTACATTCAGGTTGTAAAGGGAGCAGTGGCTTCCATGGAGGAGTGTATTGAGTGGGGCTGGAAGGATAGGACAGAGGAAGAAAAAAAATAGCCTTGGCAGGGGGGCATTGTATGCTCCCCACATGCCAAAGAAAGTTTGTTAGGCACTAGGGGATGAGTCTTGGCTGCTGTTGCAGCCAAAGCCTCATGCGATTTTACCAGCAGGAATTACCGGATTCTAAAAGTGGATCCAGTGTTCCCACACCCAAGAAAACCAGGTACAGGAACACTGGGCCAGTTGTGAAGAGGGAGTGCAGAATTCCATATAGTAATCTCACTCCACATGACTGGTTATTAGGACCTATGTGTGATCTTCCAAGCACAGATCCAGCTTGGGCAGCATGGAGAAGACCACAATTATTTTCTGAACGCGAAACCCAGTAATGTGATTGGTGCGCGGACTTCTAGAAGAGCATGTAGCAGTCTGGGGCCAGAAGGGCATATATAAGAGTTTAAATGCCAGTGACTCCATCACCATTGGTGTATAATTTCATTGCCTCCCCCAAGCGATAATAGAGGAATTTGAGCAGAACATCCATGGGATGTTCCAGGCCAAATTTGCATTCATAGACGCTATTGCGAAGAAGTAAGGGCTAGCAGTCTGTGTGGATAGCCTTGGGAAACAATGTGCTCATTAGTACCTTGTATTTGATTTTGGTTAAAATAGTGGTACCGTGTATCTCTCGATTAAAGGGAGCCAGTACTGACATCATCCCAATGTGGTTGCTTCTCTTATGATCCTCTCCCTACTAGTCCATATGGGTCTTGACGGTTCCCTGTACTCATACTTCGTGTTATACTGTTTAAACCGTTTATTATTGCTGCCTCTTGTGATTTCCTCCCAAATACATTTTCTAGATTTGGGAGTAGGCTTTCAAGTAGGGAGTGGTTACTCGCAATAGCACGTTCACTGCACTCTTCTCTTCTGTGTTGAACCACTGCTGCTTCAACAGACGATCAAGGTATTTGATCTGTGAATGGTTTAGTTGGAATTCTACATACAACTGTGCTGTGCAGTTATTTGTCCGGTATCCATTTTTAGTTTTTCCTAGTTTTTAGAATTCATCTCTTCCTATGGAGAAATCCCTTTTCTGTAAGATTCGCTGGAAGCTAGTCATCTGTGACTTAGAGCATACTAGGTTCAATTCTATGAGCCTTGTGCAATTGTGCTGTCAGAAGTACTGCAGTAGAGCAAGTGGCATCCACCTGGCACCGACTTTGCTTTTCACCATCAGCTTTCTGCAACTGCCACCTCTTTCTGGAAGAAAACCCGAATCAAAAATGACGTTGTTCTTAGGACATGTTTATTTCATTAGCCTATGACACCGTTTCTTTGCTTGCACTTCTCCACCCCCCACTCTTGGGCTTTGATCATTGTGAGACATGACAATGTTTGAGTGTACGTATTTAAAGTAAAGGCTGATGACATTTGTCATAAACACACATTCCTGCACGAAAAAGGGAGAACGTGCTACATGTCGGTAATAATTAATAGGCTTGTATGAAGTATACAGGCATATAAAGGTGGCAATAGCAGTGACAGCGCTTCGTTCAACATGCGCAAACTGCAAGTATGTCACAAAAACTTAAAACAAAAAGCAGACCCTAGCCTCTGTGTGTGTGTGTGTGTGTGTGTGTGTGTGTGTGTGTGTGTGTGTGTGTGTGTGTGTGTGTGTGTGTGTATATATATATATATATATATAGAGTGGTTATAGTTGGGATCATGTTTCCATAGGAGATGCATTATTGTGTTGCTAATAACTTTGGCGCTGTTTGACGAATCTCCACAAAACTTTCCACGAAAGTGCTCTTTTTTGCCAAGTTTGTGCACGGAAAGCTTTGGGGTGATCAGTCTAGCGGGGGCCGAGAAAGAAGGGGGAGGGGGTCCCAAAACGCATTTTTCCCATTAATTTTCCCATAAGAACTTTAGCTGCAGCCTAAACAGCTGAAGGGATTTACACCAGATTTGGCAGAAAGCTAGATCTAGGTTCAGAAAGAGTGCTTTTTGTGTTTTGGTGTCAATCCGTTCAGTAGTTTTTGAGCAATTAATGATAAAATAATTTGTATGTCTAGTGACTCGGAGGCTCCGCGGACCCCGACAATTCTCAAACTGAGATCTGATTGGCTGCTTCCAACTCAACCAGGAAGTTGTGGCAGCCATCTTAGGACTCTGGAAAAAATAAAAAAGTGGGCTCCCTCAAATTTAAAAATAAACCACCAACCCTCCCCCGACATTAATTTGGGGGTAGAATAGGGCGCATAGCCCCCCCTCCCCAAGCCTCCACGAGGCCCCAGGGGTCCCCATTCCCCGCAGCCGGCAAGTATATTGAGGGGGAGGAGAGGCCGCATGGCAGCCCTCCTGGGCCCGGAGAGGCCTTGGGGACCCCAACCCCCAGGGCCAGGAAATAAACTTACGGGGAAGGGAGGCCAAATGGCCCCCCTCCCTGAGCCAAAGAATGACCCTCATCCCCCTGGGCCTGCTCAGTGATGGTGTCCCGAGGTCTGCGGGCAGGGAAAATTCAAGGTTCTCTCACCGGGCGGGATCACGAAACTGATCCCGCCCAATGAAAGAACAAAGCATTTCCTTGCCCCCACTCTTGGGCAGGCAAATGCTTTATATTGCTGCAATCCCGTGCAGAAGAAAACTGTTCCTGCAGGGTTGGAGCAATGCTGGCTCCCTCTGCAACAGTAATGGATGCAAGCAGGGGAGCTGGCGGGGCTGCAGGGGCCCTGGGGCTCACCCCGCAGCCCCCAATGATGGACTACAGTGGCCCCACAAAATAAAATAAAAAGAAATTGTGGCGTACCCCGGGACACCCACAAACAAAATAAATGTAAAAAAAAAAAAGTGATTAATGAATGAGCAGATGCTCCTCTATTATTCACTGCTCCTTCAAGGAGCACACCATAATGCCCTGTGAAGGCTATTTACCTTTATTTTGTTTTGGTGATGTCCCTAGAACGGGCAAGGATATCACCATTTTATTTTAATGTTGCAGTGGGCTGAAGGGATTTCTGCAGCCCCGAGCAACACTAGGGGAAAAAACATAAGTCTCCTAGGTCATTGAAAGTGTGACCCCAGGAGAACTTACAATATGTTTTTAAATTATTTGCCAGGCTGGAACTTTGCTTTAGAACTGGAATTGCAATTTTACCTAGTGGTTGGTTGTATTATAAGTAGGGCTCCCGGTTTTATGGTATTTATTTTTATAACATTTCCGCCTGTATTTATCCATATTTATTTTTTGGCCATTTTATCTGTATTTATCCATATTTATTTTGTGTTTTGCGTATAAATGAAGTTGTAAAACTGTACTTTTCCATATTTATTTAACTGATAAACACGCACTCATACTTTGATGTCTGTCGAGTTTTAGCTATTTAAGCTGCCAAATATTGCATAACAATGCATCCACTGGTAAATACTAGCATTATATCACAAATGTATATTGACACATGCCGTTATTTAAAGTAATTTCATCCTGTTTTTTAATTTCCCATGCTGTCCATCTGCTCAGCTGTTGGGCTATAATTCATGCAAGACAGCACAGAGTCACTTAAAAGTAGCACAATTTTCTGTATTTATCCACTTCTAAAAATAAATCCAGACAGAAAACACAATGTTTTCTGTCTGTATTTATCTGTAAAAATCAGTGAAAATGGAAAACAGGGAGCCTTATTTATAAGTGATACAGGATATCCCATAAAGTACAAGGCCTGTAAGTGGTTGTTTTAATGTTTTTAGGGGTGTAAAATGTTTAAAAGTAAAAGAAATATATTCTTTTTTTAATGGAATAAATAATGCATTTCAGACAATATTTTTTTCGTTTTCCACCCCCAAAATATAATTTAAAAAACTGTGTAAGAAAAACAAAATATTCAGACATGTAGTTTTATAAAACTTTGTTAAATAATTATGTAATCCTGGGGTGAGAATTCGTCTGCCCGCCCCTGGCGCCCCGCTGCAGCCGGAGTGAGTGATTGGCAGTCTATTGCGTGGCCGGTGGCAATAGGGTCTGCGGAGCCGGCCGGAGGTGGGTGCCCCCCGGCGTGTGACCCGAGCGAGGGTACGGGGTGGTGTCCCCCACGGCTGGGGTGGCGGGCGACCAGGAGTGGACTGGGCAGTTCCTCCGGCCTGCGGTTGGACGTCTGCGGCACAGGCAAGGGGCCCGGCGTGTGCGCCCTCCCACCACGGCCTCGTCTACGGTCATGGGCCGACATAAGCTGCCACTTCAGAACCAAGCAAACCAAATTGACAAATACACGGTGGCCATGGGGAAGGGAGAGGGCCTCCGTGAAGGGGGTCAACAGGGTGACGACGCGGACGGCGGATCAGACCCGTCACTCAGAGACATCATGCAAGCCATAAAAGATATGCGTGGCACCATGGAGCCCAAACTGGACTCGGTCACCGAGGAGGTAAACCTCCTCCGTGCTGACTTTAGGAACATGTCGGGCAGGGTGGCCGAGGCGGAGAGTGGCATTGGGAATCTGCAGGCCAGAACAAAGAAGCTTGAAGAGCAGGTTGCCACGCTAGTGAAGGCCCAGGGCGACGTCGTGGCCCGCCTGGAGGACCAGGAAGGCCGGGCGCGACGCAACAACGTCCGTATAGTAGGGGTGCCCGAGGGTTTGGAAGGGCCGTCCATGGATTGTTTTGTGGAGGAACTGATATTGCAACACCTTAAGCCGAAGCGTCTCTCAAAATTTTTCTCCGTTGAAAGAGCCCACCGTGCATTGGGGGGGGGAGGCCCAAGCCTGGGGCCGCTCCGCGCACCATCATTGCCCGGTTCCTGAACTACCGGGACCGGGATGCCATCCTGCAGGCCTCACGAACATCGGGGGATCTACGAATGGAGAACGCAACGATCCGTTTCTTCCCCGACTTCACTCTACAAGTCCAACGCCAGCGCAGGTCCTTTGAGGGCGTCAAGCGAGCCCTCAGGGACCAGGGCGTGAAATACATGATGCTTTTTCCAGCAAGGCTCAAAATCCTGGACGGAGAAAAGGCGTACTTTTTCGATTCTCCGGCGGAGGCGAGTGACTGGATAGAGGGATGGCGGACCGTGGGCCGTCAGGGTGGATCACGACGCCGGACCTCCAACGACACCTCTCGTGAGGTTGGGAAGGACATAGCACCAACCCGAGAGAGCCAAGAGCGTGAACGCCCGCCACCTGAGGACTGATGGCGATACAGGCCGCACTGAGGGCTACACATAGGTGAGGCAGGTAAAAGTGCGCGCCTCTTGCGACCTGGAGAGCTGGGGGCCACTCGTCACGTTGCACAGCCATTATGAACATCTCCGAGACTGTAAGTGGACACGCTGGCTGATACGGGCTGAACATCCACATGGCTTTAGGCGTTTGCCCGTGGGGGTTGGGGGAGGGGGGGAGGGTGTGTGCTAGTTTTCGCTCAAGGGGTGGGAATCCGACAGTCAGTTGTGCCAATTTCTGCGTGCTGTGGGCTTACGTTTCCTCATTTAGTTGGAATGGGATTATTTGGGCGACAGGCACTCTGCAAGTTTTTAAGGTGGGTGGTTGGGGGCCCACTTAGCAGGGAGGGGGGTGCGGATTGGGGGGGGGGTGGGATGGGGTTGATGGGAAGTTCAAGTTTAGCTCATGTCAACATATTTATTTCAATTCCGTTGTATTGTTGGGGCACTACGCAGTGGCAGGTTGGAAATCCGTTGAGGTCGTGGACTCAAAGTGTGAATGGGGGATCAGGCTAAGATCAGAATATGGACATGGAATGTCAATGGGATGGGCAATAAGATCAAGAGAACTTTGGTATTGCAGCACTTGAAACGCCATTCCCCAGACGTGGTGCTATTGCAGGAAACCCACCTCCGTGGTAATAATTGCAGGGCCTTGGATAGGTTCGGGTACAAGATGGTAGCACACTCAGGATTCACGTCCGGCTCGAGGGGTGTGGGAATATTGGTCCGTAGGAGCCTGCCAGTGACCGTATCGGGTTCCTGGACAGAGGACTCTGGGTGCTTAGCGGCGGTGGCGGTGAGATGGGAAGGACGTACGGTGATCCTATGCTCATGTTATATCCCGCCCGGCCTGCATGCCACACTCTACAAGAAATTGGGGACACACCTGGCGAACCTCCCAAACGGCACTCTGGTCCTAGGGGGTGACACTAACGCGGTCATGAACGTCGAATTGGATCGGTCAGGGGACAGACGGGCTAGCGGAGGGGAGATGGGCCTGCGGGGCTTCACGGACGCAATGGGCCTCAGCGACATATGGCGAACATGGTTCCCAGCCCGTAGACTCTACACCTTCTACTCGGCCAGACATGGTTCCTTCTCGAGGTTGGACCATATTTTCACGCGGGGGATCAATTGGGAGATTTTGTAGACCCGTGTATCATGGCGCGGGGTATATCGGACCACTCTCCGGTGGGTGTTCTCCTTAGGGGGACGGCGGTTGACAGGGCCGCATTCCCGCGGATAGATCCGTGGCGGTTAAAAGACAACTCGATCACCGATGAGCTGAGGGAGGGTTCCGAACATTATTTCTCCGACAATCAGGGGTCGGTTGCCTCCCAGCTAACGTTGTGGGAGGCATACAAGGCGGTCCTGAGGGGACAGGCCCAGGCTTTGATCGGCGCCCAGAAGAAAGAGGAATCGCTGCAGATTCAACAGTTGGAGCGCGAAATCGAGTCTCTGGAGCGAGAGGCCAGTGTGTCGCCCTCGCCGGAGCGCAACCATGCCCTGGCCCTGAAACATAAGGAACTTCGCTCGTTAGCGGAGGGTGAGGCGCGCGCCTACTCCCTCGCCACGCAACATCGGATATATGACGCAGGGGACAAAAGTATGAAGCTTCTCGCGTGGCTGGAGCGTCGTGACAGTGAGCGTTCCTGGGTTACGGAGGTGCGGGATGGTTCTGGGGCCCTAGCTTCCATGAGCGCGGCCATAGCGGAGGCTTTTGCATCCTACTATGAAGGAGTATACACCCCAGTGTGCACTAGAACTGAGAGAGACTGCGAGGAATTCTTGCGAGACTTTGTGTTGCCAATGCTATCCCAGGAGCACACAGAGCGTCTGGATGCAGACCTCACAAGAGCGGAGCTGGGAGAAGCCCTTAATGCCCTCCAGGCCGGCAAGGCTTAGGGACCCAATGGACTCCCGGTTGAAATCTTTAAGAAACAGGCGAGTGTGGTACTGGAGCCCATGCGACGCATGCTCCTTGAGGCACGGGAGGTGGGTATGCTTCCGCCCGACCAGAGAGAGGCCACAATTGTGGTTATCCATAAGGCCGGGAAACCGGCGGACTGCTGCTCCTCCTATCGGCCTATCTCGCTCCTGAATGTGGAAGCGAAGGTATTGGCCAAGGCTTTAGCGACAAGACTGCTATCCATACTTCCCGACCTTGTGCATGTGGACCAGTCGGGTTTTATGCCCCACAGGAGCACTCGGCATAACCTGCGGAGGCTCTATGGTATTCTGCACATGACTAAGGACGTGGGCAATGCGCAGACGGCATTGATGGCGCTGGACGCCTCAATGGCCTTCGATAGCATCGAATGGCCATACCTATTTATGGTGCTGAATAGACTGGGCCTGGGCCCGGTGTTCGGTAGCTGGGTGAGACTCCTATACACGCAACCGATGGCAAGGGTGAGGGTCAATGGGGTGATGTCCCGGGCTTTTCCCTTGTACAGGGGCACTAGGCAGGGCTGCCCCCTGTCTCCACTCCTGTTTGCCCTGGCCCTGGAGCCGCTCGCTCATTGGATCAGAAGAAATAGGGCCTTTTGGGGCCTGGCACTCACGGATGAATGGGAGGAGCGTATATCTTTATACGCAGACGATATTGTCCTCTATATGGCCAGACCCTACCACTCGATGGCACGGGCTCTCCACCTCTTCGCTCTTTTGGTAGCTATTCTGGCTACTCGATCAATTGGGCCAAGTCGGTGGTTTATCCTCTGTCGGGTCCATCTCCTCGGATCCCGAGGGACTGCCCAGCATCGCTGGAGACCGCTGGATTCAGGTACCTGGGAGTGTACGTCACCAGAGACAGAGAGGAGTTTTTCGCCCATAATCTGGAGCCTCAACTGACGAGGCTGGGGGTGGACATTGTACACTGGAGGTCTCTGCCCCTGTCCTTGATGGGGCGCGTGGCGCTCTTCAAAATGCTGGCGCTGCCACGACTTCTATATATCCTACAAAATACACCGTACCTGGTCCCGGCGGCGACGTTCAAGCGGATCTCCCGGGAGTTGCGGACGTTACTTTGGGACGGCGGCAACCCGAGGATTGCACTGCAGAAGCTTACGTGGGGGTGTATGACGGGGGGCTGGCCCTCCCGGACGTTCAACTCTACTACTGGGCAGCGCAATTGCAGGTAGTCAACGACTGGGTCTATGCGCCGATCTCGGAGCCGGCTTACAGAATGGATAGGCATGCTATGATTGGGGGAACTTGTGAGCCATATCTCTACTCCCGTAGGCAGAGTCGTGACCTGCCCGCGCATACCGGGGTGGTGCTCCACTGCTGGAGGGAGGCCAACAAATTCTTAGGCTGGGCGAATACCCTAACTGGACGGACCCCGCTTTGGACGGGTGACCAGTTAAAGGAGGTGGCGGGACTATCAGGCTATAAGGGGTGGAAACTGATTGGCATCGAGTATCTTGGCGGTGTGGAAGGGGGGGCCCCTGTCCCCTTTGCGGCTCTGAAAAAAGAATACCAACTTAATGACTCCCAACAGTACCACTACCTGCGCCTCGTACATGCATTGCGCGCCCACATACACTCTGGCACTTCAATCCCGGAGTACTCCCCTGTTGAGGACAGGCTCCTTCTCGACCCCATCCTAGCGAAGCCCACGTCAACGATATACCGAAAACTCATAAATAATATGCCGGACCCCCTTGGTCCCCTACGGGCGAGATGGGAGGGCGACATTGGGACACTAGACGATGACGACTGGCAGGACGCCCTGCAGAGCCCTCGCGAAGTTGCGATCCGGCCGCGATTCCGCCTCGTGCAGCTAAAAATACTTCACAGGGTCTATTATCCCCGCACCCACCTGTTCTCCTGGGGTAGGATTTTATCCCCCTTGTGCGTGAGGGGCTGTCAAGGGGAGGGCTCATTCTATCACATTCTATGGGACTGCCCACTCATAATACCGTTCTGGACCAGGGTGGCGCAGACGATGGCGGGGGTGGTGAGGTCCCCGGTCCCAATGGAGCCCAAGTGGCTCCTACTCATGATTAAAGGAGCCACAGATTGGACACGGCATAATGAAATTTGGTTAGGGCTGGCAGCAGGGGTGGCGAAACGCAACATTGCCAGGTGCTGGGGTGCACAGGCGCCCCCCTCGTGGGATCAGTGGCTCTGTGACTTGGATTGGTGTCAGAGGGCGGAGGAAACGGTCTATAGGTCTCGGGGTTGTGTGAACAAATGGAGGAAGGTGTGGGGTCCCTGGCAAAGGTTCCGAGCCTTACAGGGTGGGTTGGGATAGGAGATTATTGCAATTATTCGTCTGTATTTCCATGCATGCAAAACCACATGACGAACTGTGATCCATGTATCTGTATAATGAACTGCCGCTGTGTGCTGTACTTGAACATGAGCAATGTTAATAAAAAGAATTAAAAAAAAAAAAAAAAAAAAATTATGTAATCAATAATGCTAAACATTGTATTGTGTGTACTTTTAAAATCTACATTTGATTAAAATAATTGTTAATTTTTTAAGAAAGGTGATGGATCTGCTTCAAATATAGGGTGTTGGGTGGGGAAAGGGAGGGTTGTGACAGCCCCCGCTGTGCGCTTTACATACTATGTTAAAAAAAGACCTAGAAATTCACTGAAAAAACAAAGGGTTAAAGTAGCTTTATGGTTAGGTGAAAAAGTAAAGTTTTAAACTCTAAAAACCACAGAAATTTACCAGTTGTAGTTATCTCAGGTAACTATAACTCGTGCTCTGAGGTAACTATAACTCGCGCCCTCGTCATGCCCTGCTAATTATCCCACATATTACATCACTCATGACATCTTTGACATCATTAATAATATCATTGTGCATGGTGGGGCGCATGAGTTATAGTTACCTTAGAGCACGAGAGTTCAAAATGTTGCAAGTCACCTAACTACAAGGTTACTTTAACATTAGTTTTTTTCAGTATAAAAATATATATATAATATGTGTGTGTGTATGTATATATATATATATATATATATCATCAATGGTTTGCTCAGCAAATAAGGGCGCACTCGGGAAACAATAATCATCCCCAAATGGGAAGGAACAAAAATTTCCAAATCGGCTCTTCAATGAGCCGCAAAAGCGTCCGTGGAGCCCATAATCCATGGTTTGTTTCCCCACATGCGGGACGTCAGCAAATTCTGCGCCTCGTGGCCCCATCAAATCCACTGGGTGGTGCAGCCCTTCACGCCCGGAGCCGGCGTGTATAACATCATCAACGGTTTGCTCAGCAAATAAGGGCGCACTCGGGAAACAATAATCATCCTCTGGGCACTGCAGACACTTTAATAATAACATGAGCCTGACGCGTTTCGGAAAAACATTTCCTTAATCATAGGCATTTGGCCAAAGTCTCGCGCTACTGCAGCACTGAATTTAAAATACCTGCCCTCCAATGGGCTGTTCAAATGAAACCCCAGTGCTAGCTGGGACATGTAGTACTGCAGCTTACATTAACCCCAAATGGGAAGGAACAAAAATTTCCAAATCGGCTCTTCAATGAGCCGCAAAAGCGTCCGTGGAGCCCATAATCCATGGTTTGTTTCCCCACATGCGGGACGTCAGCAAATTCTGCGCCTCGTGGCCCCATCAAATCCACTGGGTGGTGCAGCCCTTCACGCCCGGAGCCGGCGTGTATAACATCAACGGTTTGCTCAGCAAATAAGGGCGCACTCGGGAAACAATAATCATCCTCTGGGCACTGCAGACACTTTAATAATAACATGAGCCTGACGCGTTTCGGAAAAACATTTCCTTAATCATAGGCATTTGGCCAAAGTCTCGCGCTACTGCAGCACTGAATTTAAAATACCTGCCCTCCAATGGGCTGTTCAAATGAAACCCCAGTGCTAGCTGGGACATGTAGTGCTGCAGCTTACATTAACCCCAAATGGGAAGGAACAAAAATTTCCAAATCGGCTCTTCAATGAGCCGCAAAAGCGTCCGTGGAGCCCATAATCCATGGTTTGTTTCCCCACATGCGGAACGTCAGCAAATTCTGCGCCTCGTGGCCCCATCAAATCCACTGGGTGGTGCAGCCCTTCACGCCCGGAGCCGGCGTGTATAACATCATCAACGGTTTGCTCAGCAAATAAGGGTGCACTCGGGAAACAATAATCATCCTCTGGGCACTGCAGACACTTTAATAATAACATGAGCCTGACGCGTTTCGGAAAAACATTTCCTTAATCATAGGCATTTGTCCAAAGTCTCGTGCTACTGCAGCACTGAATTTAAAATACCTGCCCTCAAAAGGGCTGTTCAAATGAAACCCCAGTGCTAGCTGGGACATGTAGTGCTGCAGCTTACATTAACCCCAAATGGGAAGGAACAAAAATTTCCAAATCGGCTCTTCAATGAGCCGCAAAAGCGTCCGTGGAGCCCATAATCCATGGTTTGTTTCCCCACATGCGGGACGTCAGCAAATTCTGCGCCTCGTGGCCCCATCAAATCCACTGGGTGGTGCAGCCCTTCACGCCCGGAGCCGGCGTGTATAACATCATCAACGGTTTGCTCAGCAAATAAGGGCGCACTCGGGAAACAATAATCATCCTCTGGGCACTGCAGACACTTTAATAATAACATGAGCCTGACGCGTTTCGGAAAAACATTTCCTTAATCATAGGCATTTGTCCAAAGTCTCGTGCTACTGCAGCACTGAATTTAAAATACCTGCCCTCCAATGGGCTGTTCAAATGAAACCCCAGTGCTAGCTGGGACATGTAGTGCTGCAGCTTACATTAACCCCAAATGGGAAGGAACAAAAATTTCCAAATCGGCTCTTCAATGAGCCTCAAAAGCGTCCGTGGAGCCCATAATCCATGGTTTGTTTCCCCACATGCGGGACGTCAGCAAATTCTGCGCCTCGTGGCCCCATCAAATCCACTGGGTGGTGCAGCCCTTCACGCCCGGAGCAGGCGTGTATAACATCATCAACGGTTTGCTCAGCAAATAAGGGCGCACTCGGGAAACAATAATCATCCTCTGGGCACTGCAGACACTTTAATAATAACATGAGCCTGACGCGTTTCGGAAAAACATTTCCTTAATCACACAGCAGGATTACTGAGAGGTTGTCTGAGGCCATGGCCCCCTTTTTCCACCACTGTGCAAACGTGCCTCCTGGTGCACTGCTAGTTGGGGGATAAAGTCCCCTTGGCTCTTGGGGGTCCTTGGGGGCCACCTACCCCTCCTGTTACCTCCAGCAAGTGCAGTAAGTATGTAAACAAAAAAAACACACACCTCTCTCACACACACCTACCTCTTGCACACACCTCTCTCACACACACACACCTCTTACACACACACACACACACACACACACACACACACACCTCTCTCTCTCTCTCACACACACACACACACACACACACACACACACTTGGGTTTAGTGTCCTACAATCCCATCATGAGCCTACATGACCGCGTTTTGCAGTTTCACGTGGACTTCATGGCTTGAATCAATTTCTCTGCTCCTTGCCTCATCCTCCTCCACATTCCGGACATCCAAAGTATAAACTAAACCTGCAGATGGAGGTAAAATGCCCAGATTTCGATCATCTAGGGTCGTGCTGAAGCAGTAAGGAATGGAAAGATGAGCTGAGCGCGGCAAAAGATAAATCAGAGGGGACTGACGGGAGTCGTCGTTGCTTGTGGAGACACTGCACAGTATGGGAATGTAAGGTCACTGGGGAGCCACAACGAGGCAGCCCAGGGAAAAGGTGGAGTGGAAGACTGGGAGCAGGCGTCCACCGCTCATCCAGGAAACAGCATGTTCCGTACCGCCTGTCTAGTCACACGCAACATCTCGCACCTGCTAGGAAAGTCAGACATCTTGCCCACCCTCGGCTGCTACTGCGTCTGCCCGTTCGGTTTCCTACCCTTCCTATTCTAGTCATAATTAATGACATTCCCGTGTGGGTGTCAGGCTGGGATCTCGCCACATGCTGTGAGTAATGAGGCTGAAGGCCGAGTGACTTAAATCTTCCCAGAGCTGACAATGTTCCAGCACAGGCATATTCCCCCGAGTGCCTTATTGAGATTAGAACATGGGTTTTATTCGTTTAAAAAATGGTATATCTTTATTTTTTATTGTAATGCCAATCCAATTAAATGTAGTTACCAAATGTAGACGCAAAGGAACAAGCCACGCGCTGACAGCCTGCTTCTTTTAATAGAACGGGCCATCAAAGGTGGTAGTATGTTTGCTATACAGCATGATTACATTATTAGAGGTAAGAAGAGAAGGATTCTCGATTCCAATGACCATTTTAATTCTCCCTTAAATCATTTAAAGAAATCAGTCGTATAATCAAAATACACACTTAACAGTAGGTGTCTAATTTGATCATTCCTAATAAAAATCGATTTTAGTGGGGAACAGATATTCGTGATTTCAAACGCATTTAAATAAAAAGAGTAAAGTTATGTTCTTATGTTTATATCAAATACTCTTACGCAGTCTGGGGCCACTGGCACAAGATAAAATTGGATTTTGATGCAGCAATGTAGACATCTACTACTATTATTATCAAATGGCTACTTTTCGTAGAGCAAGTTGTGGCTACTGCTCCGTCAAAAGCTTGCGTTCCCACTTCATTTATCTCAAAGAATACAAACTGCATCCCAGAGGAAAACAGAAAATCTCAGGCACCACCGTTGGTTGTCTTGTCTTTGCTTCTGTGGGGGGGACAAAATAATTTGGATTGTTTAAGATGAGTGAGGAGTTTGTGCCTGCATGTGATGGTGGAAATGGTGACTGTGATGCTGACATCCGACACATGGTGTTTGCTAATGTCCGGTTTTGTGCCAAAAATCTGAGACACTGGCCCAATTATTTTTTTTAGACGCTAGCAGGACCATCCAGGAACCTGCTCTTGTCTGCTTCCACCCTTAGCAAGGAACATCCAG
This sequence comes from Calotriton arnoldi, assembly GCA_963921515.1. Lineage (NCBI taxonomy): Eukaryota > Metazoa > Chordata > Amphibia > Caudata > Salamandridae > Calotriton > Calotriton arnoldi. The sequence continues at coordinate 1,546,654 of CAWUFW010000564.1, read as the reverse complement.
GCAGGGACTTCCCGGAAGGACTGGTGACTTCGGGTGTTAGAGAATGGCTGGTGGGCTGTGAGTGCTGGGTCTGGTTACCAAGCATGGCGGCAGTGGTGGCTGTGATTTTCTGTTTTCCTCTTAGATGCAGTTTGTATTCTTTGAGGTAGATGAAGAAGTGGGAATGCAAGCTTCTGCCTGGAATAGCGGTCTGGGCAGTGGGTGGGGAGCTATGTGACCCTCAGGGCCACAATGGAAAGCTTTGGAATGCATCATCAAGAAGAGAAGCACAGCGATGAAGAAGCAGTATCCACAGCTTGCTGTATGAAAAGTAGCCAAGAAGGAATATCACAAGGGTAGCATAAATACATAAGACATTTGAAGACAATGCCATTCAGAGAACTGAAAAAGAAGATGTAGTGAAAGTTCATGATTGAATGCACTACTCAGAATGTATACTCTCGTGTTTAGCGCCTGGGGCAGTGCACGGAGGAACCTATATCTCCAAAAGTTAAGCAGTTAGGTGATCCCCTACAATGTCTCCAAATGTAGAAACCCATAATTGATGGCTTTTAATTAAAGTTTGGCATGTTGGCCTCACCAGAGTAGGACATCTGTACCCCTGTGAGACTCTATTGCACTGCATTTCTGTGAGTTCTCTTAGACAAATGGACTGAACATGCACAATAGTTTGTTTCACAGTGCCTGGAATCCACTCTAAAGATCAGAGAAATATGAGCAAAGAAATTTGGCATTCTCAATGGATTTCTTTCTTGACTCCACCATCACCCCTGTCAACCTTCGCATCAGGAAACTGAGGCAGGCTCACCAGCTCACTGCCAGGCTATTTCACATGGCCTGGCCACAATGGAAACTCTAGCAGAGTATTTTTAGGTGTGGCCTAAATACAAGTCATGTATGTACAAATCTTTATTATGCACTACTCAAGTGTGTAAAAAAGTGGACGGCAATTGTATTAACGACATTAGAGCATTAGCACAGGTGATGAATAAGAAACTGAACTTAAGGAAATTACTGAACATCTTGTAAGGAAACAGCTGAACAAAATCCTACATTATTTTCTGCCGTGTTGTCTAAGGCTGCCCAACCCTGCATACCTCTCCTTGGTTGTCTGCGGTGAGCGCAGTCTGCGTCATCAGACCACGTCCATGGACATATTGTACTTTCGTCCTTCAGAATGTGTGCCCGCACAGCATTCTCCTCTTACCTAACAGCTAAAACACGGGCCTTTGATGCTGTTTGCAGTGGGTAAAAACTTGTAAACGAGCAGTACTCCTTTCCAAAATGTTTGTGGGAATAAGGTGCGAGAACCAGGCACCCATAAGACGCAATGTTAACAATTAGTATTTTTCCCCCCAGAGCTGCCTACACACATTGTTTAACCAAAGCTTTAGTAATAACAGAAAGCATATATGTATGAATTATGCCAACATATGAAAACACTGCGAACCTGCAGACTTTCATAACCATAAAAGTGATACAAGCAATGTTACCTTACGCAAGGGCAGAGATCAAAGTTCAGAGGTCATAGAAGTAAACGTCAGTAAGAAAGGTGGATGGGTTGAGATGTGCTGCATGACATGCTTATCTTATGCATTAAGAGGGCCATTAACTGAAAGCTATGTTGCACCTTGCTTTTTGTGTTGGGAATATAAAAAAAATACGCTGTATACCATAAGAGGGTGGGTAACATTTTTAAATGCCGTATTGTCTACCATTCTTTATCAGTCGAGTCTGCAGGCATGCGTTCTAAGGCAGGCTTTTGTTTCTGAATCTCCTCCCATTGAAGGCATTTGTGAGCGGCAAGCATGGGTTGGTGCAACACTCTGCAGGCAGCCCCTGAATGTTTATGGGGGTGTAAAGTCTTTTTTTTCCCCATACAGTGCACCATCCGAAGTTTCGTTTTTGGTTTTAGGCAAGAACACTTGTTTTAGGAACTTATGTCTGGCATTATTAAGAGTATTATCCTGTATGCGTTTCTCTTTTCGAGACCAGCTACTTATTGAATAGTTTGTTACATGCCATCAGAAGATATCTTCTTGGCTTCGAAAAATTATATCTTGAACCATTTTAGTATACAATTTTGGTCAGTTCAGTAAACGTTATCCACGGCGCATATTTCTATGATGTGCTTTTTGAAGTAGGCTTGAAATGCCGGGAAGGGAGAGGTCTAGTTAGTGCACTCTTATACAGTATATATGCATTTGTGGCTTATTAAAGGCTATGGAGGCTGCAGAGCCAACTGGGAGGTAGCCTTTATTTTCTATTTAATCCATAGCTCTCTCAATACTCCGTAGTAAATGTAAAGTATAGAACACATTTCCTTATGCATCGGTTGATGACAACCTCCAGAATAGTTAGGTTAACTCTACAGTGAGTGTTCCTTGCCACACTCATAATAGTCTCCCATGCATTCTAATTCTGCTTACTCGTAGATGGGTGTATCCCGGAGTGCCTGTCTGGTGCCTTCTCTCATGTACCTCTACTGTTATTTCCTAGAGGCGTTTGATTTCAGCTGCCATTTATTTGCCAAACTTTGTAGATATTCTCGTTTCTTAATTTTATTGATCATCGTCATCTTCCTTTCTAGTAGTCTTTAATTTTTCTTCCTTTGACTGTCCTTTCACTATCTTGCTGCGGTGTCCTTTCCTCTACTGAATATCTCCAGCACCTGCAGCCTGAGTAGTCATGTTTGACTCTGCCCTTGCTTTATCTTCACCCACTACATTTATGCCACATCTCTGCATTATTGCTTTCATATCCACCCTCCACAATCTTCTCCTGGTCTTTCAGGGTCTTCTTTTCTTCCTCTATCGCGGTCACCACTTGGTTACTTCCATCAACTTTACCTTTGCTAATTTTGCTGTGCCCTTCTGTTCTTCATTTTAGCTCTTTCCAGCTTTTTCACCAGTCTCTACCTTTTATTCTGTGTATCTGGTACTTTTCTGAAAAAACGTTTATTTACACATTTCATTGCCAAATACCAAACTCAAACGGAACTCATGTCATCTAATAATTGGGTACTACATACTGTGCGAGTTTTATAATTGCTTGATTACTATGATTTGTTTCAGAACATCTATTATTAATGTATGTTTAAATACACAATATGAAAAATACATTGTTGTGCCCCTATATTTTAGTATTTTCATTTCCAAGTTATAATTGATTATGTAAATTGCTTTTCAAGTAGGTGTCTTAGTTAAGTACTTAGGTGGCAGTTGTGCTTGAGGCCTGGTCATAAATGCTCTTTATTGCACCATTGAGGATGGAGAGGGCTGCTTGATGATTGACAACCTGAAGTTCGTTCACAATGGATTTTTGCAGACTATAAATGAGGGCAAAACAGTAATCAAGAAGGGCTGTGGCAGTGGAGATGCTGCCTAGTGTTTAATAGTGACATATGAGGTGAACTTGGTGACTTGCATGTTAAGGGAGGAAAACTTGTAGAGGGTGACTTCCGGGTTTCTGAAATTGATAGCTTTAATGGCAATGGTGGATGTGAGAAGATGGCGGTCTTTGGAGAAGAGAAGATCTCCGATTAAGAAATAGACTTTTTTTTATTTGTTTTTTATGTAAATGCTTATGCAGTTGAGGGATTCTGTGACTCTGGTGTTGCCTTAGTGATAGCATTCCAGCTGGAAATGAAATTCAGGGTCATCGGCGAGTATCTAATAGTTAATTTCAAATGTGCTATTAAATTATGTAAGGGTCTTTGGTATGAATTAAAGAAAATATGAGAACATGAAAAACTGAGAGCTGTTACTTGTGATGGCTATTAGTGAAGCATATAAAATTTCCTAGCTTTAGTAACGGAAAGTTTCAATTCTGTTAAGGACACGGAGGCGAGTATTATGCTTTAACCTGTCTTCACTTTATTGACAACAGCCTTAACAGTAGAAAAAACGTACTTTCCCATGCACCCTTGGGGAAAAAACAACAGTGACTAACCAATCAGAACCCTTTTGTCCATAATATAGTCCATCCTTGGTTTCTACGCCCCCAATTTCTTCATGCGTCCAGCTCTGCCGTGCTCATTTTTGTTTGAACACCTCATTCCCTGGAAAAGAAAATGCACCTTTGTAACTTCTCCATCCAAATACCAGTATAACTTGCTAGAACAATAGTAATACATCCATATGCGAACATCAACAGTACAATCCAGAAGTACGTATCCAATCCCCTTGCCTGATAATGGCAAAAAATGTATGCCTATACTATACAAATCTCAGTATTGTATCGTCCATCACCTCAAAATAAGAGCGTGTAGAAGTTCTCTGACTTGGTGGGAATAATCCTCGCCTCTGTGTCCTTAATAGAATTGAAACTTTCTGTTACTAAAGCTAGGACATTTTATATTCTATGTCAGTTCCAGAGGCAAGGGTTATGCGAGTCCAAAGCTTATTGATGAACAGTGTGGCCAGGTTAAGTATGGGCTTGAAATATAACGTCTTGAACGTAGATTCAGATGACCAGTCGACCGCATGCAAAATATCCTCTAACCTAGCCCCCCCAAAAAAGTTTTGGAAGCCATGGCGCCTCTTACTGAATGTGCACCGAAAACAGATGTGTCTGTGCTGGCTTCATGCATGACATACCTCACCCACCTGGCTATGGTGGGGGACAACACTGCCTTGTATGGATGACTTTCCCCAGCTGGGCAAACTTCCTGCGTCATAGCCTCATAGGCCTTAATGCATGTAACCACACATAATTTGGGCATTTTGTGAAAAGCAGGCTAAGAAACAATTCTGGCTTTACATTTTGGCCTTCTCGTAATATGAAAAGTAACCCCCTCTGGGGTAAACAATGTCAATAAAGTGAAGAAAGGTTAAAGCATATTCATCTTTTCTAGTCCTGACATATATTTTGGTATGTACTTGTAGTAGTCGTCCTGTAGTTTTGGGGTGTGTGTGGGATACATGGTTCTAGAAATCAATAATTTCATGAACACAGGTTGGATTATATAACTTTATGAGGAAGAACGTAATAACTAGGAAGGATTCCTAATCTTTTAAGAGCAAGAAAAAGAAACCCTGTCCTAATGCAGTTCTTAAATGCCAGCATAATAACTTCATTTTATTGACTGACTGACCAAAATCCTATGTATGGATCTAGAAAATGTTAATGAAACATTTTCTTAAAAAAAAAAAAAAAATGTGGCCACTATTTACACTTTATTTTCGATGGTGCATAGGATATCTCAATTGCATTGCTATAGTTGCCAGGTCCACAACAAATGTATTGCTTTTTCTGCAATCTGGATGATTTTTATGCTGTTTTAGAGGAGTTAATAGTGCCACAATGTCATTTGTTGGCACTGCGACAACCCCTGCAATGTGAACAGACACAATACTTTCGCAACAAAATGTGTACAATGTAATGTTAGCAGCAGAAGCATTTCTACTGAGCGCCCAAAGAATAGCGGGATTTTGTCTGTACACCCAGTCTGTTTTTTGTTTAAAGTGTTGCTTTAATGGAAATCTGCCTCCTTCTTCCAGACTCTTATTGAAAGGGAATCAGTTTTGTGAATGACATTCCCAAAATTCTGTGGGAATCATTTTAGTCATTGCTAGTTAATTTTGCGATACACTTTGCATCATTTGTTAATTCCGTGACATTATAGACTGATTTTGAAAAGGTCTGCTGCAGTATTGGGTAATCCAGCAAAAGTGTTCAGCAGTTGTGACAAATCGCATTGGAGCCCATACACATTTTCCGCATTGGTCAGTTCCTCAGAATTCCATTGTGAGTACATGATTTTGTTTATCTAAAAACATACATTCTCTGACGTGATACCCGTCTCACCTCCCTGTGACTCTGAAAAAGAATTTAACTGGTAATCCATATGTGAAATGATGAGAAAAATGCATTTCATTATTCTGCTTGCTGATAATCAAGTTTAGAAATACAAATTCCAAGGATCAGTAGTAAATCTTTTGCAGTGTATCTAAATTATTTATTTTAGCCTGTATACTTAAAAGCATCATGTAATAAAAATGACTGCATTTTTTATAGGTTGGCCATGCTGTTTGAAAAGAGGGAAAGGGTCAAAGGAGCTGAAAGTCTCACTGTCATGCTGTTGTAAATGTCATGAAAGCTTCTTGTGTCCCTGTTCGTTGACCCTCATGTGTCATGCTTGATGGTGGGAATCCTACATTTCCCTTCATTTCCCACTTTGGCATTTTTTCCTCAATTTTCCTTTCAGCTACTGCAGATGTTTCGAGCAATAAGTCAGATATCATTGCCTTGTTGATGTACATCTGTGATTTGCGGTTGTCACGGTGCCCGTGGTTCAGATTATTAGCAGTGACCAGCTTTATAGAGCCTAATCATTGTCCAAACCAGCAAGATCAGTGTCGGCAAGTATGTATATGCATGTGTGAAACAGAAAAAAACCCTAATACACTTGCATTGAGAACTAGAGCAGGGTATTTATATTGTATGTGCTTGCGATAATATTTCATGTGGCACGTTCAATTTGCCAGATTGAATTTGATCTTTCTAAATATGTATGCACAATAAAATGCTTGAAGTGTTGTAGAGGCTCAGCAAAATTGTGAAATTGGATTGGTGATCCCAAGTGCAATCCTAAAATGTTGAATCTTGTAAAGGGAATTTGATTACTTCATCCACCATAAATCAGTGTTCTGTATCGTGACTAATAGGAGCAACATCTGTACTGCTTCTCACAAGCATTTACTAATGGGTGGTGGATGGGGGTAAATGCAAACCATATCGTGCTTTCGATTGGGGTTTAGAACTGCTTGCTTCTTCTAGAAAGGTATTCGTAATCGTATGACTTGTTCACAACATCTCAAAATACCACTCTTTCAGCATGGTCCCACCCCTTCTAAAGGGACCAAAAAGTGTTAATCAACGGTGTAAAAAAATCAGGTTAGTGCGTTACACATTGAACTGTGAAGTGTGGACTTTGCTTGCTTGTCCATTTATAGCCCAGAATATTAACTGCATTCCTTGTGGTAAATGTAAGAAAGGCCTAAGGAGACCAATAGGTTTTGGGTAGCTATAAAATGTTGATCTATTTTGAAATCATTGATAGCAGCTTGTTAATGTGTTTGGTGACTAACTGGTAATAGATTTCATGGCATACTCCCACTGATTACATTTTTATATAATATACAAATATTAAGTTTATGTAATGCCTTCATTACTATCTCTAAAAGGTAGCTTACGTCCTCTTGTAAGAAATTTGTTGCTCGTGTGCGGTATCTGGTGATAGAAAAAAATTACCCTTCATTTTGGTGCTTTTTTTGGGTTACAAAATTACAACCTGTTTTAAAGGTCTTCGTCTCCCCACCCACTATCTTTCAGTCTCTTAAGGAGGCGCTTCCTATAGATTTGAGACTACATTTGAAAAATAAATCTGATACTACTTTCTGGCTATTCTTACAACTACAATAAGCACAATCTTAAAAAAAGGCTAACTCAAAGCAAATCTCACTTTCTTCCGATTTTTTGATATTTGAAAAGAAATCAGCTTGCTTCAGACCTTTCAGAATAGCTGAAAGTAACATGTTGGGGCTGTATTTAGGTCTACCCTACGCAGCACATGTTCTGCGCTGCGAGATGTATTGTTTATAATTCAGAGTCCTTACCACCCACCCACAGCATGCCATTAGTTGTTTTCGTTGTCATTCTCATTTGCAATCTTTCGATTGATTAGCTTCCGTAGGCTTCCCTTCCTTTCTTGTGTTAGCTCCTACCTGGAACATAGGCCAAGTATGTGTTCTTCCTGGTCTTTGTGCAAAGCCCTTTTTTATTTTTAAAAGCGTTTCAGTAATATTCCTAGATGTGCAGTGCGCTTTCCTACTGTAATGCGGGCACATGGCTTATTATTTATGTAGCTTTCACCCTATCTGCTGTCTCTATTGACGCTTTAGTTATTTACACACACAACTGTACTACTCTATGCCACTCTACTCCACTCTATGCCATTCTGCACCACTGCACTCTTCACCACTCTACTCTAAGCCACTTCACTCTACTGTACGCCGAACTTCGCCGCTCCACTCTATGCCACTCCATTCTACCCCACTCTACGCTACTCCACACAGTGCCAATCCACTCCACACAATGCCACTCTACTCTACGCCATGCCACTTTACTCTACTCCAGTTCACTCTACTCCAGTTCACTCTACTCCACGTCACTCTACTCCACGTCACTCTACTCCACGTCACTCTACTCCACGTCACTCTACTCCACGTCACTCTACTCCACGTCACTCTACTCCACGTCACTCTACTCCACGTCACTCTACTCCACGTCACTCTACTCCACGTCACTCTACTCCACGTCACTCTACTCCACGTCACTCTACTCCACGTCACTCTACTCCACGTCACTCTACTCCACGTCACTCTACTCCACGTCACTATACTCCACGTCACTCTACTCACACCACTGTACTCTATGCCACCCTGCTTCACCCCACTCTATGCCACTCTAATCTATGCTACTCCATTCTATTCTACACCACTTTACTCTGCGCCACTCTACGCCGCTCCATTCCACTCTATACCACTTTACTCCACACAATGCCACTCTGTGCTTCTCCACTCTTTACCACCCCATGCCACTCTACCCTACATCACTCCACTCTATACCAATCTACTCTACACCACTCTACTCTATGCCACTCCACTCAACTTTGCTCCACTCAGTGCCACTCCATGTCCCTCACTCTACTACATGCTACTCTTCGTCACTCTACTACACTGTCCTCCACTCTATGCCACTCTACCCTACCCCACTCTAGGCCACTATGCCACTCTACTCTATGCCGCCCACGCCACTCTATGCCACTCCACCCTTACTCGACTCTCCTCTGTCACTCTTCTCTACGCCACACCACTAACATTTAGCCATGCTGAACAGCAGCTATGGTGCTGTACGATATGGCTAAAAGACATTTGTAAAGCCAATAGCACTCACATAGGCAAGACCTATTGGCTTTTCCCATGCCCGTTTAAGAAGCATATACTAAAATACTAGGTACATTTGTTGCCCTGAATATGCTTTTTAAAGATCATATCTAATCTCCGATAGCAGCCAAAATGACCCTGGAAGAAGGCAATAAAGATTAAGTGTGGCCAAGCATAGATGTACCCTGGTCAGGCATATCAACTACTGTCGTGTAGTTCCTACAAATCTATATAGGAGCTGCGTGTTTAGAGTACCTAAACTCAGTGATTGGTGTCCAGACTGGTTCCAGACACCCCCAAAGGATAGGTTAGCCTGTACACCAGCTAGCTCACAGTGCCACTATAAGCCCCACAACCTTACCAAGAGCGAATAGTTTCTGGCAACTATCAAACATGACAACCCTGACCCCTCGGGGATTGTGGAAACAGTACAGTACTTTTCGCTCAGTCACTCGTGCTCACTTAGTCTCCGAGAGAGAGACAGAATAAACGGTGGGGACGTTTTCAATAAGTATTTATTGAACCAGCGTCATTCTAGTATAAAATGTGTGCTGCAACAACCATTAGATAGAAACAGATATATATGATTTCAAGCACCAACAGAGTAAATAAAAGGTAGAATTCTACCATGGTGCTAAAACAGTGAATATATGCAGGCATATAGATACATGACCGTAATCATGAGTACTCCTACGATGCAAGCCCTAACTAGATGTACCTAAGTGTACCGAGCGTGCATATAGATGTATTGCCAAGAATCCCCCTAGGAAAGAGCCAACCCCAATTCCTGATGGGAGAGAACTAAGGACCCCGTTTTGGTCTTGAGATGGACAACCCGCGAGGGATGTCAAACCACTGCGTGCTGGAGTGTCTGCATGCAGGAACTTCAGCGACTCGTGTCAGCATGTAAGCTTCTCCTCTGGTTTGCCCAGCGAAGATGTGGTACTTATATACCCGAAAGGTACCCTCAGGGGTTCTACCTAGATGTGTCATGGTACTGTGGGCATGTCGGCCAAGGATGACGATAGTGGTGACTTTTGTACAGAGTTATTATGCAGAAGATAGTAATCCTGTTGTGATACTAAGAATCCTCATGTATAATAAATGAGGCTAGTTTTTGAAGAAAACCTCACGACATTTATTCGGCACCTAACTAGGTAAAAGGTCAGCACCCGAACCGTTATGTAGAGCAAGGTAGGACAAATGTAGGTAAAAGGTCGTGCAACTACCTAAGCCTCTATTGGGGTACATTGTGGCTCATAACACAACTGTGAAAAGAAGAATTTGAGTTGGAGTCTTGAAGCCCACCAAAAGTGAGATGGAATCAAAGTAATATTTTACAGGATGATGTAAAGCAAAATGACAAGACATTGTACTGCATAGTGAAAACCATAACCTGAATGAAAAGACACATTTCATGTCGACCTGTCAATTTTGGCCTCTCCTGGAACACTGTATCTGGTTCAGATGGCCACAGCACCAAAAGAGTTATCGGGAATAAAAGGCCTAAATATAAGGACTCATGATATTAATTATAGGCTGCAAATTAAGTTCCTGAATAAAAAAATCTACATTAGTATAGACGGGAGGAATGAAAAGAAATGGCAGCTTTTAATAAATAAATAAAACTCTTGCCAAGCATGTCTCATTGAACAAGTAATCCTAGAACTTTGAGGTGTAGTATAAGACAAGTGAAAGAAGGTGATAAAGGTTTCAGAGAAGGTTCAATAGTCATACAATGTACTATATAATGTTCTGTTGGGCATGGAATGCATGAAGTTGCCTCTAAGAATGAGAGCTGAAGTAAAAATAAATAAATTAAAATAGGCCCGCTATTGACCCATTGAGCAGGGATTGCAAGAAAGGAGCGCTAAAAGGTGTTGTTGTCAAAATACATAGCCCTCTTGATCATAATCCTTTGTTTCTTTTCTTCAGTCTGAAAGGCAGGTAAATTATTTCCACATTGTGGATCTTAAAAAGGAGCTGTTTTGCTTCGAATAAAGTTAAACAAGAGTACTTTTAAAATATAAATACTTTCAGGGCTTTTATTAATTAATAGGCACAGTATCCTTGTTTCTGCCATGGTGTAGCTTTAAGCAGGTGTGCAAGGAACAAAAATGGATAGTGTGCCCTATTACAATCAATAAGCTGCCCCCAGGGCACCCGTGAACTCTCAGCTAACAAACCGGGCAGTACATTCAGTGAAATAACAAAGAGGTTGCTTACAAGTTGCTCTGTGTTTCACAGTGCAGGCAGCATCCACACTTTAAAGAGGGGACAGAGCTCCCATTGCAGGCAGATGCAGTGAGTTACCACAACAGCCTGCAGTTGTATGTCTGGGGGCCGGGGGCAATAGAACTCCTTTACCCCCTCCAGAGGGCTTCCCTCAGGCCCCGCACTGTTCCACCTTTTTGTGACGTACTGTCAGTGTGCTTCCTAAGGGCCTCTTTGCTTCTGCACCCACATCCGTAATGAGTCACTGGCTAAAAATTCTCTCATTAGCACGGGACCACGCCACATGCTAATGAGGGAAGCACCCCTTAAAGACAGTGCTCGTGCTCTTATGTGCACCAACACTATCTGTATTACAGAGGAGGGTGCACAAGTATCTGCACCTTCTTCTGTTATACTTCAGTGTCCCGGGGGAGCAGAAAAGAGGTGCACACATCCTTTGTGTCACCGGGACACTGTTTGTAATGTGTCCCCAGAGTATCAGTTTCGTTGACATAGAGGAAGTAATCTTTCTTTTCTATCCTGGGTAGATGCACCTTTCCCTCATACTGTGCTGAACTTTAATTTATAATCCGTCTCAGAGAGTTGTGGGGTTAGGTAAGCCTGAAGTTAGAATTACCCTTCAAATATTGGTGGAAACGCATTGTTTTGCACTACAGAAAACGTATAAGTTTACCGTTTCCACTGTAGCCAATCAAAACATTTCACAAGATTATGTTCTTCGGAAGATTATGTTCTATTCCCACATGCCATTTACTGTGATTGTTTGCAGTCTTTCCTATGCAAATAGCGTATTTACTTATACCCACCAGTCACATCATTATTTCACTCATTTAAACCATCAGAGGAATAGGATAATAAGGGTCCGGCAGCAGCAAGGTAGAACGCTCAGTTTAGTGTTTTTGAAGTTAAGTGAATAGTCTAGTTGAGAGACCGGCTGAAGATCTTTTTCATTAGGTCCGGGCTTTGACCGTGCTTCTATCAAACAGACCTATTGCTTTCAACCATAGCTTTCTTCATCCAGCCTCCTTCCGCCATTGGCTTGAGTCTTTTTCTATTGAATCTTGGCTGAGCACAGTGAAATATTCATTTCTCATCTAATGGTATTGGCTGTTTCGGTGTGTGACACCTCGTCTGAGTGCTTGCTTTGAACTGCACGAGGGACTCCTTTACACCCATAGCTCTCTGTCCCCTCCTGTTAGTTTCCGCCAATGTCTCTCTGTGATGCGCTAATGCTGTATGCATTAGCAAATTAAACCCCGACTTATCGGCTTCTCCAGTGCTTGTAATTATTTGAGTATACTCAATCAAACTCATAAATAAAATAACATTTTCATAAACGTGAAAACGTATCTCAGAGACAAACACACAGAGATAAACGTGAACACAGGCTCCCAACTTCTTTGTGTGTCTTTTTAATTATTTGATGCATCATTGTAAATGTTGTTTGCAGTTTACGATTGAGGTGTGACTTTGCTTCCATTTTGTTTTCTGTGTAGTTATTCTATTTCTTTAGTACCCTTCTTTACTTATCACTTGTATGCTTTGCTTGCTGTAGTTCAAATTGAGGACTTTGTAGGAGACCTAGGGGTTTAGTAGCTCCGTCTTGTTGCATGAGATTTTCGGGTCTAAACCGGGAGACCCATTTTTGTTTGGGTTCATTGGTTCTTCAGTGGTGATCGTCAAAGCAGAGCTATTATTTCAGCTTTCAGATGCACATTGTTTACTGGGGTGCATATTGTGGGAAGATCGCTCCAGGTGACTTTCATAAACTACTACTACCTTTGGAACCCTGTCGTCGTGTTCTGGTCCTGATAGGTTAACAGATAATTGTATCCGTTTGCTAGCTCTCTGGAAGGAATTCAACAATGCGGTTCATAACCCACCATGTATAAGTGTCACCTTTTGAAGTAAGAGCAGGTAATTGAGCCCTTTCTGAAACCATAGGAAATGAGGGAAACACCCATACAGTTTTTAGCATCTGATCTTAAGAAGTCATTCTCTTAAGTGCCTCTTTCTTTAATGTTTCACAGCGGAGGGCACAGTATTCTGTGAATGTATGTGGCTCTGAGCTTTCCTGGCAATTTAAAAAGCTTATACATTTAGTACTGATAATTAAAGGTACTCTTAGGGTCAAGTGTGTATTGATTTGTTAATCCCTACTGTTCTTGCCTTTTTCTTCATCTTAGTGGCACCTCCTAAAGTGGATTTGGAATTATTCCTAAATAAATATTTTGTAAGTACATCGCATATGTGTGTCCTTTTTTAAAGATGATGCAAAGCTTAATATTGTTTTTTAGAAAGTACAGACAGCTTTCTTGTTTAATTCTTGAGGTACAGATGTATTTTGTACTACTTGGAGTACACAATGTGGTCCTTTATTGTACAGTCTTGGATAAGAATTCTGCGCATGTTGCCGTTAATGGATTTGGGTGCCAAATAGCTCAAAGAGCAAGCGCTGTGGGTCGAATCACAGGTAGAACAAGTACACCCACTTGCAGAGCCTTAATGTATATGCTCTGCATGGCTTTTATTATTTTTAGGTGGATGTGTTGATGTGTAGTCATCCGTGACTGTAAATGGAGTAACCCTAATAGGTGCATATCTCAGAGATAAATACACAGATTATCTCTACCTTCCATGCTCAAATCCCCAAGCATGCATGTCTTTGGTGAGAGAGAGAATGGCTGGGCATATGCTTATATTTTGGAGATCGCGTCGGTTTCAGTGTGAGAGTATTTGCGACGGTGGAGGTTGTAATCTTTGATACATGGACACACCAGCCCCTCTTAATACACACAACCAAGCAAACTCTGTATCTATCTCTCTCTCACTCGCTCTTTTTTTTAATGTGGTTGGACGGTTTCAGGAAATTTATTTTTAGGATGGATGTGGCAGTTTAGAGGATATAAAATGTTTAAACTGCAGATCATCTTTGGCCCACAAGCACGCACTCCCACACTCTGCCTTTGGTGGAGTGGAATTGGGTGCATCTTTTCGTATCATTGGCTGGATAAATCTGCATTGCCCACATTAGTATTCTCTCTTTCTTTCTCTCTCTCTCCACACACACAGTCAGTCCTAATGTTTTTGTTCGTGACTTTGTTCTGGAGTTTTCAGCATTGTGAGACTGTCACTAGTAGTGCTAGGCCCTGCTCGAAAGGAAGTATTGGAGCTGAAACTAAATGTAACCCTCTTTGGGAAGGTGTTCGTCTGGATCTGTCTCCAGCATAATCAAACTTTGCTGTAAGAAACCAAGCATAGGCACAGGGAATGTGGCTACAACAGGCAACTGTTCTCTGGCAGTGTTGCGCCTTTGGACTGCGCTCTACAGGAAGGGAGCACTTCCACCACAGTATTTTCTGGGATGTGCTCTGAAATCTGAGCTGTATATTTCACCTCCAGTGGGGTCTCAAAGACCAAGTAGGATCAAATGATCCGTTTTTATTTCCATTATGATTGTGCATGGCCGTCTAGTCAAAATGGACAAATGCCATATGCCCTCTGCTCTAGCTTCACACATGTGCACAGACGCATACACCTGTCACTGACATTCTCAGAAGAAATTACTTCTCTGTATTTCGTGTAGATATTTAAGCGATGTATCAAACCATGGGGATGGAGATCAGACCTCATCAGCTTTGCAGTCTTGCTGTTGCGTAAAGAATTGCTTCTTTAAACCCTGTGAAGAGGTTCAAAACTCACAGATCAGTTCCTGGATACCTCGAATTAACACACATTTACAACTCAGTTCCAAAATATGATATCATTTAGCCCTATAAATTGCTTAGATAGGATTTTGTTAAAGAAATTGAATCATGAAAGGCATAAACTTTAACTTTCTTGCCTTTTAGGGTGAGCGCAACCCACTTACTTGCTACTGCTAAAGACCTTTTAATGCACTTTTTTTTAACACTCTTCAAGAAACTGTATATTCTAACAGTGCTATTTTTGGTGTTCGCTTGTTTCTAGTGTATGGAAGCTGCCTCTTGAGGCCTGTTGCACTACTTAAATGAATCAATAAAATAAATCAATTCAAGCTGAAACTACTTTCACAGCTCACTTTTTAGATACAATTAGTGCAACATTCTAGCGGGACCATTAGACAGAGTAGTCCGTGTATTTGGGAGGAGGGGGACCCTGATAATATTGTTTCTTATAGGAGTATGCTAGCATTACACATACGGAAGGTTCCACTGCAATGTGTTTACATGGATGTTGCAGCAACAGAAAGTACTGCAGTATGGTGTGGCCCTTTTACCACAAGAGGGTGAGTATTTCTGATTATAAGAACATGTCCGGCACTGCCTGTGGCTTTTAGGTGTTTCTAAAAATGGGCCTGGATTCTCCCTGCCATGGAATCCAGAAGGAAGTCTTGCGATGGAATTCTAAATAACTGAAATCAAACTGAAATTAAAATGTAGCCGGTAGGTGTGAAGTGTTTTGTTATAGCTTATTTCTTTAATAGTTTTGTTGAGCAGAGCGAGACACAAATCTACACACCATTTAAGAGAATAGCGTTCTATTTAAAAAAGTGTTTACTTGCTTACCATAGGCCTATTGCATGCATTAAGTGTTTAATTTATGAACTCAATAAAATAATAATGCAATGGTAATGCAGTCCTCAAAGCTATGCTCCTCCCTATCGTAAGAAGCCAATGGTTTGATCTGTGCTGCCATTCTGGTGGCCTTTCATTGGAACCGATGCCCTTGTCAAGATTGAAAGGGCATGTCTGTCACTTTTACAGAAAAAAAAGAATAAAAAATGGAAAAATAAACGTACAAGTGTTTGTAATGTATATCAGCTACTAACTGATGCTAAAGGAAAGGGGTATATAACTTCCAAATCAAGGCTGTATGTATTGAGCCTGGAAAGATCTGCTGTTCTGTATTGTTGACGGTGTATGTTTTAGGACGCTGCGCATAAGTACAATGATTTTTAATGCGTTCAACACTGTCTCTGTGGAACGGCTCCACAAGTCTGAACGTTATACAAAACAAAGATAGCATTACTTTACAGATCAATATGAAAATGTCTGCCTAGCCCATCCTGTGTTCGTAAGCTGGTAACATGACGAATGGTTCCCCCCACAAACTCTGACAATTGCAGTCTGTTATTTTCGCGCGCCAGACAGCAATACATGGTGGTTGCTGCTTCGCATTGCGTATTCGTCTTAAACACAGGATCCCCTTTCACAAAGCAGGGTGTCTCCAAAGATCCATATTCGCCTCATTTGTGGTCAGGTTATGTGGCTTCCTTCAGTTTTTCTGTCACCGGTAACAGTTTCTCTTCCTTCCCCCTTAATGGTCGATTTGCTCAACATTGATTACATATAATGGGTTCTAAACATTACCCTGGTCCTCATGCTGGAAGATCCTTCTGAGACCATTGCCAAGCTCGACCTTTGATGGTAAATTATTATTAGTCTGTGAAGCCATTATAAATGTGTTGCCTTTTCTCACCTTCCCTTCTTTTGTCTTCCGTGTCCTTAAGGATTTTTGCAGCAATGATATATGGTATCAGGAGTTTTTTTGAACATGCTTGCATTGTGAAGAAAGGTTTAAATGAACACTTGCAGCTATATCTAATAAAGGGAAGCTAGAACAGCTATATGGGTCTTTATGCGCCCCAGAAGAGTCATTTGTGCTTTCTGTCCAGCAGGGTTGTATGTTAGTTTCAAATGCATTGTTCTTTCGCAGTGTGGAAAATGTTAAGGCGTCTTAAAAACAATCTGTATAGACACAGGTGCAAGAGAGAGACGAAAAAAGGCAGATGAGAAAGAGCAGCAAGCAGAGACACGGACTAAAGGGGAAAAAGAGAAATGAGAGAGAGAAGTTGGAAAGGATAGAAAAAAAGACAAAAACCTGTAGGATAAGGACAGTGCTGAATTTGTGCCGGTGGTTGCAGGTAGGGCCCACCTAGGTTTCCTCCGACTTTGACCCAAAGCAAGAGAGGTTAAAACACACAAGAGGGAAAGGAGTGATGAAGAGAGAGAGCAGGAACCTGCAAAAGCGAGAAACAGGACAGGGAGTGTCTGGTGGTGGATTAAAGAGGCATGAGGTGGAATCAAGGCTACGCAGCCGTGGTATTCGGCACCCCTGACATTCAGTAGCACTCACTGCGAGCTTCTAAGCAAACCCTTGGGCCCAGGCACTTATTTCGCAAATTAAGCACCGGTGATGAGGGAAACCATGAAGGAGAAAGAGAAACCTCTTCTATGAAGACGGAAAGAGACAATGGATGCATGGAGAAGGAAAGACATTGAGACGCATGGAGAAACAGAGAGGAAACGGATGGAAAAAGCCTGATGCTGCAGTTTTTTACAAGTCGTTCATGGAATGCCAACATTTAAATGAAAGATATAAGCATACATTCAGAGTAAATGCAGAAAGCACTCTTGTGACCTTCACCTCGTGAGTTCGTGAAACGGTCATAACTTTTGTAGAGTGTTCATGTCCATTAGAAGCTAGCGAATCAGTTGATTTAATGGCCAGTTATTTTAAGGATGAAAATCCACAACTGACTAGGCTGCTGCTTCATCCCACTGTTTTTTCTTACTTTTTTTGAGACTCCCCTCTCTTTTCTCCGTTTTGACTAAGTTAAAGTGGCCTCTTAATTTCAAGACACTCTACTCCCAAACTTTAGATCTAGTGTCCCTTATGTTCCATGAGGTAGGATGACCTTGAGCTGAGGCTACTGGCAGGCTGCTACAATGCATCAGAACTAGATTGAATGGCTACTACAGAGACAAAACACAGCCCAGTCAGCCAGTTGTGTGATACAATAGTCTCTGGCGCCATAGGGACGTCACGTCCTGCTGCCGGAGTAAGTTTGTTGTCAGAGGGGTGGCTCCGGGTGGCTACAGGTTTGCGGCAATCATGGCGCTCGCAGCACTGCTGGAGTGCTTGCACCGGCTGACACGGCGTCGTGCTGCAGTATATGAACCCTAGCGAGCTCAATTGCTGAGTTGCAGCGGCCATGTCTCTGTCTCTGTCACTGGACTGTGAAGGAGTCAGTACTACTCAGGAGGCGGGCGGCAAACCCTCAATTGCCGCGATGGCTCGTGGCCTGAGCCCCGCAGAGAGTCGCTGCAGCAAAGTTGAAGTAAGTAGTGAGCCAGTGTGCAGTGCACTAAGCCACCTGCGGCCGAGTGCGTGTGTGTGTCAATTAACAAATTCCTTGGCAGCGCGATCAGGCGACTGCCTGCAGTCAGTGTGTGCTAGTCGTACAGTGTGTGTTACATTACAACACAGTAACTTTAAGGTGACACTGTTTCTCTTTTATCAAATGGGTGTAGTTTGTGATATTTATGTTTCCCACGTCTTGATTGCTTGATTTTGCTAGCGAGATAGTGTCCCTCATAGTCGTTGAATTGTCACTCATAATTACACTGAAATTATTGAAATGTCACACACAGCAATATGAAACCTTGGCAGCTATGGAGAGGTGGAGCTGTGATTATTATATGCAAATCCACCCTCACAATTTGCCGGCCTAGATGTTGACTCTTTTAACTTAGCTGAACTTTTAGATTTAAAATGTATATGTCCACTCTGCCACACTCTCACATGAATTTTATTCTGTCTCCTACAGGGCCCATCGACCACTTTTGTGGAATCACTTGCTGACCTCCTAGCTCCTATTTTGAGCCAAAATGCTAAGTGTATAGTCCTGGAAGATTTTAACATCTGATCAGACTGTCCCAATAGACCCAACATCTCTAATCTCATTTGTTCCTTTAAGGGGCTAGCAATAACCACATATACTCAAATTTTAGACCATACGCTTGAGCTTATCTTTGCAGACTCCACCAAAATCAGGCATACGCATCACAGCAGTGGCATTGGCAGACTGCTTATCTATATCTTTTCTGTGGACGACAACTAGTAATAATGACCTGCTCCAAGAATATGGTTAAAAGATGACTGGCATTATTGAATTGAATAAACTTCTGAAGGGCCCTTTATTTTATCCCTTTTGCAACAGAAGACTCCATCAAGACCTCTTGTCATAGATTTGACTCCTGGGGTCAGAGGTCAGGCTGCTTTATATAAAATTGCTCTCTTGAAAAAAGTCCAGAACCACTGCGCTTCAACTGCACTTTCCATACCAAGATTGAACTAAACTAACCAGCTTTGCAAAAGACTTCAACTCTTTCGGAGAGGGAGCTGTTCTTCTGGCGAAAGATATTTCTTCTAAAAAGCTCTAAGAGACTATAGCAAATTGGTCAGACGCTCTCGTGCTTAGTTTTAGGCAGATACAATCATAAATGTATTTTGCCTAAAGGATCTTTAAAATGTATACATTTTCAACTGGCCCTATGTGCTGCAGCCTTTCAGTGGTTTCTTCACAATGCCACTGAATCTTTCTCTGAATTGTTTCACAATAAGGTTAACAATATCTGTAGTTCCTTCTCTTTACCGAACTTCTTTCTGCCTTTAAAGGGCTATATATTAGTAAGCCAGACTTATTGTTTACTTAAATTATTTTATTAACATTTTAGGAAAACAGAAGGACACGCAACAAAAAATACCAGAAACAGTGCTAACAAGAACAGTCTCTCTGTCCTCCATTGACCCCCACCCCCCCACATATCCCGGCAAGCCATCTCCTCCATGACGTGTGGCTGTATAAACTATTTTTCTATGATTATCTCTCCCCTTTCTCCCTACCACCAAAGCACACAGGCAGGAGCAATTACCAAGAATTGACATTTATATTACAGAACAATTCCAGAGCCCTAAGTTTAGGGGTTGTAAAGATAGTTTATCTTGATAAGTACTGTATCAGCGCAGCTCATATCTTTGTAAATTTGTGCTCCTTATGGTTCAGGTCATGAGACTTTCCAAACCATTGCGCCATACTCTGTGCGGTATTCTTTTTCCAGTAGGTAGCTATTATGCCTATTCGCTGGCAGTAGATGCCATAGCAGTTTAATGTCACTTAAATTACCAAGTTTAAAGTGATCTCTCTGGAAGCCTAACACCACCACCCCAGGGTGAGCTGGTACCTCATTCCCAGTGATTGCTTTAATATGACTCCGGATTTCCTTCCAGGACAGAGCTATGCCAAGGCACACCACCAGATGTGTATTGAAGTCACCTTTTCAAGATGACATCGCCAAAAGATGTCTGGCATGTTAGGATAAAATTGATATTACATGTTGGAGTTAAGTACCACTGATAGAAGACCTTGTGCGCTTCCTCTCTCGGAGGAACCTTTCTAAAGGCCCTGTAGATAGTTGACCACACCCCCTTCTATTCCTCCTCTGTAATGTCTATTGAGGTCTCTAACCCACCTCTATTGGAATTTCATAAGCCCCACGTGTGGCTTTGTGCAAATGTTTGTATAGCCTTGAAATCATCCCCCAGGGGCTTAAACAATTTTTTGTGAGTTCTCACAGAAACATTTCTATAGGAGTAAGATTTCTAGTGGCTGCTTGCTTAATCGCGGGGTGCAGTGCCTAGTGCCTTATTTGTAAGAATTGCATTCTACTCTTTTCCGGGATGTTGTAGTCCTTTTTTTTTTTTGTGGGGCAAAACATTTGAACTCTTCCTGTTGTAACATATCAGAAGTTCGGTTGCTGTCTCCTCTACACAATGCCTGTATCCAATACCTCGCATGACAGGTGACAAATCCAGTGCTGCATGGATTGGCGTATTGGGATGAAAACATCGTTATATTATCATTTCTGGAACCCTTGTCCCAGACTTCTAGTAGCATCTTTATGGGCATGGACAAATATTTTTGACGTGGTCTGTGATGCTTTGCTAACCACGTTGGTACGAAAGGGATCTACCCGCCGTGGACTGTCCTATATACAGCCATTTCTTTACTGCTTTATCTGCTGTCCATTGGAAAATAATTCTCAGGTTGGCTGTGCTGCGTTATAGTAAGGGATAATATCAGGGCTTGCTAGGCCTCCTACCCTACGTGGAGATTGTAGAAGCTTTTCACTGACTCTTGTCCTTGACACATATCAAGCTTGTTAAGTCCTGTTGGAGATATCGAAGTTCTCCCCGTAGGTACTGGGAGGGTCTGGAACAAATACAGTAGAGGGAGCATTCATTTCGATCACTTTAATTTTACCGATCCAAGATATGTAGAGGGAGTCAATCTATGTCAAGTTCACATTTAATTTGCTTTTTCAGTGTGGGCTAGTTGGCCTTGCACCAAGTCTCCACCCTCTTATTAATGTTCAAGCCTAGTTAATAATTGAGTTGGAAGCTCATCGAAAGGACATAGTGCCATGACTTGGTCCTGGTCCAGTCTCTCCCTTTATGGAGTCAAGTTCAGAATTTCTGATTTCCATTGGTTGACCATGAAGCCAGAGACATCTTCAAAGTTGAACAATATAGATACTACAGGTGGAAGCAAGACCTCTGGATCAGTGAGAGTCGACAGAACCTAGTCTGCTGACTACTTGTTTTGCTATCCTCCAAATGTGATAACTCGGACACTCTCCTCTTGTCTTGTGTGCTTCCTAATAGTTTGACTGCTAAATCGAACAGGAGGGAGGACGTCAGGCAGCCCTGAATCGTGCTACTCTCAATGGTTAAAAGTTGCAATGGGCGGCTATTTACCTTTATCCTCGCTTCCAGGTGCTTATAGTTTGCAAAACACACAAGATGATGGACGGAATGTTGCACATTGGCAAAACATTCACCCCCAGTCACAGATCTGGGTTTAATCCATCGTTATTTTGCTCACCACGCCACCCCAGTTCAGACATGGCCATATGCAAATCAGTCTTGACCCTGTGCCTCATGGGAACAGTCCAGCCCGAACTGCCAAGCCATGTCTTCCCTGGACCGGAATCAAGCATCCTAGGACCGGTTTCTGGCTATCAGCCGTCATCAGCCAGGATAGCTTGACTCCAGTGGCGTAGTGAGCACGGGACCCACGTCTGGGCATACCCTTCCCACATAGGGCGAACAACAAAACACACAAGATGATGGACGGAATGTTGCACATTGGCAAAACATTCACCCCCAGTCACAGATCTGGGTTTAATCCATCGTTATTTTGCTCACCACGCCACCCCAGTTCAGACATGGCCATATGCAAATCAGTCTTGACCCTGTGCCTCATGGGAACAGTCCAGCCCGAACTGCCAAGCCATGTCTTCCCTGGACCGGAATCAAGCATCCTAGGACCGGTTTCTGGCTATCAGCCGTCATCAGCCAGGATAGCTTGACTCCAGTGGCGTAGTGAGCACGGGACCACGTCTGGGCATACCCTTCCCACATAGGGGCGAACAACAAAACACACAAGATGATGGACGGAATGTTGCACATTGGCAAAACATTCACCCCCAGTCACAGATCTGGGTTTAATCCATCGTTATTTTGCTCACCACGCCACCCCAGTTCAGACATGGCCATATGCAAATCAGTCTTGACCCTGTGCCTCATGGGAACAGTCCAGCCCGAACTGCCAAGCCATGTCTTCCCTGGACCGGAATCAAGCATCCTAGGACCGGTTTCTGGCTATCAGCCGTCATCAGCCAGGATAGCTTGACTCCAGTGGCGTAGTGAGCACGGGACCACGTCTGGGCATACCCTTCCCACATAGGGCGAACAACAAAACACACAAGATGATGGACGGAATGTTGCACATTGGCAAAACATTCACCCCCAGTCACAGATCTGGGTTTAATCCATCGTTATTTGCTCACCACGCCACCCCAGTTCAGACATGGCCATATGCAAATCAGTCTTGACCCTGTGCCTCATGGGAACAGTCCAGCCCGAACTGCCAAGCCATGTCTTCCCTGGACCGGAATCAAGCATCCTAGGACCGGTTTCTGGCTATCAGCCGTCATCAGCCAGGATAGCTTGACTCCAGTGGCGTAGTGAGCACGGGACCACGTCTGGGCATACCCTTCCCACATAGGGCGAACAACAAAACACACAAGATGATGGACGGAATGTTGCACATTGGCAAAACATTCACCCCCAGTCACAGATCTGGGTTTAATCCATCGTTATTTTGCTCACCACGCCACCCCAGTTCAGACATGGCCATATGCAAATCAGTCTTGACCCTGTGCCTCATGGGAACAGTCCAGCCCGAACTGCCAAGCCATGTCTTCCCTGGACCGGAATCAAGCATCCTAGGACCGGTTTCTGGCTATCAGCCGTCATCAGCCAGGATAGCTTGACTCCAGTGGCGTAGTGAGCACGGGACCACGTCTGGGCATACCCTTCCCACATAGGGCGAACAACAAAACACACAAGATGATGGACGGAATGTTGCACATTGGCAAAACATTCACCCCCAGTCACAGATCTGGGTTTAATCCATCGTTATTTTGCTCACCACGCCACCCCAGTTCAGACATGGCCATATGCAAATCAGTCTTGACCCTGTGCCTCATGGGAACAGTCCAGCCCGAACTGCCAAGCCATGTCTTCCCTGGACCGGAATCAAGCATCCTAGGACCGGTTTCTGGCTATCAGCCGTCATCAGCCAGGATAGCTTGACTCAAGTGGCGTAGTGAGCACGGGACCACGTCTGGGCATACCCTTCCCACATAGGGCGAACAACAAAACACACAAGATGATGGACGGAATGTTGCACATTGGCAAAACATTCACCCCCAGTCACAGATCTGGGTTTAATCCATCGTTATTTTGCTCACCACGCCACCCCAGTTCAGACATGGCCATATGCAAATCAGTCTTGACCCTGTGCCTCATGGGAACAGTCCAGCCCGAACTGCCAAGCCATGTCTTCCCTGGACCGGAATCAAGCATCCTAGGACCGGTTTCTGGCTATCAGCCGTCATCAGCCAGGATAGCTTGACTCCAGTGGCGTAGTGAGCACGGGACTCACGTCTGGGCATACCCTTCCCACATAGGGGCGAACAACAAAACACACAAGATGATGGACGGAATGTTGCACATTGGCAAAACATTCACCCCCAGTCACAGATCTGGGTTTAATCCATCGTTATTTTGCTCACCACGCCACCCCAGTTCAGACATGGCCATATGCAAATCAGTCTTGACCCTGTGCCTCATGGGAACAGTCCAGCCCGAACTGCCAAGCCATGTCTTCCCTGGACCGGAATCAAGCATCCTAGGACCGGTTTCTGGCTATCAGCCGTCATCAGCCAGGATAGCTTGACTCCAGTGGCGTAGTGAGCACGGGACCACGTCTGGGCATACCCTTCCCACATAGAGGCGAACAACAAAACACACAAGATGATGGACGGAATGTTGCACATTGGCAAAACATTCACCCCCAGTAACAGATCTGGGTTTAATCCATCGTTATTTTGCTCACCACGCCACCCCAGTTCAGACATGGCCATATGCAAATCAGTCTTGACCCTGTGCCTCATGGGAAGGGTATGCCCAGACGTGGGTCCCGTGCTCACTACGCCACTGGAGTCAAGCTATCCTGGCTGATGACGGCTGATAGCCAGACACGGTCCTAGGATGCTTGATTCTGGTCAGGAAGACATGGCTTGGCAGTTCGAGCATGGACTGTTCCCATGAGACACAGGGTCAAGACTGATTTGCATACGGCATGTCTGAACTGGAGTGCATGTGAGCAAAATAACGATGGATTAAACCCAGATCTGTGACTGGAGTGAATGTTTGCCAATGTGCAACATTCATCCATCAACTTGTGTGTTTTGCTGTTCAGCCCTATGGGAAGGGTATGCTCAGGCGTGGGTCCAGTGCTCACTACGCCACTGGAGTCAAGCTATCCTGGCTGATGACGGCTGATAACTAGACGATCTAGGATGCTGATTCGGTCAGGAAGACATGGCTTGGCAGTTCGAGCTGGACTGTTCCCATGAGGCACAGAATCAAGACTGATTTGCATATGGCCATGTCTGAACTGGGGTGGCGTGGTGAGCAGAATAACGATGGATTAAACCCAGATCTGTGACTGGGAGTGAATGTTTGGCCAATGTGCAGCATTCCGTCCATCAACTGTGTGTTTTGCTGTTAAGCCCATGTGAAGAGGTATGCTTAGGCGTGGAGTCCCGTGCTCACTCGCCGCTGGAGTCAAGCTATCCTGGCTGATGACGACTGATAGACGGTCCTAGAATGCTTGATTCTGGTCAGGAAGACATGGCTTGGCAGTGCGG
Organism: Calotriton arnoldi; assembly: GCA_963921515.1. Taxonomy (NCBI): domain Eukaryota; kingdom Metazoa; phylum Chordata; class Amphibia; order Caudata; family Salamandridae; genus Calotriton; species Calotriton arnoldi. The sequence goes on along the minus strand of CAWUFW010000564.1, from coordinate 1,521,366 downwards.
ACTGTTCCCATGAGCACAGAGTCAAGACTGATTTGCATATGGCCATGTCAGACTGGATTGGCGTGGTGAGCAAAATAACGATGGATCAAACCAGATCTGTGACTGAGGGTGAATGTTTGGCCAATGTGCAGCATTCCGTCCATCAACTTGTGTGTTTTGCTGTTCAGCCTATGTGAGAGGTATGCCCAGACGTGGGTCCCATGCTCACTACGCCACTGGAGTCAAGCTATCCTGGCTGATGACGGCTGATAGCCAGAAGCCGATCCTAGGATGCTTGATTCTGGTCAGGGAAGACATGGCTAGCTGGTCGAGCTGGACTGTTCCCATGAGCACAGAGTCAAGACTGATTTGCATATGGCCATGTCTGAACTGGGGTGGCGTGGTGAGCAAAATAACGATGGATCAAACCCAGATCTGTGACTGGGAGTGAATGTTTGGCCAATGTGCAACATTCCGTCCATCAACTTGTGTGTTTTGCTGTTACGCCCTATGTGGAAGAGTATGCCCAGACGTGAGTCCGTGCTCACTACGCCACTGGAGTCAAGCTATCCTGGCTGATGACGGCTGATAGCCAGAAGCCGATCCTAGGATGCTTGATTCTGGTCAGGAAGACATGGCTTGGCAGTCCGGGCTGGACTGTTCCCATGAGGCACAGAGTCAAGACTGATTTGCATATGGCCATGTCTGAGACTGGGATGGCGTGGTAAGCAAAATAACGATGGATTAAACCCAGATCTGTGACTGAGGGTGAATGTTTGGCCAATGTGCAACATTCCGTCCATCAACTTGTATGTTTTGCTGTTAGCCTATGTGAAGGGTATGCCCAGACGTGGGTCCGTGCTCACTACGCCGCTGGAGTCAAGCTATCCTGGCTGATGACGACTGATAGCCAGAAACCGGTCTAGGATGCTTGATTCTGGTCAGGAAGACATGGCTTGGCAGTCGGGCTGGACTGTCCCATGAGCACAGGGTCAAGACTGATTTGCATATGGCCATGTCTGAACTGGGGTGACGTGGTGAGCAAAATAACGATGGATTAAACCCAGATCTGTGACTGGGAGTGAATGTTTGGCCAATGTGCAGCATTCAGATCCATCAACTGTGTGTTTTGCTGTTCAGCCCTATAATGGGAAGTATGCTTAGGCGTGAGTCCATGCTCACTCGCCACTGGAGTCAAGCTATCCTGGCTGATGGCGACTGATAGCGAAACCGGTCCTAGGATGCTGATTCTGGTCAGGGAAGACATGGCTTGGCAGTTCGAGCTGGACTGTTCCCATGAGCACAGGGTCAAGACTGATTTGCATATGGCCATGTCTGAACTGGGAGTGGCGTAGTGAGCAAAATAACGATGGATTAAACCCAGATCTGTGACTGAGGTGAATGTTTGGCCAATGTGCGACATTCCGTCCATCAACTTGTGTGTTTTGCTGTTCGCCCTATGTGGAAGGGTATGCCCAGGCGTGGGTCCGATGCTCACTACGCCGCTGGAGTCAAGCTATCCTGGCTGATGACGGCTGATAGCCAGAACCGGTCCTAGGATGCTTGATTCTGGTCAGGGAAGACATGGCTTGGCGGTTGGGCTGGACTGTTCCCATGAAGCACAGAGTCAAGACTGATTTGCATATGGCCATGTCTGAACTGGGGTGGCGTGGTGAGCAAAATAACGATGGATTAAACCAGATCTGTGACTGGGGGTGAATGTTTGGCCAATGTGCAACATTCCGTCCATCCAACTTGTGTGTTTTGCTGTTAGCCCTATGTGGGAAGGGTATGCCCAGACGTGGGTCCCGTGCTCACTACGCCACTGGAGTCAAGCTATCCTGGCTGATGACGGCTGATAGCCAGAAACCGGTCCTAGGATGCTTGATTCTGGTCCAGGGAAGACATGGCTTGGCAGTTCGGGCTGGACTGTTCCCATGAGGCACAGGGTCAAGACTGATTTGCATATGGCCATGTCTGAACTGGGGTGGCGTGGTGAGCAAAATAACGATGGATTAAACCCAGATCTGTGACTGGGGGTGAATGTTTGGCCAATGTGCAACATTCCGTCCATCAACTTGTGTGTTTTGCTTATAGTTTGCAAACAGCCAGCCTGTCATTTCGGGCCATAATCTAGACAGGCCAGATTGGCCTCTAAATATTGCCTGCTGATGCTGTTAAATGCCTTTTCTGCATTAAGGCTGAGAAGGATCACATGGATCTTCCTGTGCGTGACCTTTTCAACCAACTAGACAATTCTTTTGACATTGTCGATACCTTGTCTTTCTTTTACAAACCCTACCTGGACTGCATTAATCAGGTCTGGAGGGAGTGGAGCTAGTCTATTTGCCAGGGCCTTTGTGTACATTTTTAGGTCTACATTGAGTAGATCGCTTTGTAAATCAGGGAGATCTCAGCGCCTTACATGGAAGGGTTAATTCCAGAATGACTATCAAAGGAATTATAGAGTACGGTTAGGGGTTCTGCCGGGAACGAGATGTATGTATTGTAAAATAGTACAATACAGATGACTGGTCCTGGCGATTTAGTTGCTCACATCTCCCCCAGGGCCTTCTTGACCTCTGATATACTTATGTGTTGTTCCAGCTCTAACCTTCATTGGGTGTCTATGGTTGGCGTATCACAGCATTGCAAGTAATCTTTAACTTTTGTGTCATCTTGCAAGTCTTAAGAATACAGGGTCTGAAAAATCCTTCTGAATTCTTCTCTTTGTTTCTGACTCCTTCAATCAATCGATCAGGGGGTTAAAGCGCGCCACTCACCCGTGAGGGTCTCAAGGCACTGGGGAGTTGGGGGGGGGGGGTGTAGCTCCGGTTCAGCTGATGAGCCAGGTCTTGAGGCTCTTCCTGAAGGTGTGCAGAGTAGGGGAGCGTCTGATGGTGACTGGGAGCTCGTTCCAGGCTTTGGCCGCGATATAGGAGAAGGCTCTTCCACCCGCTCTGGTTCTGCGGATGCGCGGGGTTTCTGCTAGGGCGAGGTCGGCGGAGCGGAGGTTCCTTTTGGGTACGCGGAAGAAGACTCTTTTGTTGAGGTATTTGGGTCCGGTGTTGTGGAGGGATTTGTAGGCGTGGGTGAGTAGCTTGACAGTTTCTCGACGGGGAGCCAGTGGAGGTCTCGCAGGTGTTGGGTGATGTGCTCATGTCGTGGGATGCCGAGGACGAGTCTGGCCGCGGTGTCCTGGATGGTGTGGAGTTTGCGTAGCAGGGATCCTTGATCCTCCTCCTTGATCACAAAAGTTCTATTTTCCCTTTTTATGTATCTTCTAGCAGTCAAGGCACATCAATGACATGTCAACTAGAATCTCTACCTTATTTTCCTTGTCATAAAAAGTCTGGCCAAATTTCAGGAGTGACCTCTCAGCCCAATTAGTCTGGAGGACGTACACCTGACCTCTCAGGGTAGCTAGTTGTCTATGGGTTTTTATGGAAGAGTTGTGTTTATCAAGTTTCTCTTGGGTAGCCAGTTCAGAAGTCAGATTGTCTTGCACCAGTCTGGTCTCCCTTCCTTTGTCAGCCATCATTGCCTCCCTGATTAGTATCGCCTTGAAGACGTCACATCTAGTTGTTAATGGGTTATCTTTGTCCTTGTTTATTCAAAAAATAAAACTCTGTGATCGTCCCAGCTAATTCTAGTCTCTTTGCATGGTCCCTTAAAATATCTGGGGAGATTCGCCAGGGTGTTCTTAGCCTCTTAAGGGGACCTTGGTTCCAGGTAATTTTAACATTTCCATGGTCAGTTATCAAAATGTCTGAAATATATGCAGACTGTAGTCTGCACAGTAGTGGTTTGGACATAAAGATATAGTGGGTCCTTGACTAAGATTTATGCACATGGGAAGAGAAGTCCCTACCATCTGGGTGTAGAGTACACCATGCGTCTTCCAATCCTCAATGAGTTAGAAGATGCCTCAGCCCTTTGGAGAAGACTCCTATTGTGTGTTTCCCAGTGCCCCCCTAATTAGCCTGAGTCCCCACACTAATTTAAGTCCTCATCCCTCCAATTATCACCTCCCCCTAGGCCCCGCCCATGAGTCCTTCAACAGTATCATTCAGATATTGGTCCAGTCTGACATTTGAAGCATATATATTTTTATAGGTGATGGAGGATCAGTGTCTCCACATCCAAACCTTAAGGAAACGTCCCTCTGTGTCCCTAATCATGGTTACCTTCTCCCTGCCAGATTTTTCTTTCCCAAAATCTCCAACCCAGCCGTCTTCGTAGATGATGACGCCCAATATTGAATGGGTTACTTATTGTTTCTCATTCTAAAGAGATCTTTATGTAGCAAATGCGTCTTCTGAAGAAATATTAGACCAGGGTCACATGTCTGAATATATTGCCACAGTTGGTGTCTTTTGTTGGGCGAGTTTAACACCCACATATTAAGTGAAATCAACTAGAAGGTACAGGTTGATATATAGTGTGGTCTGTGAATGTGGCATAGTACCTCTGTTTAAATCAAAGTAGTAGGCATAGTATGGGGTCCCAACTTAACTTTAAAATAAAATCTAAATACATCTAACAAGCCGTATAGCCACTTCACACATAAGGGCCCAGATATCAGGTCCTCGGAAGTTCTGTTTTTCTTCCATTTTCTTTCCTGTCTATGGATAGCTGGTTTATTGTCAGCAAGGTCTTTAGAGCACCAGGGTGCTGAAGCATTTGGCTTTCACTTGTGCATTGAAATTGTGGCTTGGATTTTCACACAACTTTGTAAAGAATTGTTGAAGTTGTTTGGAAGGGTGTGACTATCTGACATGGAGTTGATAGGGTGAGAGAGGAGTTGAACCATTAGGCTGTGTAGATTTCCTTGAAGGTTCTGAAGGTTTGGTCGATTCTTTTGTGTTGACCGTGGTTTGTTGGTAGGATGCTGAGCAGGGAGAAAGGGAATGCAAAGAGATCCATCCAGTCCAGGGGCAAGGGTGAGTTGCATTGGATTGTAGGTGTTATTGAGAAGACAAGGTTGAGAGTGTGGCTTTTGGGATGTGTTGGTTTTGTGACATGCTGTACCACGTTTAGTGTTATCAATGAGGTTGAAGACGGTGTCTCTTTTTTTTTTTTTTTTTTAAACTCTTCTTATCTGGGAGCTTGAAGTCACCCAAGATGGTGGTGTGGGCATGTTGGATGGAGGAGATGGGGAAGAGATTTGAGAGATCACCAATGAAGCCTTTGTTCTTTCTGAGATATGTAGATGAGATGGAAGATAGCGGTCGGAGTTGCAGAGAGTGTGAAATGGCATGTCAGCTCCATGAAGCTGCCTATCGTGCAGGACCAGGAGGACTTATGGATGACAGCAAGGCTTCTTCCCTTCCTATGTGCATGGTCCATACGATAAATGCTGTAGTCTGTGGCAAAGGGATTCGCTTAGATGTGGGCATGAACCATGTTTCGGTGATGATGGCATCAAGCTTGTGATAGATGATGAGGTCTCTGATGGCTGCTGTGTGAATTATTGCAGAGCGAGAGTAAATGGGCATGAATTGGAGCACATGTTCTGTAGTTTAAGGGGGTGTGATAGTTAATGGGATGTGTACAAGATTGGGTCTCTATTGTGCCAATGCTATCTGCGTGTCTGGGTCGTCTACATCTGGGTGTGATTTTGAGGATTGACTGTATGGGGTGCTGAATTATGCACGTGATTTTATCTTACCTTCTGCCTAGTCTCCACCCTCACACAACCTCTATTGAGGTAGACATTTTAACTGCTCAGTCAATCTACCATATAAAATTAAGGAGTTTTGGGTGTCCTTGTTCCCTTTGCAGACAGACTACCCAGAGTCCTTATCACTGGGGGACACCTGTAATCTCCTCATTAGTATTGCTAGGTTTTACCTGCAGCTACAGGTATCAGATAAAAACAGTGCATGTTTATGTATATTTTCATTTAGGAAGAATGCAGGTCAGTTGCTTTCTTTTGAGCAGAGCTCAAAACCCTCTCTTCCGTGGTATACCCACATATTTCTTATGAATACATTCCTGACCAACATTATACATCCATCTAACTGTCCCTACCAGTAGATTATTGTACACTGCTGCAGATTCTGCATTGTAGCTTACTGATAGTGGAAGAAAGTGTATCTGAAATGTTAAAATTAACCATTTTGGCTCAGTGGTCCCTCCTTTAAACTCAACATTCTCTGATCCCCATTAAGAGGGACATAAGGAGTGTAAAATGAATGGTCTAAGCCATGGGTACCTGTTGGGGTTACCGGTCATGCCTATGAAAGAGGTGCCTTCCTCATTTGCTTCTTACCTGTTGATTCTCACAGCTACTCTAGAATTGTATTAGTGGAGTGACTGCTAAAGAGACATATGTACATATCATGTGGTGTCTCACCCTAAACCGTCTCAAGCAAGAACAGTGTAAGCAAATGAAGAACTCAAGTAAAATGTTACTGTATCGCACTGTTACTCCTTCTCCTTCCCAAATGGTTGGGGAATTTATAAGCTGCTGCAGACAGGCCTAGGAAAACCGTCTTAAAAAGAAAATGGCCACTTTAAAAACAGTTGGTGGGACCCTGGCATCAGCATCTCTTTATCTTATCTGGCTTGGTTATCATCATTGTTTCTGCCTAGTTCTTATTTTTTTCACCTATTGGCAAGATTCACCCAAAAATGTCCATATCCCGGGCCTTTTTCTTTGGAACTTTTTCAATCTTTTTTTTTTCCTGGATTAGAGATTACTCAAGGCTTTAATTCCTTAGAATGTTACATGCCCTGTTACTCCTTTGAGGGAAGTCCACTTGCAAATTATTTGTTTATTTTATTTTTATGGATGACCTAAGCTTTCCTCCACATGAAAGTTGTTGAAACACAAAGGCTCTCAAGGGCCACCTATATTCCTAACCAACGTGTGGGTTCTAAAAGGAGTTTTACTGAACATGTTTCATAGCACTGAAAATTGTAATCCTAATTTGCTGCAAGTACCCCCTCCCTCTGGTGAAGACGCGGGTGGATCTCCAGCATCCAAGGACAAAGATCAGACCCTGCCAGTTTCCCCTTTGATGTGATGTGGCGTAAGACATATCACAGATGCATTGGTGAAAAACATGTTAACTACCTTTTGTAGATGTTTTAGAAAAAACATAAATAAAAGCCAGCCAGCACCTTCAATAGAACTTTTTTCGGTGTCCTTAAATGAACTGGAGCCTTAAAAACCACATTTAGTGGCAATCGGCTCTCCACAGCCAACTTGTCCTGAAAGAGCGAGAGTTGATATAGATGTTTCTGATTCAGAGATACAAGGTGAACCACTAAACCCTGCTTAATGATATCACTTGTATATGGCAAAGTCTGTGGAACCATTACTGAGAATGGTTGCTTTTGTTATGGAACAGTAACTGTCTGCGTGAAATAGGGCTCCATTTAGAGCTATTAACCTCGAAAGCCCTTGACATAAGACCCCAAATATTAAATTCATGATATTTTCTTTCCAATTAAGAGTTGTAACTCCAGCATTAGGGAGGGAAAGGGAATTAACCTGTCCTTGCACTGGTGTTTCAGGGTAAACATTATTAGCAGATACAGGCTGCCTCCATTATATTATGGTATAGCCACCCAAACTAGGCCAATATAGTTAATTTGCACAATTTCTCACTCTATTTTTATTTTATGTCCCCATATAAGTAAAAAGGACCTGGCTAATAATGAGTATGTTCAGACTAAAATCATAATCCCCTCAGCACACCTAAGTCTTTGGGCACAAAATAGGAAAAGAATCTCACTGGGTGACCTTGAGCCCCTTGCAGTGGTAGAACCAATCAAAGTTTGAGGCCCAGTTTGGCTTGTTAATACCTAGCCCCATCATCGAAAGTAACGTATCTGTTCCATAAGCTTTATAATAATTTAAATAACCTTCAACAATACCCTTGCATGCAGATAACTGAAGCTATTGCAATCTCCCTTTTACAGTAAAAAAAATCCTGTCAACCATTCATTAAAATAAAGAGTGACTTTACTTTTCCAAGCTGTAATTAGCTGTTTGGGATTGCATGCAGTTAAAACAGAACTTGAGTCAATATCTTAGAGAAGTGTTTCTATTCTAATGCAGCCAAAACCAAAGTATCCCTAGAGTAGTGTTAGTCCCCACTATTGGTTTAAGAAAACTCGGGGGATGTGAGAATAGTACTCTTAAATTTCTTCACACCTAGGGCAAGTAAATGTGTGTGCAGCAGTTATCTGAAAGGTTTTGAGTTATTTGTGAGACAAATTAACCCAGATGCATTTTGTAGAAATGATGTATTTTAAAATTTGGTACTCTTACCTCCAAAAGCAATAATATAAAAGCTATATCAAGAACAAGAGAGTCAAGAGAGAAACCCTTTTCTGGCTGTTTAGAGATGATGGGAGCAGACCGATCACCCTCCCGTTCATGGAGCACTCAATATAATGGTGTCAGGTAGCCAGAAGAATACTCCTGGCATATATAAGCTACCTCAGTCTGGTAAGATGGATCATCATTTTCTTTGGCCATATTAACTTCATGAAAGAAAACACCAAGCCGAACAAACATCAAAAAGGGATACAAATGACCGCTCACCTCTTATAATTGTGACATTGACATCATTTAAACATCAGCCTGAATAGGATCACCTATGACACTGCCCATTCCATCCAATCTCCTCTGGTTTTAAAATGTTTAGAAGTGACAAGTCAGTGGTGATGTCTAGTAAACAATGGGACTTTGAAGCTCCTCTTAATTTCATAGCCCACCTTCCAATGCCCTATCAAAATCTTTGATAAGAGAGTTTTTGAAGAATCTAGGCAAATCAAGCCTGTATATAAATAATTTGAGTTAAAAACACAACAAAAAGGAGATGTAATTAATGATCCTCATTCTAAGGACACGTAGAGGACCCAAGAGGAGATTAGATGCTGCTCACTTCTAGGCCCAGTAGTGTCTCCAAACCTCTGGCCTAGGTAGCCCTCCCTGGCAGATGCATAAACATTTTGCAAGTGATACAAATGCTTTGCCTGATAAAACTTCCAAGTTTCCAGTGTACTGAACATTTTTGAAGACACATAGATAGGAATGTGCTCAAACAGAAACAGGATCTTGGGGAGAATGGTCTTTTAAAAAAAAAATAAAGTTGACCTGACCTATAATTGGGCATTGGGGGACATTTGTTCTGATCTAAAGGACTTTGACTTTAGCCTAAGCCTTCAAAATGCTTAAACGACAGAAGTCTTCTCAGACATCCTGGTCCGTTGCTTCTAAGTACTTTGTATAAAATGTTAGCAATCCAGCTCATGGGCAAGTGAATTTGCAAAGCATGACCTCGGTCTTTGACACACTGATCTTCTAGCCAGAAAATGCCTCAAATATATGGAGCTTTTAAAACCGCTGTGGCAAACCTTCTGGCCTCATCAGTAAGAGCATACCAATAGCATAACATTTGATCTTCTGATGGCCTGCACCATATTTAACAAAAGAGCTCTCTAGAGTACCCCTGAGCCTCTCATTGTAAGGTGACTACAAGTGAAGGAAAAGAGGACATTCCTGATGAGCCAACCACATTCAAACTGTCTCCCTAGGTGATTTCACCTCACCAGCTTTCTCTTTACCCTGTGGATCCCTCAGGGCTCCTCCTTGAGTCCTACCTTGTTCAATCTTTACGTTACCCCACTTGCAGCCTTAATTAAATCATTTGGCTTTTCCCTGGTTTCATATGTGGATGACACACAGATTGTTGTCTCCGTCACCAACAATCCGGGATCCACGGCTACCCGGTTTCACAACTGCATGTTCCATGTTGGTAACTGGATGAGCAGCAATTGCCTGAAATTGAACTCAAAAATGGAGGTCCTACTGTTTGGCAACAACCCTTCCTTTTGGTCTAACAAGTGGTGGCCCCAGGAACTAGGGAATCTGCCTACCCCCAGGGAAAAAGCAAAAAACCTGGGGGTGATTATTGATACCAAGCTTTCCTTTGAAGGACAAATTAATCATATCACTTCCTCGTGTTTCCTCATATTGAAAATCTTAAGGAAAGTTTTACCTTTTATCCCACCTAGCCTGCAAAAGAGGGTAGTCCCGATTCTAATCTCATCCAAAGTAGATTATGGCAATGCACTTTTTATTAACATCCAAAAACGTTTTCTACATAAGTTACAAACACTTCAGAACGCCGCAGCCAAGCTACTGCTGGGCATTCCAAAACATAATTATGTTTCTCAAGCACTCATTCAACTACACTGGCTCCCCATTGACAAACGTATACAGTTTAACCCCTTCGCTGCTAGGCCTTTTCCCCTCCTGTGCTAAGCCTTTTTTTGGCTATTTGGGGTAGTTTGCGCTTAGGCCCCTGTAACTTTTTGACCACATAACGTATCCACGCCAAATTTGCGTCCTTTTTCCAACATCATGGGGATTCTAAAGGTACCCAGGGTTTGTGGATTCCCCTGGAGGGACCCAGAAATTAGCCAAAATACAGCTAAATTTTGGTTTTTGGGGGAAAAATGCGAAAAAGGGCTACAGATGAAAGCGTCTGTTTTTCCCTGCAAATGGCATCAAAAAGGGGTTGTGGTGCTGAAATCACCATCTTCCCAGCTTTCAGGGACAAACAGACTTTTGTCAGAAAACCAAAATTTTTTACACAGTTTTGGCATTTTTCTGGGACATAGTCTATTTTTGCTATTTTTGGTGCTTTCAACCTCCTTCCAGTTAATGGTAGAAATTTGTATGAAAGCAATAATGGATCCTGGAAAGCCATACATTTCTGAAAAGTAGACAAAATTCTGAATTCAGCAAGGGGTCATTTGTGTAGATCCTTCAAGTTTTCTTTATAGAAACAAACAGTTAAATATAGGAAAAATTGAAAATTAGTTGAAAAAATCAGCCATTTGTGTCAACGTTTTCACCTGTAACTTCTTCTAATTATGACAGCTGTTTGAAAGAAATATACCGTTACATCCGCTGGACCTTTCTGGTTGTGGCGATATATAGGACTTGTAGGTTCACCAAGAACCCGACGAACCCAGAGCCAATAACTGAGCAGCGTCTTGCAATGGTTTTTTATCATGTACCGGGTATATAGCAATTATTCTGCGAAAATTTATACATGGAAAAATCGGTATGAAAGACACCTATGTATTTCTGAAATGGGAACAAAATATAGAGTTTAGAAATAGTAGATATTTGCACATTTCCGAAATTGGGAGTACCCATACTAGCATGAGAATTATAGGACATTTTTCAAAATGACTTCTTTTTACACATTGTCTTTCATTTGGAAGGCAGAAATGCATCAAAAGTCAATAGATAATAACAGTTGCTCTACAATTTTGTGTTACCCTAAGTCTCCCGATAAAAATGGTACCTCACTTGTGTGGGTAGGCCTAGTGCCTGCGACAGGAAACGGCCCAAAACGCAACGTGGACACACCACATTTTCACAGTGAAAAATGACCCTTTTTTTGCAAAGTGCCTAGCTGTAGTTTTTGAACCCCAGCTCTGCCGGCACCTAGGGAAACCTAGCAAACCTATACATTTTTGAAAACTAGACACCCAGGGAATCCAGGATGGGGTGACTTGACTGGCTCTCACCTGGTTCTGTTACCCAGAATCCCTTGCAAACCTAAAATATTGTCAAAAAAAACAAATTTTCCTCACTTTTCTGTGGTGGAAAGTTCTGGAATCTGCATGGATCCACAAAATTCCACCCACCCCGCGTTCCCCAAAGTCTTTCGAGAAAAACGGTACCTCACTTGTGTGGGTAGGCCTAGTGCCCGCGACAGGAAACGGCCCAAAACGCAACGTGGACACACCACATTTTCACAGTGAAAAATTACCCCTTTTTTGCAAAGTGCCTAGCTGTAGTTTTTGAACCCTAGCTCTGCCGGCACCTAGGGAAACCTAGCAAACTTATACATTTTTGAAAACTAGACACCCAGGGGAATACAGGATGGGGTGACTTGACTGGCTCTCACCAGGTTCTGTTACCCAGAATCCCTTGCAAACCTAAACAATTGTAAAAAAAAACACATTTTCCTCACTTTTCTGTGGTGGAAAGTTCTGGAATCTGCGTGGATCCACAAAATTCCACCCACCCCGCATTCCCCAAAGTCTTCTGAGAAAAATGGTACCTCACTTGTGTGGGTAGGCCTAGTGCCCGCGACAGGAAACGACGCAAAACGCAACGTGGACACACCCCAATTTCACTGTGAAAAATGACCCTTTTTTGGCAAAGTGCCTAGCTGTAGTTTTTTAACCCTAGCTCTGCCGGCACCTAGGGAAACCTACCAAACCCACACATTTCTGAAAAGTAGACACCCGGGGGATTCCAGGGAGGTATGGCTTGCGTGGATCCCCCAATGTTTTCTTACCCAGAATCCCCCAGAAACCTGAAATTTTGCTGAAATAAATCACTTTTTTCACACATTGTGTGGGAAAGTTGTGGCATCACCGGGCTGACACAAATTTCCTACCACCCAGCATTGCCCCAGGTCTCCCGATAAAAATGGTGCCTCACTCGGGTGGGAGGCCCAAGTACCCGCAACAGGCAAGGGCCCAAAACGTATTGAGGCGACATCAAAATTGCCTATCAGAAGACGACCTGGTTTTGCAAGGGGTCCCATGACTTTTGGCCCGGGGCTCGGCGGCCACCTAGGGAAACCTAGCAAACCCACACATTTCTGAAAAGTAGACACCCGGGGGATTCCAGGGAGGTACGGCTTGCGTGGATCCACCGACGTTTTCTTACCCAGAATCCCCTGCAAACCTGAAATTGTGCTGAAAAAGTCACTTTTTTCACACATTTTTGTGTGGGAAAGTTGTGGCATCACCAGGCTGACACAAATTTCCTACCACCCAGCGTTCCCCCAGGTCTCCCGATAAAAATGGTGCCTCACTCGGGTGGGAGGCCCAAGTACGCGCGACAGGCAAGGGCCCAAAACGTATTGAGGTGACATCAAATGGTGACGGGGGGTGGGGGCATTAACGTGCCAGTTTTGGGCAGCCCCCACCCTAAAAAAAAAATTACACAAAAAAAATTCCTGGCGTTTAGTGGGCTTTCTGCCCCCCAGGGGGCGGCAGATTGGGGGCTACTGCCCCCATCTGCCTCCCAGGGGGGGCAGAAAGGCTGTAATGGTGGTGGGGGGGTGGGGGCATTAGCGTGCCCGTTTCGGGCAGCCCCCACCCTAAAAAAAAATGCATCCAAAAAAATTCCTGGTGTTTAGTGGGCTTTCTGCCCCCGGGGGCAGAAAGGCTGTAATGGTGGCGGGTGGGGTGGGGGCATTGGCGTGCCCATTTTGGGAGCCCCCACCCTAAAACAAATTTCACACAAAAAAATCCCTGGCATTTAGTGGGCTTTCTGCCCCCGGGGGGCAGATTGGGGGCTACTGCCCCCATCTGCCTCCCAGGGGGGCAGAAAGGCTGTAATGGTGGCTGGGGGTGGGGGCATTGGCGTGCCCGTTTCGGGCAGCCCCCACCCTAAAAAAATGCACCAAATAAAAATCCCTGGTGTCTAGTGGGCTTTCTGCCACCCCGGGGGGGGCAGAAAGACTGAACATTGGCAATTTTTTGGGGGGGAGCAAAAGCCCTTGCCCTCCCCCCTCCCTGGTGCCTTAGTGGGTGGATCCCTGCTTGGGGATCGCCCTCCTGGGGCGATTCCCCAAGCAGGAATCCACTGGGGAGGGGTACCATTGGAAAGGGGAGATTCTCCCCTTTCCAATGATACCTCTCCCGTCTTTCTACGTGCTCAGGGGGCTGAGATAGCCCCTGAGCACGTAGAAAGTGAAGCTGAAATGAGCCTAAAGGCTCATTTTAGTTTCGTTTTCAGTGAAATGAAGTCAGCGCGACGTGCGTGCTGATCTTCATTTCACTGAAAAGGAGGGGGGGGCCTCGGGAGCTGGGGAAGCTCTTCCCCAGCTCCCGAGGCTGTGGGGGAGAAAAGGAAATCCCTCTGCTGTCTGCAGCAGAGGGATTTCGTGCCCCTGGCCTCATGACGGAATGGTTCCGTCATGACCACAGGGGCACCGATGCTCATGACGGAACCATTCCGTCATGAGCATCGAAGGGGTTAAAGCACTCTGCATTGCCTTCAGTGCACAACATGCTTTTGGCCCAGACTACTTTATACAGCATTTTCATCGATATAATCCCAAAACGCTCACTGCGATCATCCACAAGTGGAAATCTGATAATCCCCAGATCTAAGAAAGCCAACTGGGGTGGGAGAGGTTTCATTTTATGCACATCAAGATCATGGAATTCTCTTCCTGCAGAACTAAATTTCAAAACAAACTTACTAGAGTTTAGGAAAAATCTAAAAACTTGGATTTTTTCCAAATAATTCTGCCATCTTCTGGATCTTCTCAGCCTGTCAGATTCTGCTTAGCGCCTAGATACCCCCGGGTGATTGTTGCGCTTTACAAATGTTATTTTCATATAATTTCTTGAGTGCCCGAACACCCTAGAACAACAAGAAAGAAAAGAATAGAGTTGAAATAAGCCAAACAGACAGATTCTCATGAGCAGCAGCAATAATGATTATGAAGTTAGAGGGAAGCCGGAATATGCTTAAGACTACCCTTAGATTGTCTGTCAACCTGCTAAGATATCTTTTCCTTTTTTACATCATCTATTACTGGAGCCACTAGGCTCTTAAAATTCTGAGCCATATAACATTTACCTATATTTTGTGGTGCTCTGAAATTAACCCTACTGATGAAAGTAGATTAACTTGAGGGGGTCTAGATATTAGCAAATCAAGTTACAAGTATCCTGGTGTAAGTTTTTGCACTTCAGTCTATAAATAAAATAGGATTGATAAGAATGACGATTCTCCAATTATTAAGCAGAGAGAATCTTGATTTCATTAAAGACAAACGGAGGCTAACATTATGCATATACTTTTATTTGCTGCCCAAACATGCAGCCCTTTAAAGAACATTAATACATCATAAACATATAGAATGTTCGTGAACAAGTATAACTATCCAATGCACAGGGCTGCCTTCCTCTTTAAACTGTGAACAAAGAAGGGTAAAAGGAATCCATCTCTACTGCCAAGGAAATGAAGAAGTTTTGAAAAAACCATGATGTAGCGTATCCCAATCCTAGGTGGAATTATCTGAAATAAGAGAAAATATTATATAGTAGGACAAAAGGCAGTGCGTGATAAGCATGTTATAAACTTACACATTTAGCAAGCTTTACAAACTCAAACAATAGTATCCCTTCTCTCCTCATATTTTTGGGTGAGGAGGGTGGGATAATGTTAGCCTCCATTTGTCTTTAATGAAATCAAGATTCTCTCTGCATAATAATTGGAAAATCGTCATTTCATTACAAGACCGGAGGCTACCATTATGCATGTTCAAAGCTACTGAGAGCTACATTGCTAACATGCTCAATTGGTCTTAAGTAAAATTTGGCAAAGGTGTTTGCATTAGACCAATCAGCTGTTCTAATAATCTCTGAAAGAGATCCACCTGGCCAGAAAAACTTACTAGACATTGCCCCTCTAGATGAGTGGCCCCCAAATCTTGATAGATCTATGCCAGCTTCACTCATGATGATCCGTATCCATCTAGCTAAAGTTGCTGAAGAGACAGGTTTATGAGGTTTAACATAAGATAAAAGCAGTTGATCAACTCCATTCTCCCTAAATTGTGCAATTTTGTCATCATAAACTTTCATGCATCTTACCACACAATTTTTCACACTCGTTGAAAAAGGGATAGAAAACAGAGTCAGACATAGTCTTGGTTCTCTTACAAATGTCGAACTGTACGCCCTTATTGGAATAAAATCTGTTAGATAACTCAAGAACCTTTATATCTGAAACTCGTTTGAAAGAAACTAGGCAAAGTAAAGTTGCCAATTTTAACGAAATCTGTTTAAGAGATAAGAATGTATTATCTTGCCAAGAAACAAAAACTTTGAAAATTAGACTAACATCCCACAAGGAATCATAACGTGCTTTAGGGGGTCTTTTAAGTCTAACCCCTTTCATTACTCGTTTGATAAGAGAATTGCTACCTATTGCTAAATTTTTCACTAAAGCATGCCCAGATGAAATAGCGGATCTGTAACAATTAATGGTCCTATAAAAGAGACCAGAGTTGAAAAGGGTTGCTAAATAGTTTGCGATCTGTTGAACAGGGACCTCCACGGGATCCAAACTCCTCTCCAAACACCAACTACACCATTTTTTCCACACACCCTTATATCTCTTCCTGGTTCCTGGAGCCCAGGATTCATCCAATAAGTTCTTAGCTTCTGATGAAAGGTCCCAATATCTATTAGGTCCCCTGAAATCCTCCAGACAAGAAGGTTCATTTTCCCCTCTAAAACCAAAGGGTGTTCTTCTCCCTCTGGGTCTTGAAGCAGGCCCAGGGATTCTGGAACTAGATGAGGGAGGTCTACAGCCAGTTCCATCACTCCGGGGAACCACACCTGGGATTTCCAGAAGGGAGTCACCAGAATGATAGTGCTCGACTCTACTCTCACCTTCCAGAGGACTCTCTGGATTAAGGAGAAAGTGGGAAATGCATAGGTTATATTCTTGCCCCAAGGTTGAAGAAAAGCGTCTATTACTGTAGCCCGGGGGTCTGGCTTGCAGCTGAAATAGGTTGGAACCTGAAAGTTTAATCTGCTCGCAAAGAGATCTATCTGAATTGGGCCCCATATGTCCTGAATCAGAGCGAAGACTTCTGGATGTAACTTCCAATCGATGTAATCCTTCAGAAATCTCGAGTTCCAGTCTGCTCTTACATTTTGAGTCACTGGAATAAATTCCGCTCTTAAGATAATCTTGTGTTTCCAGCAAAAATACCAAATTTGTCGTGCTAAGTCTGAGAGTACCTTGGCTCTCGCACCTCCTAGTCTGTTTATATAGGATACTGCTGTGAAGTTGTCTAAGTGGATTAGAGTGTTTGAGTTCTTTAGAAGGTCCTTGAAGCTCATAACGGAGTTCAGGACCACCAGCATTTCTAAACAATTTATATGAAGAGACTGTTCCTCCAGAGACCATCTTCCCGCTGTCTCTAATTCTCCTAGACGGGCTCTTCAACCTGTGTTGCTTGCATCCGACTCTATTATAAAGTCTGGTACATTCCCGAAAATGGCCCTGCCGTTCCATGCACTGAGGTTGTTTAACCACCATGTCAGATCCTCTCGTGCATCTGGTGAAAGGGGAATCGAGTCTTCGTACCATAGGCCTTTCCTTAGACCTAAGGTCTTCAGTCTCTGTAAACATCTGTAGTGTAGGGGACCGGCAGATATGGCCTTGATGGAGGATGAAAGGAGTCCCAAAACCCTTTCAAGGTCTCTGATTAGCACCGTGCCCTTGGATAAGACAGACTTCACGTCTTTCTTTATTTTTACCACTTTCTTGTGAGGTAAAATCAGGTGGGATAGGACAGAGTCTACCTGAAAACTTAGGAATTCTATCTTTTGAGTGGGAGTCAGAAGTGACTTCTCCGTGTTTATAAGGAAGCCCAGGCTTTCCAGGAGATTCGTAGTCATAAGTAAATGATTTTGTACCTCTAGCTTGTCCTGTGGGGAGACATCCTTTACCACGCAACTGTTACAACGCGATGCTTTTACATCGCGGTTTTCACAACGCAAGTCGTTACAACGACTTGCGCTGGATGGCGCTCTAACCTAAGGAATAGTATGATTTACTTATTCTAACACCTTCCCTACTGTACGTAGACTGGAGTTGGAATAGTAAATCATACTATTCCTAAGTCCAGCGCAAGTCGTTGTAACGACTTGCGTTGTAAAAACCGCAATGTAAAATACTGCGTTGTAATGGAACGCGTTGTATTGTCATATATTCTGTCCTGTGACATGATGAGTATGTCGTCTAGGTAAATGATTAACCTCACTCCCCTCTCTCTGAGATGAGTGACCACTGGACGAAGTACTTTCGTGAAACACCACGGGGCCGAGGACAGCCTGAAAGGGAGGCAAAGGAATTGGTAAAATATGCCCCTCCATCTGAAGCGGAGATATTTTTGTCTGTCCTTGTCCATGGGAATAGTGAAGTAGGCGTCTTTGAGGTCTAGTTTTACTAGCCAATCTCCTGACTGTAGGATGTCCCTCAACAGGTGAATACCTTCCATTTTGAAATGCCTGTAAGTTAAAAATCTGTTCAGGTATCTCAGATTTATGACTGGACGCCAACCCTTGTCCTTTTTCTTTACCAGAAATATTGAACTTACAAAACCTTGTGTAGTGTCCCGTTTGCCTACTATTGCTAGAGCACCCTTGCTTAACATTTGAGTTATCTCTATGTCTATAAGAGACATCTTCTCTTCTTCTAAATGTAATTCCATCTGTTCCCTGACTTGATGGGGTGTTTGCCAAAAATCTATTTTGAAGCGTGTAACTGTTTCTAAAAACCAGGGGTCGTGAGTTATCAATTTCCAATTCCGAGTAAAGAGTTTTAGTCTGCCCCCCACTTTTAGTATATGTGAAGAAGAAGAGGTGCTCACCTTGATAACCTTGAGTGGAGGCTCTTGCTCTTCCTCCGCGGTTCCTTGGGGTCCTGCTCCTTTGAGGGTAGCGATTGGAATTTTGTCAGAAGCCCCTCCCATAGGACTAGGGGTTTCTATATTCTTGCTGATAGAATTGGGACCTGAAGGATCCACGGCTGGCAGGTGGCCTCCTTCTGTCAGCCCTTCCAAAAAGTGGACGTGAGGCAAAGACTCTACGCTTGTTGTATTGCGCTTTGCTGAAGGCAGTAAAGGTTGAAACGTATCTGCCCAAAGTTTTTATAAAGATCTCACCAAAAAGGAGACCATTGGTATGATTAGTGTCTTCCTTGGAAGCAAGATCTGCTAATTTTGAGTTAATTCTTATCAGGACGGCCTTCCGTCTCTCCATTATGAGGTTTGCATTTGCGTTGTCTAGCATGCATAAGGCCCTTTGCGCCCAACCTCTTAGTAAGTCAATGTTCACATGAATATTTTTACCCTCGCATCTTCAGTCATGTCCAGGATGCGTGTTAGGGGCCCTAAGATATCCAGGAGGTTATCCTGAGACTGTTTCAGGCACCTCTCTATGCCTTTCCTCAGGGCTTTACCATACTTAAAAAGGAAACTTATGATCTCGGGATCCAAATTAGGTGTAATACACACCTTGTCCTCTGTAGAAGGTCTTGGGCACTCACTCCTAAGGAGGTTACATGTGTCCTTGTCAAGGGTTTTTTTGACCCATAGACTTAAAAAGTGGGAGACATGTTCTAGCGGCCACCAGTCTGCACTGCGTAGGTGCTTAATAGTTGTGGGATTAAACATCTCTTCCCCAAAGGGGTCCTTAATTCCCTGGGAAGGAGAGGGTTGGTCAATATCGTCATCCAGGTCATCTAGGAGATCGAATTTATCCTGTGGGTCAAAGATAAACTCGTTTACATCATTATCAGCTGATGACGTAGTATTTTCAACATCTATTGTGCCATTAATGTCACTCATTCTTATTGTGCCGCCATGGGCTACCTTTCTCTGTGCCCCATTAAGGTGGCCATTCTCTCTTGTGCTGCAGCGAGCACCTGAATCTATTGTAGCGCGAGGACTACCAGTAATATAAGCTGGTTCAAAAGCTTTAGATAGGTGTTTGCTTTTATGAGCAACTTTTCCCCTTTTTTTAGGCAGTGAGGTAGAGGGTAAATCCTCATCAGATAGAGAAAAATAATTATCCTCAGAGGGAGATCCTCTCTTTCTTTTAGACAAAGCGGCATCTACTGCCTCTTTGAGGGAGGCTTTAAGTTACTCCTGTAAATACTTTCTAATATTGTCCCCCAAAAAGCCGGATTCTCCCTGGTTCTGGGAGTTATTCATCTCCATCAGGCTAATAGATAATTTAATAAAATTAAATTGGGGATTAATAGGTTGGTAAATCCATTTAAATATATGTTAAGGGGTAGAGAAACCTTTAAAAGGAGCTTTGTCTAAAAAGCTGTTAATATCTTTCGAAAATGGTTAACAAACTTACCGGAAACGGGCAATAGGTGGTGCCGAAGAGTCTAAAAAGCTTAATACTTATAATTGGACATATAACATTTACCTATATTTTGTGGTGCTCTGAAATTAACCCTACTAATGAAAGTAGATTAACTTGAGTCTAGATATTAGCAAATCGAGTTGCAAGTATCCTGGTGTAAGTTTTTGCACTTCAGTCTATAAATAAAATAGGATTGATAAGAATCTTGATGGGGGGTAAGTAAAAATAATAGGATTATGCAGATTGAGTTGTCTAAGAAGGACTGTTGAATCTTGGCACTTCTATGCAGAGCACCAAGGCTGCTAACTATCAAAATTATCAACACCTACTGCTGCTTCACATCCCACGTACCACCAGAGGACCGTTCTCCTGCCGACACTGCCACCTCACCTTCAACACCAAAGCAATGAACAGCACCAGAGACACCACAAACTCGGTTGCATCCAGCAAGTCAACCGAGACCACCATGACACAGCTCCATTGCATCCTACTCAACACTTGATCATTCAGTAAGCACGCTATGGAGATCTGGGGCACAAGCTCATCCCTCACCCTGGACGTTATCTTTCTCACAAACTAACTAAACCCTGCGTCCGCACCAGACATTGCCACCGCCATCCCTACAGGGTACAAGATAACAGACCTGCACCGAATCAACAGACACAGGTGGAATCGCTATCATCTATAAGGACACCATCCACTGCACAACATTCCCAGATGGCCCAACCCCTATAATGGAACAGCTCAACTTTCAACTCCACACAGATGGAAAAAGCACCATCAGAGTCACCCTTGTCTACAGACCACCAGGACCCCGCCCCAGCTTTTGCAACGCCATCCTGGACATAATCGACTCGGAGCACTACATCCTTCTTGGAGACCTCAGTTTCCACCTCGATGACCCAAATGACGCCAACACCACCAACCTCGTGTAGACCATGAGCAACATCGGCCTTAAGCAGCTTGTCACCGACATTACCCACATCGCATGACACACGCTCAACCCAATTTTCACCTCCAGCGACAGAGTCAGATACAACCATGCTGCTCAACTCACCTGGTCTGACCACTTCGGCGTCCACTTCAGCGTCGCAGGACCCACCCACTCTGGCACATAAACCCCAGATCCACGCGCATAGACTGGAAAAAGGCATCAGAAGACCAGTTGAACAATGCTCTCCGTTCCCACCTCCCAGACTCTACACACAACCCAGAACCAGCAGCAAAAAACTTCTCCCAGTGGATCACAGAATGTGCGGACACCATCACCCCCGTCAAGACAGCCAAAGTCTAAGGACCAATCCGAAGAGCTGGCTGGTTCACAGAGGAACTGCACTCCACCAAATGCAACTTAAGGCAGCTAGAAAGGAAGTGGTGCATCAAACAAACGGAAGACTGCGCCTTCAAGACTGCTCTCAACCACTATCACCGCCTCCTGAAAGAAACAAAAAAAATGCCCTGGCAGACCACAGTGAAGTCAGCACAGACCACAGCAAGGAACTCTTCGCCATTGTGAAGGAGTTCTCCAATCCCACAGCCACTGATAACGACATTACATCCTCCCAGGAACTGTGCGACGACCTTGCTGACTTCTTCCACAACAAGATCTCAACCATCTACGAAAACTTCGAACACCAACCCTCTGCCGCCGCCAGCTTCAACCAGCTCACAACGTCGAACACAAAACCCGACAAATCCGAACACCTGATCACCCACTGGGACCCCCTCATCACGCAAGACACTATCTCCATCATTAACACCGTACACTTGGGAGCACCCACGGACCCATGCCCCCACCATGTTTTCATCCTCGGAAGCAAGACAATCAGCGACGAGCTCAAGAAAGGCCTTAACTCCTCCATCACCGCAGCCTCCTTCCCTGAGGACTGGAAACACGCTGAAGTCCCTCCTGAAGAAACAGTCAGCCGATCCAAAGAACTACCGGCCCATCTCTCTGCTCCCCTATCCAGCAAAAGTCCTCGAGAAAGCAATCAACCAACAGCTCACCCAACACCTAGAAGACCACAACCTCCTGGCCCCCACCTAATCCAGATTTCAAGCTAACCATAGCACCGAGACAGCCCTGTCTGTAGCCACCAACGACATCCGAGCCCTCCTGGACCGTGGAGAAATGTCAGTACTCATCCTCCTAGACCTATCCGCCGCGTTCGGCAACATCTCCCATCTCATCCTGATCAACAGACTTAACCACATTTGGATCCAGGGAGACGCCCTCAGATGGATCACCTTGTACGTTACTGGCAGAACCCAGAGGACCCACCTCCCACTGTTCACCTTAGAGCTCAAGAAGATAATTTGCAGAGTCCCCCAAGGATCGTCCCTCAGCCCCACCCTCTTAAACACCTACATGACCCTCTGTCTGGCACCGTCAGATCACACGGATTCAACATTGTCTCCTACGCCGATGACACCCAGCTCATCCTCTCACTGTCCACGGACAAGATGGATGTCCTTATCTTTGGCAACAACACCTTGCCATGGAACGACGCATTGTGACCAGTGGAACTTGTCCCACCTCCCCGCCAGACCACGCCTGCAACCTCTGCATCATCCTGGACAGCAGGCTACCCATGAAGAAACAAGTTAACGCAGTCTCATCCACCTGCTTCCACAAACTTCGCATGCTCTGTAAGATCTTCAAGTGGCTCCCAGCCAAAACCAGAAGGACCGCCACGCAAACCCTCATCACCAGCAGATTGGACTACGGAAACGAGCTCTTTGTAGGAATCACAGCACGCCTCATGAAGAGACTCAAGACAATACAAAACTAAGCGGCAAGACTCTTCCTCGACCATCCCAGAAGGACCCACATCACACCCCATCTCAAGAAACTACACTGGCTTCTGATTCAGAAGAGATGCCAGTCCAAGATGCTGACCCACTCCTACAAGGCATACATCAATAGACGCCTGACCTTCCACCAACTGACCTGAAACCTCCGATCCATTTCCCTCTCCCTCGCAGACACCCCACAGATACACCGAACCAACAGCGGAGGATGCTCATTCCCGCACCTGGCAGCCAAGGCATGGAACGACCTCCCTTCACCTCAGGACCGCACCGTCGCTCCAGCAATGTTCAAATGATTTTACCACCACGCAGCAGCAATCTTAGCAGTGCCACAAGACGCTCACAGGTGATTTGCAGCACTTTATAACTGTCTGATTGATTTCATCAGTGAACAGCTGGATATCCAAACCCATGGGTACTAAAACTAACATAGCAGCCATGATCTAAATAGTCCATCAATACCAACCTCACCGCCTCCAAATTTTTAGAGATGTTTGCCAGAACTTGCCAAAGAGATTTGAAAATCTGTTACATTTGATGAGAGAGAACAAGTTCTGGGAAACCAAAGCGTTTGTGGTATTAGTCCAGATACTTCATTGTTTCCAGTATATTTCATCACTAAACTTGCTTACATAGGAATCCTGGTGAGTAAGCACTTCATTTTAGCCATTGGAGCCTATCTAAAATAGTCTAAATATCTATTCCTGTTCATGACTAGGGCAGTAATACACCATTTTGATGTGTTATTACACCTTCATCCTCCCAATAGAGAGCCAGTTCTTGAATGATTAAAACCTTATCTTGCTTGCTACCTTGTACAAAACATCTGAGTCACTCAAAACACGAAAATGGCATGATACCCTCTTGAAGTGCATAGGGACCTGTCTCCCTAGGATTAGTTATGTTCTCCTACCTACCTATTGCTAGTATCCCTAAGGGGAAAAAGGCAATTCCAAGAATTGGACAAGGAGGGCTCACTCAGGTAATGTGACATGCTTCATCATAGGCCACCTCGCCCCACTCTGTTGAGCTAGTACTACCAGGGAGGACTCAACCTCAGGGGGGGCTGGCCTGATGGAGTTCTTAGAAATTCATTATTTTATCTGGATAAAATACTTGGATCCAGTTAGCGTCTAAAAAAACCTTAGGGTATACCACAAGGAATCCTTTATTCCGGTGGTACCCTAGGCTTAGATAAAAATAACATAAGGCAGTCTCAGAGGACTTTCGTGGTTACTATGACTCATAAGTACCTCTGAGTTGCAGTGTCAACATGTTTCTGCCCCTCTAATAGAGGGTAAAAGAGGTCTCGGGTGTTCATCGGGCTAAACTTATGTGTCCCTAGAGTTTATTATTTCTAGTGAAGGGTACAGTGATAAATATAGAAAGAACATACCTCTCTTCAAGCAATAACCAGGACCTAGTACCTGTTCAGGGAATGAAAGATAAACACATAGCAGTAGTGCTAGGGACAAAGGGTATACCTGGTTTTTCGGTACACACAACTGTATCCACTTATATTGCAGTGTGTTACAGTAATATCTATATTGACATTTTTTTACACATTAAAAAATATTAAAAACAACCGTGGCACATGTGACATAAAACACACTCACTGCACACATGCACAGGTGATAAAGACACGTGGGGAAGGAGTACCATATGTAATACCCGTGATGAAAAATATCCACCTGTTCACCTAGTGCCAGGGTGCATTTTTCCTCATGGTCTGTTCTGAGTGGGCACCTCCTATAGTCACACTCTGACAGGGATGTGGAATTCCTATAGCCCGACGCCCGGGACATATTGTTTGGGGTCAAGGGCAACAAGTTTTCATGTGTATTTTGTCCTTGGGACAAGTAGGCCCAACCCCCTACAGCACAAACCCTTTGGCTACCAGATTACAGTGCCACATTGTGAATTAGGGAAGGGCATTGTCTGCAGTTAAGGTAATATTCGTGTCCATTTGTTAATGCTGTTCAAACTTGTATTTATGGTTCATTAATGCAAAGACTTTATTTTTAGGGGGAGCGCTCCAAGTAAATGTTGTAAGCTTCGACTGTACTACTGACAGTGGGTCCAGTATAAAAATGTGTACACACGTTTTCAATGTTTAGCAATATGAGGCTATGTATTATGCTCCCAGAATGCTCTCCGATTAGATGCACATATTTGCAGAAGCTTGAAAGCAAGATTGAGGATTATTTGCTTTCGAAATAAAATGTTCACAAAAAAATGTAAAAACATTTCGCTAAACTACTGTAAAATTTTAGGTACCGTTCCTTTGCAGCATCATTTAGTAAAATTTGTTGATGTAAGCTAGTATTTCCCAAAAATATTCATAATGAAAAATCAGTGTAGCCAGTTTTAATAAGATTATGGGAAAGAAAAATAAACAAGCATTGGTAAAGCCAGTGGGTCTGAAATTGTTGGTCAGCCTTTTGGTTTTGTCAATGCGTGACTTGTTTTGGCATGGCTTTTGTAAAACCTTATTGGTGTGGGAGCTGCCAGGCCCTCACCATTATAACAAACATTGGCAAAAGCAAAAATTGTTTTGGTCTCAAACAGCACACATTGCCACAGAAGTTCCTGGCACTGAACAAAACGACTGTCTGTTGATATGCTCCTTGTGAAAGAACAGAATGCAGAATTTTAATAAACACAAAAGGTCATGGTTAACGCCAAACCTAATTAGGGGCCCAATTATTAAATAAAGTCTCAAAAGTGCACCCGTGTCCTTGCATTAAGTGCAGATATACGGCGTTTATGAATTCACAAGACTTAACAGAAGTAGGCCAAGAAATAGTACTCCTAGAAAATATTTGTGAACTGCATTTTAGCATGAGCAGATATGCATGTGTAGATTTGCTCATGCGAATATCTGAGTGTTTGCAAGTTCACTTTCACTCCAACCACTTTTTTCCCAACCCTGGAAGAAGTTGTAGGTCTGCCATTGTCAGGAGTAAATTTCCAACCTCTCTCAGTATGGGAAAAGATTAGAGAAGAGTTGGTGAAAACCCTCAAAACATGCAAGTTAGTAGGTTTGCACAGACTCAAAGGGCATTCCAACCCTGGAACTGTTCTTAGCATTACCTTCAGCCACAGTATGTAGATCTGCGGAAACGTGTCAACATAAGGGAATTGCTAGTATTCAAACCCTACTATGGAAGGAACCTAGGCATAATCAGAGAGGCTATTTCAGAGCTCTTATATAATTAGATTGCTGTTATAATTTGTCGCTGCATTACAGGACACAAAAGGGACAAGTGGATTTTGTTACAGGACCAGTAGATTTATGAAGCAACCTGCCCCATGGACAAGTTGATATTTTATTAAATTCCACCCCTGCTCTGATAAGTGTGTTAAGTTAATTTTAACAAAGGAAGAAGGAAAAAAGAGAAAATTAAGGAGGAAATAAGTATGATGTCCCAAAGTGCACGCTCAACACACTTTCAGGACCTCCTCAATTTTTCACAAATAGTCAGTGTCTTCTACCCATCTTAGGTACTGATTCGTTGTTACACTGCATTAACTTTATGCCACTTCTTCAAGGTAGTGTGCCCGCAACAATCCTACCATGCCCAAAGGGACAGCCGTCTAGTAACATCTGGGCAGTACCTCTGCTTCTCGTTTTTAAAGGGACTGTGCTACTTATAGTAGCCAATCAGCCTTAACCACCCATTCACAGACTCATTGTCTTAACACGTCCCTCCTGGGACTGGGTGATGCAACAATGGGATTGTGTACACAAGGACGTAATGATGTGGTGTTCCTACCTTGTCCATAATGGACTCGGGAATACTTGATACGGAACCCGCATCGAGCATGTTGTTCTTTACTCCGGTCCCGCATGTGATGCAAGAGCCACGAGACATGGATGCATCCAGTCGTGGCTTTTCGCAGAGCCAGGCACCATGGGATGTAGTTTTTACCGGGGATTCAGCCGGAAGCAGAGAGGCATCCAGTCATGGCGTCTTTTGCCTGCAAGGTATAATGGGATCTGTGGTTACCCCTGGTAGGCGCAGCGTTTCCTGACTTCCCTCTTTTCAAGAGAGCCCATCTGGGTTGGAAAAGGCCTCACTATTCAAAGAATGGTTGCATTTATTAATTAAATGGTAATGCGGCCAGAAGGAAATGAGGCCAGAGTGATACACGCGTGGTTCCTGGAGAATTCCAAAGGTGTCACGATTTTTCATGAAATCTGTAGACTATCTGTTGTTGTGGACGGCACTGTGTGCCCAAAGGGTAGAGCATATGCTTAGTCTAATTATCGAGGGCCCCGTGGGATATCATCATTCAGTCCTATGGTGTCAGTGTGCAAGCGGAACACCCAGCGGTAGTTCATACTTCAAAAGTGCCTTACTCATCTCTGCATGTCTGCATTCCAATTTTTCAATCACAAACCATTCATTGTCATTATCATTGTGGTGGTGTTCAATAAAGTGTCTTGTCAGTTTTGTGTCATCTCTCTTACACCTTTATTGTGCTCCTGTCTTCTGTTTTGCGAACACATACCTTCCTGGTGGTCATGCTGATTTATAGGAGCTCGCAAGGACATTTCAATATATGTATGACATGACTGGAATTACATTTTGTGAGATGTTTTAACACCCATGGTGTGGCAAGTCCCAGGTCTGTTAATTTACATTTCTTCGTAAACTGGCATACAGCGCAGAGTAACATCAATCGCTGCCTAGTGTTTCAGTGTGCTACGCATACTTCTACTTCAAAGGAGATTCACCATATTCTGAATGTGTACCAAACGTTAACAATTTATCTGACTTACTCAGTGAGCAAAGTGGCCAAAGCCACGTATGCTAGGCAGGTAGCTTTCTGTATTTGGAAATCTTATGAAGTTCATTTTCTTAAGGCTTCATAGAGTCTTTATGCTTTTTCTAGAGCAAAGACAGCATTGTTATTACTACTCTTACTTAATGAGACTTTGCATTATTCTTTTTATGTGTCTTGTGTGCTACACCTACTCACTACTGCTTGCACTAAGTATAATACTAGCCTGAAAATGATGTTACTTGGTCTAACATTAGTGAAACATCTATGGTTTTCAGTGCAATTTGCCAGGTCATCTTAGCCTTGTTTTCAGCAGAGAGGACTGCCTTCTTGTGCAAGTAATGAGCGGCTTAGCTTAGTTTCTGCGGTGAATTTGGTTCTACCTATATAAATACAGAAGACAATTAGAAGTTGCTATATTATTTTAGCTGCTTTCAGTTGCAACACTTTTCTTAGCCCCTAGATCAGACAACTTGTGTGCTAGATGCATGATGGCATGTTTTACTAAGGAGATTGAAAAAGAAATTATTCCTTACTCTCTTGCATACTCTGCTGTGATGCGGATTCTGTTTTTGAATACATCTCAAGGAGTCACAAAGATGCCATTTAGTCTGCCATACTATACTGATGGCATTTAGTTGCGTCTGTTGTGCTTCCAGAGATGGTCGGAAACTCTGCTAAAGCTCCCTTGCATAATATTGATACTAACAGAACTTTTAGGGTTTACATTGTCTCCAGTTGAGGGCAAATCGTGATGCTTTAGCTTAGGTCATGAAAAGTGTGGGGCTCAACATCAGGAAACTTGTTTCAAAGATTCTATTACTTGAAGACTGTCACAAGATGATAAACAGTTGTATCACAAAAGGATTGGTGGTAACAGCACAGAGTGAGATTTTTTTACAGGGTCATCAGTATGGGCTGCATTTAGCCCTCCACTGCCTCTAGGAATACTGCCTTTGCTTTTCTATGCTGTGCATGCCTCCATCTTCACCTTAGCCATGAGCGACCTTCTTGCATTCAGGCTCCTCTCTTCAGGTGAAAAGCATATGTACTACAGATCCTCCTCACTGGTTCAAGATATCACTGTCACGCTGAATCTGCCCTTCAGTATTTTGAGGTGATGGGGAAATGACTGATAGACCCATTGGCATATACAGCATGTCAGGCACCTGCTGCTTGGGTGAACCTCCTCCCATGCTTAAATCAAAAAAAGACTATACTTAGGATCACAACATTTTCCCATCTTGTGAGCTGATGGCATTGCTTAAGTTAAATCTATTACAAGTAGGCTGACATGTGTAACTGATCTGAGACATAAGAATATGGATGACCTAAAGTAGTCATCTTTATTTTGTAAGCAGAACTGCATGTAGTAAGGTTACTTTCTTAGACATTCGTTATCGCAGCTTATGTAGAAGTGTATGTCCACGTGCCTACTCTCACTGATGTAAACTACACATGAAAAGTCTGGGATATTAATGATGGTGTGATCTCCTTTCTAACTTTGGGTCTTCTTGCTATTTTGGGAAAGTATTGGGCAAACTAGCCGTACCATACCATCACCTTTATGTTGTAGTAGCCTTGTCTCAGCATAGGATAAGCTTACTTATTCTATCCCCCCCCCTTTTCTGAGATTCCATGTGTTCATTGCGTGTGCGTCTTTCTCACTAATTATAAAGGGATTGTCAAGTTTTCAACTGCAGTATCAGTATCGAATCAGTAAGGTTTGCAAAGATGAGGAACACAGGCCCTTTTAATTGTCTGTTGTTCATCACCTGTTCTTGGATTCCTGGATAGTCTGAGACCTATTTGCCACGCTGTTGTCAGTATCTGTGAGAATATAACTTATTTGCACACCTTGATCCATCCTTCGTTACTCTTACCTTTGCCTGTGTGCTCCCCTATAAAGTATGGATCACTTTGTCTGTTATGCCTCACTCTGATCAAATTACAGGAGTCTCTTCAGGCATCCGAGAGACCAGGTTCAAGGAGTCGAGCAGCATGCGAAACCCAAGCAAGGAGGAGACACCAAGTTGACACCATGGTGTGTGTGGGTGGGGGGAATGGTTGGGTGCAGGAGGGTACAAAATTAGTGAGTTAAGGCGAGGGGAGCACACCTGCTTGATGTGTTTTTTAACTCAAAGTAAGCATGGCATGGGAAAAGCAGGGAACTGAGATATATAGCAACATGGAAAGGCTTGCTGTTTCAAACAAAGAATACAGAAAAGACTTTTACTTCTGGGTGTGACTTCAAAAGAATTGTTGAAGCAGAGCCTCTCCACTGCATAGCCGGAATACCGCAATAAATGGGAAAGAAAGGGATATGTGATGTGACAAGCTAAGTCACTTCAGCACTCAGTCAACCGAACTACAGGTACCTTCCTCCCCTTCCACCTGACGAATGGTACACGTTGCCAAATGAGACAGTACGAGACCAAACTTTTAGGTTTTTCGTTAGAGATTGCAACAATTTCAGGTTTTATTTTATTTCCATTTTTCATATCCAAAATACAACTTTTCAATCACCGCACAATTTGAAATTTTGCGTGATTTTACAGTGGTCCCCTTGTTTTCAGGAGTCAGACTTCGAGTCATCTAACCTCTCCAATACCCCAGCAAATAACTTCTGTGAGCTCATGGTTGGCTTGTACCCGGATCACACCTGCCCATCTCTGGGTTATTGCTTACGCAAAAATCCCTGCGCTTCTCTTAAAAACACTGTTTAAACTAAATAGCGGACCTTTCTCAATTAGGAAAGCCTGCTCACCCAAGTGTTCACGCCTCCGGCACCCCCACCACCTATCGGAGAGGCTGTCTTTGTAACCAAACCATCCCTTGGTCGCCTGGCGAAGACTTCATCGTCCAACTCCCAAAGGGCCAGTGTCCCAAAACACCAATGTGCCTGTGTGAGGCTGGGCGAGGGGCTGCAGAAGTGACAATGCAAACTCCTCCAATTGTAGCTTCTCTATAGAATGGTGCAAGCACCCCCCTTTTACGTCCCACTGACCCTGATCTTGTGAGTGTTTTACTTAGTCACTGTGCAAGGGTGACCCTAAAAAGTCCCCACCAATCATGAACTCACCCCATCCCAATGCGACATAAGGCATCTGGAATTCTTGACAAAACCTGAAAGGCAAAGGAGAGTTAGGAAACCCACACAAGCAAATACAACAGCAACGTTAGATCAAAACAGGCCCCTTCCGACACTGAAAAAAACATGTATCCTTTCAGTAACACATAGAAGACGGCAGGTCAAGAAACCCAGCGGCGGCGCGATGATGGGTGGTCCCCTGGGCAATATGCGGTGATGAAGGAAAAGGCCGAGCCCCGATCTCGCCCCCTTTTAATTCCGCACTCCACGACCCCGACCATTGCCCTGCTGCAATCGTGGGATCAGCGTGTCACGAGCGATGTGATAATGCTATACTGGAGGCCATGCCCACCAACAGCAAGGCTTTCACGGGGCCCGCCATATTGGAATGGTGCCTGGTGGCCCCACATACCTGTCGGCCAGCCCCATTCGGGGCGGGCCTCGTGTCAAACAAGCTAGATATGGAGCAGCATCCTTCATAGAGTGAATCAGTGTGAGCATTTAGGCACTTATTGTCCCCATGGCGAGTGGGAGTGCCCACATTGTATTATTACATATAAAGATCTAGCGCGTCTTGACTGACAAGACTTCACTTCATAGTGTAACAGTGACAAAAATTATATTCTGAAGTGGTAGCACAACTTGAGTCACCAGGCAGTTTGTGTACCCTTATAAAGGCTGGGCATTAGATGTGTTTTTATTTTACTCATACTTTCTTTGCCTTTTGACATGTCAGTGTCTGATTCACAAATATTTTGAATTTAACCTTCTCACCAGGGATCTTGACCTTTCTGAATTTAATTTTTTATAACAGCTGTTATTCTCATTCCCATCCACACTTTAATTGCAGAGTGAAGCTTAGACTATTTTGTCTAAGGCATTCAATGAAGCTACTTCTGTTTTTATCAACCTCACCTATACAAGCTACTTTTTTGGGTTCCTCAGCTTTGAACTGGCCTAAAAAGCATTTTTGAAACAACGTAGATGTTTTTAACTGTATTGTATCTCGAATAATTGGTGCTAAATGTGTCTGCCAGTATAAATATGCACATTTGTTGTTGTCTCTGCCCTTTAAAGCACTGAATTCCAGTTGCTTCTTACTGCACGCAAAGTCACGTCAGACATGTTCCCCGGCTTTTGATGCGTGGATGTCTCCTGTCACCCGAGATCATGTTTCTACTGCTGAGCCGGGGCTATCGAAACTGAACTCGCCTGCTTTGCTGCAGGTCAGCTTTCATGGACAATTAGTGTTGTAACAGCACTTCGGTCACAACTTGTCGCGAATGTTTATCACGGAGGCATCATCCCGCAGTAGATCAGTAATGATCAGTTAGTCTCGTGTCTCGTGAAGCATTTCATGTTAGCCTTTTCTTTGATGCGCATCAGGCGAGCGCTCCATAAGGCCACGTCTGTTGCTTCTCCGCGGTTATCTGCGAGAGGCCCTAGGCCCTTCGAATGCACTGCGCTTTTTTTTCCCCTCTCCCTTTTGCTCATCTTGTTCCATCTTGTCCCCTCTCAGTAACTGTCAGAGGCCCCGTCAGACCAGGCTCTGACAAGAATGAAAAGAGCTCTCTTCCTCCTGTTGGGCTCTGTGTCAGTATCGACAAGTTGCACGTGTTTGACACTGCACGAGGTGACTGGTTGGAGCAGTATGCAGAAGTAAGCCAATAAATCTTCCTCGTCACTCCACTTATTGCTGCTTGATTGTTCGTTTTTTTTTCTCCAACTGCCACCCCTATCGCCATGGAAACAAATGCTCTCCAAAGCCTTTTCTTTGGATAGGTGCCCCCGTCCTGTCTCTGGCTGTTCCTTGCTACATCTTGTCCAGTATTTTACAGCTGTCAATGCCTTCATTAATGGATTGATATGTTGCTCTTTCCTTCAACTGTCGAGTTTGTGTTTGCCTCAAGAGTGGCCTGTGCCTGCCTGAAGGCTCTGATTTCTTTGTTTGCTTTCTGTCTCCATTCTCTGTTGCCCCACCTATATGCTAAGATTTATTTTGTTTTACATTTGGGAAAGGTTACTCTAAAGCCTTCAAAAAATGTCCTACAAATGGTGTTCGGACCAAATTTGCATCCTTTTCCTGTTACGTGAATTCTTTGAAACAGTCTTAGAAAGTAGCCATAATATGACATTTAGTTTCTAAAAATGGCTTCAACAAAAGGTTGTCTGTTAAAATCGACTACTTCCGAGCTTTTCAAACCTGATTGAGAAGAAAGAAACAACATGCTATTGAAATGGCCCCATTTTTTTTGCGAGTGGTGGTCACAGTTTAGTATTTTATCTATGTGTGCATGTCTGCAATTGTCAGTGAAAATAGACCACATTCTGAATGGAGTGAAAGGTCTTTTGCCCAGGCTGTCCAATTTTTCGTCAAGAAAATTCTCAATGAACTCAGTCCATAAACAGAAAATAATCTCGTCACTATTTAGTATTGACAGCTGACTAACCAAAGTAATATTGTGCAGTGTGCAGCAACTGCTCTGGTCACAGAGAAAAAGTATTTCACTAGACGTTTTGAAAACTCGCAATACACATAGCCAACAAGGTAGCTCAGGCGTTCAGTGGTTTTTTCCATTGTGCACAGATCATGCGTCGCTTGAAAATTAAAATGAATTTATCAGGGAAAGCTATGCATTTTTGATTTGCACCCAGTAATCTGAACGTGCTAGCTGCTCTCGTGTACATTATGCCTATCCCTATATGTGAGGCACAGTTTTTATTCAGCATAGTTTGTGGACACAGGGTTGAAGGCTGCGTCCCCTACATGTATGGACGAGGTGCAGAGAAATTTGGCACGTACGATGGCTGTCGCACAGGTGTTTACATACACCCAGTGAGCAACACCAGGGGCCGTATTACAGTAAGTGCCCTGGGGGCGCAACTGGCGCTTGCAACCGCTTTGTGAGCTCCCGAGGGCACTTTGATATTGCAGAAGGGGGCGCAGATGCTTGTGCGTCCCCTTTACTAATACCGATAGCGCTGGCGCACTTAAAGCGCCACTGCTACCTTCAGAGGGCGTTACCTCATTTGCATAGGAGTGTGCCCTATGCTAATGAGGGAATTCCTTTGACTCTGCACCGGTGCCATATTACAGACATGGGTGCAGAAGCAAAGGAGCTCTCAGGGGGCTCACTCACAGTGTCTAGAAGGTGGCACACTGTGAGTGCACCCCCTGAGAGCAGCCCTCTGGAGGGGGGAGGGGGTCCTATGGACCCCCCAGACATCCCCTTCAAAAGTGCTGGTGGGTTGCCGCCTGCACTGTGAAAACACAGAGCAGCTGCTCCGTGTTTTCACATGAATGCGCTGCCCCCAGGGCAGCACATTCATCGTAATAGAGCGCATTTTCATTCTATTTGCCCGGTGCACCTTTTAAAAGGCAATTAATTTAAAATGTGTGCGCTGCAAGAGACCAACATTTTCTGCCGAATGTACTACCATCCTGTACTTCCGCACTTATACCAACAAAAACGGCACCCAACATGCAATGCCTGATCTGCTCTTCCCTGGGAGAGTAAAGCTTACTAGTTCATTGATGGTCTGTCGTCAGGTTTTCATGACTGTCCATCATTAATGATGGTTGCTAAATATGAACTTGTTTATTTGAACAGCCTTTTTCGCACCAAAAAATGTATTCGGTACAATCATCTGCATGCAACAAGCTTCTGGAGTGCATAACAGACCAAGTTCTTAAACTTTCAGTGCTGATTACTCGGAGTCTTTTATATTATCCAGTCTATCACTGGGCACGAAGATGGAACCCGCTGGATCCCGGCACTAGAATTAACAGAGGTTAAAAGGTGGTCCAAGATGGCACACACAAATGTTGGCTCTAACTATGTCCTCAGGGATCAAAGCAGGTAATGGACGTACACGCTCTGATCCTGCTGGTGCTCATACCTATAATAAGCCAGACCACTCAAGCAGAATAGACCATATATTATTAGCCCTTCCACTGTGAAAATATCTGGGGATATGAAGGTTATACAGTGAACAGATAGTGACCACAATGCTTTACATTTGATTGTAAAACTTCCTTAAGCAGACACCCCAGGATATAGCAGCATGGATTTGGAAATTTGCGGCACAAAAATGAACATTTTGTGGCACACTATTGCATTTTTGTGGCAATTTTGAAGCATTTATTTTTGGCAACAATAAGTTTTTCATATTATGATTTAGGTTTAAATCAATTGTCTCCTTTCAAAATACATGGCAAGTGCCCATTAATGACACCTTCAGTCAGCACTGGCTTTTTAGGCAAAAGCACTTTCTGTGTTGAAATTGTACAGTGTCTTTAGTCACATCAGGGCTGAAGTGCTCATGAGAAGATGATTTTGCAAGCTCCTGTTGAGGGTTGTATGACGTTGAAACGCATGCTTTTACCACAAATCCTTTACCACACAATACCTTTACAACGCAAAGGCTTTACCACGAATATGCCGTTACCACACATGCCTTTACAATGCACGGTAAGTATATTTGGGTAAGTGAAATATATGTGTAATGTTAATTTTGTTTTTATGGGTTGGGGACCCCCGAACCTCACAACCTTTTTAAAGTATAATTATAACTTTACATTTTTAGGTTTCGCCTGCACAGCGCTTGCGATGTGCTTGCAAAATCTCTTGCATTTAATATATCTTAAACGGTGGCTCTTATCAGTTTCCAGGTCCGAATTACTGTGTTCATTCGCTTTTGTGTGGAACTTTTTTTTTGTTAACTTCCCCTGGCTGCAAACATTTACCCTACTTCTACTAAAGCTGTTCACACTGTTTACGTTGTGATAATGGAGAACTACTCCTCCTGACATTCCATGCCTTTCCGGTTTTGACCGAGATACATTTCCGGGTCACATGGACCGGAACAAACAAATGCAGTAGAGGACATAGACGTTTCCTGGACACAGAGACGAACTGCAGCACCGAGCAGGTATCTCAAGATGTAGCTAGTACAGCAGGCATTGAGACTCGAGATTGGTGGGCTAGTGTGACCTCTGCTCTGAGTTCTCTGCCGTGTCGAGACGCGATTGTCCTCTCGATTTTTTTCTCTCTTTCCTCTTGGTGAGGTTTGAACTCCCACATTGTATGGTACCGCAGTACTCAATCAGGTCAGTGGGCCGACCAGTGTACTAGATGCACTTTTCTCCTGGAATAGATTTTATCATTTTGATTTCCCATTTGAGCAATTTGATAAAACCTCAAACTCACCTTCCAATCATAGATGGTTAGTGGAGATAGGTACATGTATCATTATTTAGTGAACATAGGGAAATGATAAAGATATATACATGAGATAAGTCTGTAGAATAGAGATGTATATTTTAATTGCTCATCTTGGTATTTTGTCTGTCTCATTAATATTGTTCTTTTTCAAACTCTGTATATCCTCATGGGATCAGATAATATAATCATGGATTAGGATGCATTACATTTGGGTAAAAACACTACCCTCCATTTTTTGAACTATCCATCACTATTCTCTACACTACCCTAGCACATGAGGGTTTGATGGTGTTGGTTAATTTTGCTGCACAGTACACTATCGAAAATTGAGTTGAATGAATTGGTAACTGCAACATTTGCTGTTTTGTTTTTCTTGTTCCTTACAGTACCATGTGTGAAACCTGAGGATGAGATTAAGACATCCAGGCAATCACCAGGTCGAATGTATGGTCAATTTTAATCTTTTCTTTACTGTTGAAGCAGAGTGACAGTCTATCTCTGCCCAGGAACTTATGTAGTCAGCAAGGGGCAGAAACATGTTGACCCTTTGAGATAGGGTAGTTGTAACCCCCCTGTCTTCACCGTTTTTAGCTATATCCGACGGGGGGGGGGCATCAGACTAAAATAGTTTTGCCCACCTGGAGATATTTTTAATCACTGCTACTTTTTCCTCTCTCTTTTCGCACTCTGCCCCTCACCCACCAACATTGCCATCTTGCTCCTCGAAAACACCTCAGCTCCTCCCAATACTTATGGTAGATGTAGCCAACACAAGGTTCCTTGCGGTCCTTGTTTGAGGAGGGAGCCCTATGATGACGAATGTCACCTTCGGGTGGGTGAGGGTTCTCGTCCTTAACAGCTTAATGCTTGTCCTTAATGCTACCAAAGGCACACATTTTGTGTAAAACAGTTCCTTAGGAGCAGTACCTTTTTGTAGGATAAAATGCTCCATTAGAGACCCCATGTGTGATATTCACACTGTTTAAGCCCCATTCACTGTCAAGATAAGATCTCTTCTCGCAGAAAAAGCATACAGCTTCTAACGGTATGCAGGAATGCTTACCTTTTATTACTTAGTTGTGTAAAGCAGATGCTTTAGCCTTAGAACGTTTGTGCCTCAGTATCTTTCTTTGCACTTTGTAGCCAATATCGGATTGATTTTTTTCAGCTTAATCTATTTGCTCATTATGATCAAATTCTAAATGTTGTAATAAGCATTGCATGCTATAGTTTACTACTAAACAGGCAGCCACAGGTGCAGTTACCTTGTAGACAACTGTGCCATGATTTGAATGGTGCAGCAGGTGCAGTAGCACCGGGCCTAAAAGTTGTCATAACTCCTCTAAACACATACTATTGCTATATTTGATTACTAAAGGGCAGTCACAATTTGTTACCTTGCAATTAAAAGGGACTTGATTTGAATGGTGCAGCAGGTGCAGTGGCACTGGGGCCAGAAGCTCTAGGGACCCCACTAAACCCAGATTATTGCTAAAATGTAAAACTAAACCGGCAGTCACAAGTGCAGTTACCTTGCAGACAACAGGGTCCTAATTCGAATGGTGCAGCAGGTGCAGTGTCACCGGGTCCAAAAGTTGTTAGAACTCCTCTAAACACCCAATATTGCTATATTTTACTACTATACAGGCAGTCACTATTGCAGTTACCTTGCAGTTAAAAGGGGCTTGATATAAATGGTGCAGCAGTTGCAGTGGTACCGGGCCAAAAGTTGTCATAACTCCATTAAACACCAAATATTGCTATATTTTACTACTAAACAGACAGCCACAAGTGCAGTCATCTTGCAGGCAACAGTGTCATTATTTTAATGGTGCAGCTGGTGCAGTGGCACCGGGACCAAAAGCTCCATGCACCACACTAAACACCTAATATTGCTATATTTTATTCCTAAACAGGCAACCACAAGTGCAGTTACCTTGCAGACAACAGGATCATGCTTTGAATGGTTCAGCAGGTGCAGTAGCACTGGGCCCAAAAGTTGTCAGAACTCCTATAAACACATAATATTGCTTTATTTGACAACTAAACAGGCAGTCACAGTTGCAGTTACCTTGCAGTTAAAAGGGACTTGATTTGAATGGTGCAGCAAGTGTAGTGGCACCGGGGCCAAAAGTTGTCATAACTCTTCTAAACACCATATATAGGTATATTTTACTACTAAACAGGCAGTCACAAATGCAGTTATCTTGCAGGCACTAGGGGCATGATTTGAATGGTGCAGCAGGTGCAGTGGCACCTGACCCAAAAGTTGTCAGAATTGCTCTAAACGCATAGTATTGCCATTACTTCAATTAATTCTATTATTTCCCTCTTTCAATTCATTTTTCAAAATTTTGCTATTACTTACCCGCACTATAACACTAGTAACAGCACAATATTTTGCTTTTTTGTAAATAAACAAGTCATAACACTTTAGCAGACTTTCTGTAACTTATATTGTGCAACTACTCAGCAAGCTACAACTTACAACAAAAAACAGCTTATTATTAATCACATAGGCGAAACCTAATGCATTTACCAATGCTTGTTCTTTATTGGAGGAACCCCTTAAGCCCTCCCCTTTTTTAATTACTCTTACCACCCTATAGCCCTGCCCACCTGTAAACCCTAAAAACACACTTACCACCCTATAACCCTCCTTCCCCAAAACCCTAAAAATACCCTCACCACTCAATACCCTTACTCACCCCTGTGGTAAAGGCATATGTGTAGTAAAGACATCCGTGATAAAGGCTTTGCCTTGTAAAGGCAATGTGTGGTAAAGACAGCCTTGTAAAGGTTGTCGCCCCCTGCTGAGCTCAGACCTGATGATAAAGTGAACATCGGAGACAATCGAGTTGCTACAGATTTAAAAAGAAAGCATACTCTAGGTGCTCTCTAATGTTTATATGATTCAAACAGCTGATACGTCATGAAAACGCTGATTTTAAGTAAGGACTCGCAGTTTTTTAAAGTTGATGCCCAGGGCCACTGGAATTATGCAATTGTACGGATGTGGTGTTTTTCGCAGTATTATTGATTTGTCGCCTTTGCTCCATAATCCATCATCTGCTGCATAATTTGCAGATTTTACAAAAAGAATTGCAGTAGACTACCCTTTACAAAGCTTGGCTGGTCACATTTCTGTTGCCTATTGCTATATTTGAGCGTTAAACTGGTACTAATGAGGTGCAAACAATGTCACGGTTTCACTTTAATGTCGGACATGCCCCTTTCTTTAGACGCGGTTTGTGTAAAGAAAGGGGCGCGGCCTCTATGAATGTGAAAGCGCTGCATGGGCGCTAGTAAAAAAAACAAATATTTGCAATGCAGTAGGTCTCGTATTTGCAAGAGTTTAAGCTATTGCATTGCCAATAGCTTAAACTCTTGTTAAAGCGAGACCTATTGCATTGCAAATGCTTGTTTAATGATCATACATAGCTGAAAGACCACTAACAATAGAAAATTCAGCAATTGGAACATCTTAAATAGAAAATAAGGACTTGCTGAAAACATAAATAACTCTCGCTCATCCTTCCCTCCTTGGTTTTACTTGGACTATACACCGATTCACAGAGTTTAAATGGGCTTAGTTGAACTGCGTGCATGCCTGTCTTTGCGTAAGATGGTTGCCATGGGCTCAAATGCAAACAAGGACAAGCACTGGAAATGCCAGTTAGCAGGACTTTAAGTGGGCCGGGTCCTGTCGGTGCTAAGCACTGGCAGTTTTTAAAAGTAGGCATCAAACGGGTCCCTATCGGCCTCTGTTTTTAGGTCTCGCCTTGCGTTGCAGCGCTTGCGCTGCTCGCTCGGCGAGATTTATTGTTAACAAGGACTTTCAGAAGAGGGCTTTAAGCCCCGCCCCTCATTTCCATTGGCTGGCGTCACCGTTTATGCTAAACGGTGGCCTGCCATTGGAAATTAGGGTTTTTGGTTCACGCCCTTTGGCCTCCGATCCGGACTCGGTGGCGTGCTTTGCTGCTGTCGCAAAGCACTTTCTTATCTTTATGGGGCCATGTGTTTCTAATTAGAAACACATGGCCCCATAAAGACAAGAGATCGATGCTTGTTTTTTTTTTGAGTTAGCTTGTGGACAGACTCTGTTTCTAGTCTCTGGTCACTGTCTGTGTTGGTTAGTTCTTTGGCTGTGTTTACGTTTCCCCCACAGTGAAAGATTCCGTATGTGAGTTATTTACTGCGGTGACGTAGGGTGGCGTGCATATATGTTCCATGCCAGCACTCTTTACAGACCCATCACGTGATCTGTACACCCGCCTCCTGGCGCTATAGAGGTACCACTAGGCACATCTTGGGGCGGGGAATGCTTTGTACGTTTATAGACCACCTAACACCATACAACGCAACACAGAGAACTTTATTAGCAAGAGAAGTGTTGACAAAGTAAACAAGTGAAACGACTGAGTGTCTGGAAGTGCAGTTTAATGGAAAGTGAGTGCTCTGTGTATCTCAGTAGGCGGGGCGGTAGGGAGACTGCCTGGCGCTGCTTCTTCCAGGCCCCACTGGTGGCAGACACGCTTCACTCCTGTTTGGTTTCTGTCAGTCAGTCGCTATTTCTGGCCCTTGGTCGTTCATTCTCTTGGTGAACACATGTGCTTTGCGGTTCTCACCACGGTGCGGCGCTGTGTAAGGTGGAGTGATATGTAGTGTTCTAGCTTGTTCTCTCTCTTTCTCTCACTGTCTCACTGTCTCTCTGTCTCTCACTCTCTCTCTCTCTTTCTCACACTGTCTCTCTCTCCCACTCTCTCTCTGTCTCTTTCACTCTTTCTCACACTCTCTCTTTCTCTCACTGTCTCTCTCTCACTGTCTCTCTGTCTCTCATTCTCTCTCTCACACCCACACACTCTCTCTCTTTCTCACACTCTCTCTGTCTCTCTCACTCTTTATCTCTCTCTTTCTCACACTCTTTCTCATTCTCTTTTTATCTCTTTCACTTCTCTCGCTCTCTCTCCTCCTCCCTCCCTAGTGTACGTACTCAGCTCTCAAGAGGAGGGGGTTATACTTACGCACCACTGAGAACGGTATATCTATGCAGCTCTCAGCAGTTTCTGAGGGCACCATATGCATGCCGCTCTCATGGCGGTATATACGAGCTCAGAATACCCTCACAGCTCTCAGGGCGGTATCCGAGGGCAGTATACCCCCACAGCTCTCAAGACGGTATACCCCCACAGCTCTCAGGGCAGTATCCGAGGGCAGTATACCCCCACAGCTCTCAGGACGGTATACCCCCACAGCTCTCAGGGCAGTATCCGAGGGCAGCTTACCTCCACAGCTCTCAGGATGGTATACCCCCACAGCTCTCAGGACGGTATACCCCCACAGCTCTCAGGACAGTATACCCCCACAGCTCTCAGGACGGTATACCCCCACAGCTCTCAGGGCAGTATCCAAGGGCAGTATACCCACCCAGCTCTCAGGACAGCTCTTAAGGAAGTATAAACAGGCAGCTATGGGAGGCGTTCGCTCTTTGGTACTTGCAGATCTGACCTGAGCTCATACAGCCTGCCCGCTGGCTCTACGAGGGAGGAATTATTTAAACGCTTCTGCTTAATAATAAAATATTTTTACGTGTTCGTTGCATGATTTACTTGCCACATAGTTCCAGGGCCCGGCTCGTGCACTGCTCTTAGAGTAAATCCAAACCCTTGGCTCGGCTCTCCCTGCTAATTTGTTGGCTCGCCGCCCCCTTTATTCCGCGCCTCGGCAGCATTTCACTCCTGGGGTGTTCGCAGCTCAGAATCCTTAGTTTACTTAGTGCCCACCTTGGGACATCCTGGCATTAGATGGGCGCTGCCATTCACCTCTAGGGGGCGGGCAGTGCTTGACTATGGACCAGACTGTGTCTCAAGCAGAGACGGACCCCGTGGCCAGGGCCACCCAGAACTCGACCCTGACCCGATGAACCCCGGCTATCTGTCATGGGGCAGCTGGGGGCTGCCTCCGCTTAGGGCCCTCTGTGCCACCCTGCCCCAATCCTTGTGCTAATGCCCTTAATCCGCGGGTTCTCCGCGCAGAGAGGGCGAGCGCCTCGTAGCAGTGCTGCGCTCTCAGTGGGCACTGCGCCAGAAACGACGCTGTCGGACAGGACGCAGTGCGGTTTCACACCAGGCAGACATGCGAAGTGTAAACATGATATAAATACATGTAGCCGCAAGCTGACAAGTGTAAACAGAGGCGGTGTGAGGGCCCCCACCCCACGAAGAAACTCTTCGCATGTGGGCCACGCCAGCTCACCAAAGAATGTGGAAGCAGCTTTCCAGAGAGAGCCTAGGAGTGTCTTTCAGTTTTTTTGGGACGAGTAAGCTTTGCTGTTTTTGGAGGAGAAGGCGGGGTTATCTGCTAGCTAATTTGTTGACCAAGTGGCGTAATTCTGGGCTAATTGTTTTTTTTTATCTCACAGCTGGGTAGATTCCTGGCAAGCTATGGACCGCCAGGAAGCGCGCTGAACGCCAGCCTAGGTGCTCTAAAAAGTAAATCAGACGGGAATGTGGCACAGGTCGCCACAGTTTGAGAGAGGCAGCGTGTTTTCGGCCACAAATGCCATCACAAGGTCTATAAAACTGGGGAGACAGAGAGAAGTATGCAGGGGTGACGGGCAGGGGCTCTGGACAGAGGAGCGGGGTAGACATTTTACCGAAGGGGGGTGTTGGAATCTGGGGAGAGGGGAGGGCCTCTGCCGGAGGGGGCTGGAGGGCTAATGTAGCCGGACACTGGATGCAGGGGGAGGGGGGGTAGGTATCTGGAGGCAGGGGCGTTGCTTGGTCAGTAAGATTGGGGGGTCTGTAAGCTTCAGATTTTCTAAAAATCTTGCTGGCATATGTTAAATTACACCAGAGTATGCGTGCATTTTTGTCTGCGTATATGTAAAAATCCTTGTGAAATCTGACAGACACCTCACCAAACCCAACCCAACTTTTTTTCCATAAAATATAATTATATATTTATTGAAGCTATGCCCCTGTCTGGATGCGGATGTGGCAGTCTGAATTGCAGGGGGTGGTATGGTGATGCTTTTGTCTGTTCAATTCCTGTTGTTGTATGTGAGAGGAAAGCTTCATCTGCCTGTCTTTTACCTGGTCTGAGTGCGTGTGGGAAGCTTGCGGAGCTGCTAACAGCATTGTTTTTGTGTGAGGAAAGCGTACGTTGATATTGCATGTGCTGTACCTGCTCAGAGTGCGTGTGGGAAGCTTGCGGAGCTGCTAACAGCATTGTGTTTGTGTGAGGAAAGTGTACGTTGATATTGCATGTGCTGTACCTGCTCAGAGTGCATGTGGAAAGTTTGTTCTGCTGATTCTTTTGTTGTGCCTGTTCTGTTTGTGTGAACATGTGCATCAGAGGGAAGCTTTCTCTGATCATGTCTGTGTTGTAACTGTGCTCTTTGTGTGTGTGTATGTGTGAGTGAAGCCTGATTTGCTGCTGTCTCTCATGTATGTGCTCTGTAGGTGTGTGTCCCCTGTTCTGCTTGTATGTGTGTTTGTGAAGCTTCTTCTGCTGTTCTCTGTTATGTGTCTTCTGTTGTGTGGCTCCAGTTCTACTTGTATGTGTGAGGGAAGCTTGCTCGGCTGCCTGTTCTGTACCTATTGTGCATGGGTTAGTGAAGTTGCTCTGCTCCTCTCTGTGCCATGTGTGTTCTGTTCTACCGGTATGCATTTGTGTGAGGGAAGCTTTCCCCACTGCCTATGCTGCTCCACCTTTCCTGTGTGTGTTGTTGGGGCTTGCTGTGCCTTGGCTGTATCAGTCCTGTGTGTGTATGGGAAGCTTGCTCTGCCACCTGTGCAGTCCCTATTTTGTGTATGTAAGTTTAGCCTACCGCCTGTGCTGTGACCAATTGTGTTTGTGTGTTAGTGAAAGTTGCTCTTCTGCTCTCTGTACCATGTGTGTTCCTTTCTACTGGTATGCGTTTGTGTGAGGGAAGCTTGTTCAACTGCCTATGCTGTACTTATTCTGTGTGTGCTAGTGAACCCTGCCCTGCATCCCTTTGCTGCATCGATTCTGTATTTGTGAAGCTTGCTGCGCTGGGCTCTGTTTTGTACCTGTTTTGTTTGTGTACATGTGTGAGAGGGAATCTTGCCCCACTGATGTCTGTATTGTACCTGTTATGCTTGTGTGACCCTATGTGAGAAAAGCCTCATTTGCTGTGGACTGTGCTGTATGTGTTCTGCTGGCGTGTTAGTGAATGTTGCTCTTCTGCTCTCTGTATCATGTGTGTTCTGTTCTACTGGTATGCGT
Source organism: Calotriton arnoldi (assembly GCA_963921515.1). NCBI lineage: Eukaryota > Metazoa > Chordata > Amphibia > Caudata > Salamandridae > Calotriton > Calotriton arnoldi. The sequence continues at coordinate 1,477,251 of CAWUFW010000564.1, read as the reverse complement.
TTGTGTGAGGGAAGCTTGTTCAACTGCCTATGCTGTACTTATTCTGCGTGTGCTAGTGAACCCTGCCCTTTGCTGCATCTATTTTGTGTTTGTGAAGCTTGCTGCGCTGAGCTCTGTTTTGTACCTTTTTTGTTTGTGTACTTGTGTGTGAAAGGAAATCCTGCTCTCCTGATGTCTAGATTGTACCTGTTATGTGTGTGTGACCCTATGTGAGCAAAGCCTCATTTACTGCGGTCTGTGCTGTACGTGCTCTGTTGGTGTGTGTCCTGTTCTTATATGTACGAGGGAAGCTTGCTCCTCTGCCTATGCTGTACCTACTCTGTGTGTGTTGGTGAGGCTTGCTATGCCTTGGCTGTGCCAGTCTTGTGTGTGTTGGTGAAGCCTGCCCTGCTGGCTGTGGTGCATCTATTCTGTGTGTGTTGGTGAAGCCTCCCTTCTGTCTGTGCTGTACATATTCCGTGTGTCAGTCTATCTTGCTATGCCTGGCCCATACCAGTCTGGTGTTTGTGTTTGAAGCTTACTTCACTGCCTATGATGTACCTGCACTTTACGTCTCACTTGAGTCAGCGCTTGCAGCCTTTTGTTAACTTAATGGGGGCTAGAGCCCGCCCATTACTTACCATTGGTTGACTTCATCATTAGTCTCATTTTCTGGCTTCTCATTGGTCAGAGCATGCTGGATTCACTTTCTCTTCATGTGTTTTGTCACTTCCATGGCGCATGGACCAAGAACTGATTAATTGCTTTATTAGTGCCCCCCCCCACGGCTTGTGCTAGGATTCAGTAACACATTTTTCAGGGTGCGATATTTCTTGTACAAGCTGATCTTAACTGTTTAATCAACTGCCCGAGCGGAAATTTTAATTGGCCACGGAAACACTGATGTCGGGCTCCGGGTGGCCCTTGGCTTTTACCCTGCCTCAAAAAAACTTTTGATGTAGTACTGCTGATCATTAATAACACTGCTGATGCAAAACTGTTCTCTTGATACGGCCCCAGAAGTTTTAAAATTTTAAATACATCATGTAGATGGATTTTTATGTAAACCGTTTGCAACTGAAGTACTTTAAGTGAGCAAATCTTTGGCCTGGCAGTTCGGGCTGGACTGTTCCCATAAAGAACAGGGTCAAGACTGATTTGCATATCGCTGGGTCTGAACTAGGGTGGTGAAGTGAGCAACAGAACGATGGATTACACCCAGAACTGTGACTGGGGTGAGTGGTTGAAAAATGTCATCACTCCGTCTATCACCTTGTTGTGTTTGCTCTGTTGTAAAGTCCTCAGTGCCCTTAGGCCTGGGTGCACTCTAAAACCTCCCCAAAAAAGTGTGCTCCCTTCCATGTTTGAGTGCTCCCTTACCATTCGATGCCTTCTTTGTACATTTTGAGACTTCCACGGCGTACCTTGTCTGTGAGCAGTGAGTCCTCTATTCCAGTTGTGTGCACTCTCTTCTATCGCATTAGTACTCCTTTTCAACACTGAGGCCCGGGTGTACTAACACTTTGCACCGAGTTTGCCTCTCAAAAGTGGCACAAGTCTGGCACAAAGTGTCATGCGAGGAATAACTTTCCATTTGAAATTGGCCTGAAGTGATGCACAGTAGTATACTATGAGCTTCTTTGTGTCAAGGCAGCGTACTGTTGCGTGAATATGATTTTACCTTGAAAAATAAAAAACGAGACATTTGGCAATACAGAAACAGTTGGTTTAATTAAACACTGTGGCCAAGAGCACAGTTACAGAAGCGGGTCTGAGGACTGTTTCAAAGTACATTCAATCTGAGCAGGGTTTTATACATTTTTTTGGGTATCATAAAGTACTTCTGACAATCCATTTTTAGGTCGAGCCTGGGCATTGCATGCACTGCTTTGCGAGGCATGCTGTATTCGGGTAGGGACTTGAAGCTCCGCCCACTCTCCACCCATATTTTTCATTGACCTGTGTCATTGTCCACTGTAAACTGTGGCTGTTCATTGGTCAGTAGGCTTAGTAGTCCCTCCTTAGTACCGTCTAGTCTCATTCTGTTACCTCCAATGGCGACACCCACTGTTACATGTGTTGTTACTCGGTAGGCTTTAATTAAAGCCACGGAGCGCTATTTTCTCAAATAGCTTTGTCCTGCCTGCTGTTGGCAGGACACAATCTCTCCTAAAGCTTCTTACACATTTTTATAGTACGGGTGCTGGTATTTTCAATGCAATAGGTCTCACAATTGCAAGTTTAAGCTATTGGCATTGTAAATGACAGTGCCTTTTATTGATCTGTTTTAAAAACAACACATAAGTAAAATGCATTGTCATTGCCAATAGCTCAAACTCTTGAAAATGCGAGACCTATTGCATTGCAAATGCTTGTTATTACCCTAGCACCGGCGGTCCGGTTTTTAGGTCTCGCCTAGACAGCGCTTGCGCTTTCTCTTCAAGACATTCTGTATTCAGGTATGAACTTGAAGCTCCGCCCATCTTTTCAATTTGCTTCAGTTACTGTCCTTTCTAAATGGTGGCTTTTGATTCGGGAATAGGCTTTTTAGTCCCTCCTTAGTACCTCCTTTTCTCCATTTGTAACCTCCCATGAGGACTGACCCTCTTACTGTGTTGTTACTCGGCATGTCTGTGAGTACTATTTTACTAATAACTTTATCCTACCTGCTTTTGCAGCCCACACCTTTAACAATGGCGGCCGTGCCTTTTACTCTGGCGCGGCTCGCCAAACTCTATTTTTTCAATATTATATACTTTTAGTAAGCAGCGCTCACAGGGGGCGTGTCGCGCTGCTTACGAAAAACTTACAATATTGAAAAAATAGAGATTGGCAGCCGTACCTTTCTTTTCATCGGCGCGGCTCGCCAAACTCCATTTTTTCAATATTGTAAGTTTTTTGTAAGCAGAGCAGCATGTCGCCTGTGCCGCACTTGTTACTAAAAACATATTATATTGAAAAAATAGAGCAATCGGTCTCGCATTACTATAAGGTTGAGCTATTGGCGCTGCAAATAATATTGCAAGGCCAATAGCTCAAACTTTCAGTAACGATTGCATTGCAAATGCTTGTTTGCGACTGGGGTGACCATGCAAATTGATGTGCACATGCTCATTTTTCACTCACTTCACACTAGTGCAGAAGTTAGGCGTGACGTCAGGTAAGCGTTCCTGCAGGAAGCATGGAAATCTGTTACATTGGGTGACATGGTGATCTGATAGCAAGGCTACTTAAAATGAAAAAAAGTTTGGTAAAAAAAATCGCTGAACTAAAACACTGCTGCTTTAGTTAAACAGGCAGAAAGTCAGCTCAGCTCGCAACAGACTTCTTATTCTCTATTTTTTGCAATGAGTGGCCAATAAAGAGCATTTAAAGATGAAATTAAAATACATTCTAACTTTATTCAAGCACTAGGTTCAGCAATGCGCCACAAACCGTTTCCAGAGCTGCTGATTTACAGTTCCCCAGGGTCAGTCAGTGGTGCACAGTCCCCACTCACCTCAAACCGTGACTCCACCAAGACTGCCCGAGGCTCAGCTCCGTCGTGCACCAAGGCTCAGCAGCGCCTGACTAGCAATCCTCCAAACTAGGTAAGGTGCAGGAGAAAGCCTCAGTCATATTTACTCGTAATATTATCTGAATATACAGCATGTCCTGTAAAAATAACGTGATCCTCTCAGCTTCATGGGACCTTTGGAGGAAGGCTTGACAATGGAACTGGAGGGCAGGGGCAGAGGCAGTCTCCTCTCGGGAATCTGTTTAAACCCATGTGCAAACCAGACCACTGAGGGGGAGGTCCCCCCCAACATGGGAATACCGACGTACTAAGATGTGCACAGGCTGAGCTGGACAACTACATAGTTTGTGTAGTTTTGGCAAAATGAGTAAATTGTGTTTAAAAAGTAAAGATGTGTTTTGCATTCTTACTTCTTATTCCAGGGAACCAGAAGCCATGGGGATGAGCTTGTTTTCCCTTAAGGTCTCGACTAAGCACATGCACTCTTTTTACCTTGCAGAGGGTTTAGAGGCTACACATTGCTTGCCATTGGTCGGCTCCATTATCACACATCTGCTTGCTTCTTACTCATCAACCTCTGTTTGTCCCTCCCGTGGAGCATGGGCTTATTACTTGAAAGCACTAGTTTTACCTATTCCCCACATTGCTGCAGACCAAATTCCTAACTACAGCTGTTCCTTCATTACACAACAATGTTGTTGGAGTGATGTGTTCTGGGAGTAAAAAAAAAAAAGCAGTTGAGTTAATCCTCATCCTTTCATGTATGGCGACTTAAGACCTAATTTATAGACTATAGAAAGCCGAACAATACTATTAATTAGAATACATTAGAGGGATTCTTTAAGACTGGTTGGGTTTACTATGAATAAGTGGTCATTGCAGACTCATGCAGATACGCCATGATGCTTTTTTACTAAGCCCTGCTTGAAGAAAACACCTTTTTCGCAAGCACACAATGCTAGTTCTTTCGATTTAGGCCATGCCCCTAATTGGGTTGGCCACACCCCTTTAAGAGGTTTGCCACGCCCCTTTTTGAGACCCCCATTTTTTAAAATCCCACTTAAAGCCCTACCAATCAATCTCACTTACCTTACAAACTAGACCGTCTGGCATTGCCATTGCTTGTTTATAGTGACCTTCAGTGCCTGTCAAAAGTGATATCTAGCACATGTAAGTTGCAGTTCTTCTAATGAGCACTAGGTGACACTGAAATGCACCAAACTTCTGCTGTTTAAACGTGGCTTTGTTTTCGTAGATGCAATGCTGCATTCAAATCTACCAAAAACACCTCTTGGTGGGTCAAACACAGAAAGGAGGAAGGCCACAAATAAAAGCAAGGCACTTGAGTTTGACACACATGGAATCCAGTAGTGAGCAAGGAGTGGTTCTGTGGAGTATGGCATACTATGCTGTCTGCAACAGACATCTGGAGCTGTGTGTAGTGAGCCAGAAAAAGGGGCCTGACCTATAGATGGCTTTTAAAAGACAGTTATAATTCATGTGCAGTAAGCCCCTCAGTCACCTGGCAACCGGTGCCACTGCAGCGAAGCGCCAGGTTATGACGCAACTATGTTGTTGTTTGTTTTGGGACAGAAATGAGCATATTTAATGGCGGGCTAAATCTCCGAACGGTGCTGGACGCTGTTGCCGGATGCGGAGCCTTAGGAACATTACTGCATTGAAAATAGGGATATCAACTCTGCTGACGTAACCACATGCAATCGTTGCCACGGTGCGGGAGTACATCCCCTTATTCCTGCAAGGAGCACTCTGAATTCTATGCCTGACGCATACAACATGGATGCATATCCTTTTTTCACACAGATTTCTGAAACTCGCGCCAAATACTGTGTGATCCCTCCTACAAATATAGAAACACCCGACATAGAAATATACACAAGGGTGTAGGCAGTATACCAAGTGGACCAGTGCCGCATATGAGATATGCACTATCGCCTTACGCTTCATTCATAAATGCGCATTCTCCCCGAGTCCGGGTTGATTAATCGTAATACAAATCTATGACCAGTATTGTCAGCACCCCTTTTCATTTGTTTGTGTGAGAACCTATACTATTTGGGAAAAGGTCCTGAAGAAGGTGGTTTACATCGTGTTTCACCCCCACCGAAACGCGCGTCAACCTCATCTGTCTAGACCTTGCTGTATACGGTCATCTAACTTTGTTTTGGAGATTTGTGATATCTTTGTTTCTCCTCTACACCCAGATGTGTATATGTGTTTTGAATGTTTGTGTACGCTTGTGTTGAATGAGTGAGATTGTCAATGGTATAGTGTTGATTATTTAGTTTTCCAGTAGGGGTCCAGAATCTTTGTATTGTATTTTGAGCATGCATAGTTTTGAAAATCCTTGCTTTTTAAAAAAAAATATAACAATGTTTGTAAAAAAAAGAAAAACCTATAAAAAAAAAAAATACAATTGCATTTTTGTTTTAAATGAATTATCAAGCTATGCTGATATATATGTTATGAAAAAAGTGATCATGAACAATAAGTAAAAGACAAAAGCAAAAATAAATAATTAGATTGGAATCTTATAACTGTGTAGTTTTGACTATGTGCTCTTCCATACACCCATACTAGATGTAATCTATTTTATAAAGAAATATAGGTCAAAGGGGAGCTTTCTTAATCAACCGGTGCCACTGCGCCTGCTAGTGTGCCGCCTTCCTGCGCTCACCATAGCATGTGTTTACTACATCCATGAAACATTACGTGACTTCTGAGGAAAGATCCAGCCACTGTTTTTTTGCTAAAGAACTTTTCACGGAAAGATTGAAATTATAGACCGCAATCATCTTCTAAATTGCCATAGAACTTTCTCAGACAACCCTAACTGTTACTTGTTGTCAAGTAAACACTTTGATACAGGAAGTCCTGTGGATTCCTTTTTTGGAGTCTCCCGCTCCATTCGAAAACAGCAGACGCGGTTACAGTCAGATCGAGCAGCCTGGGTGGCTTGCAGCCCAATATAAATAAATAAACATCAACATCAGACTGATGTGGGAGATTGATTACATTTGCAAATCAATAGGGAACTGCCGGCGGTACCAGATTCAAGGGCACTATAATTAATAGCTCTGATTCTAATTGGGCTGATATAAGTGGTGCAACAGCACAGGGCTCAGTACTCGCTACTCAGATTTTGTTTCTGTTCATTAAGGAGGACAGACTAAAGAGAAAAATGATGCATTGTACACTGCTTTATGATGACCTGTTTTGCCAAGGTTTTCGCTTCAGTTTGATCAATGTGGAGTTATTAAATTTGTGTTTTCCTTGCTTTGTACGCCCATCATTTTGTGGGCCTGGTTTTGCTGATGACATTACAATTGCAAGTCCCCCTCTCCTCTGTGGACTGTTAATCATATTGCTGGGAGATTGGGAGGAGTGGGGTCACGAACGTTGACGTCATCATCAAAACAAAGCCTAAGCCCCCATATGAGCAGTGCCACAGGAAGGAATACATTCAATTAGATGTTTATCCAAAGTTCGAAATCAAATGAAACTTGGGGAACGGGTCATCATAACGCACTGTACTCGTTTTCTTGTCTGACTTCAAAAAGTGTGATGTGTTTGCGACAAACTGTGGCCAGTTCAGAAATGTAAGTAAAATCCAACAGCTATAGATTATACACATGGGCAATGTCTTAATTGACAAGTGTAGTGGGCATTCAAGTACATTGTAAGTAGTCATGTCCAAGCCTATTGTTAACTACTACTCAGGGTCGGACTTGCCTATAGGGCAATCTGGCAGTGCCAGGCGGGCCGGTCTGTCAGGTAAGTGTGTGGACCGCGTTTTTGTGGCTGTTTGTGGAACTATTTTATGGGCTAGTGGGCCGTTTTCTTCCTCTTGATTTTCCTGAGATTACCATAAACATTGCCTGCAGCGAGTATAAATGCATGCAGTCTCCCATACTTTGCAAAACACCTAAATGGTGCATACATACAAGTTCTAAACTGCTCGATTTGCATTATATGGACCCCTTTTTAGCTATCTGAATCGTTAATGGGGTCCACTTTTATTTTGGTGCTTTTGCCTATTTTCTGTCCCAGTCCGGCCCTTCCTCTACATGGGCTCATTTAAAGCACTATGCACAGTATACGCACTTATGTACACATTATACATGTTTAGCACCCTAGGGTAGGGGAATTTCTACGGTTCCACACCCATGAGCTATTGTTTCGTTACAAAGAAAGCAAGTTTTCGTGTTTATTTTGTTCTGTGGACAAATGAACATAAAAAGAAGGCGGCTTAACCCCCTGCAGCACAAACCCATTAGCTGTCAGTTTACAGTGTTTCAGTATGGTTGTGGGAAAGAGGGCGGTTTGCTTCTAGGACAATAAATGTATTATGTATAAGATGTTTAAATGTGTACATACAATTCCTTAAAACAAATCATTTACTTGTATTGAGAGCACTAAGAAGAAACACAGTAAGCTTAGCTTGTTTTACTGACAGATGTCCTAATATAAAAACGTGTAAATATGATTGCAAAGTGGAACAATTTCTGAAAATTGTAATGCTCCCACAATGCTCCTTTATCACATGCAAATACATGCAGAAGAATTGAAGCAGGATTGATTTTATTTTGAAAACAATGTAGTCGAGAAAATATTTGCAACTTGATAAAAAAACAAGGGAAGGTTGCAGGTAGTGTTGCTAAATGAAGGTTAGAGATCATTTTGCATACCTACTGAACAATGTTTAGTGACTGACTTAAATGCAATAAAACCTGTTTGATTCATTTCAATATATACATTTTTTTAAATGGAGGATCAGAGTAAAACCATCATGTGCCACTTGTAAAATAAAAATAATACATTAGGGGCTCAATTCTTAAAGTCACAAAATTGTGCCCCTACCGGTTTTTGGCCTTGCATTAATGCAGAATTAAAACTTTCAGGAAATCGCAAGTGCTTACCAAAGAAGGCCTGGGAACATACACATTTCCAGGTGTACTCATGACCAACTTTCTTTTCTTTTTTTCTCCAGAGGGAAATATTTTACCCCCAAACCCCCCACCCACACACACACATATGAAGAAAATTCTATCCCTAGGCTCCCACCTTTTTAGGTCTCGCCTAGCGCAGCGCGCATGCGCTGCTCTAGGAGAGGGCCTCTTGGAATCACTTCAGACTTCCAAGAGACTTCTCCGTGTGGGTCTGCCTCCTCCCACACATCCCATTGGCCTTTGCGTGTGGCTTTCAATAATGAAAGCACGCAAATGGCCAAAGACGGGTGCATGTCCCGCCTTCCCTCAAAACTTTCACTCCCATGGCCTAGGGGTCTCGGGAGCGAGCAGCGGCCCACAGTGTGCCAGCTGCATTCTTTAAATTCCTTGCAGCACGCGTGCGCGCGCACCACTCCCGGGTTGTTGTGTCAAGCAGCGCTTTATCTGTAATTATGGCGGCTGTGCCTTTCATCATGCTTTGCTTAACTTTTATTCTTGTCTGTAATTATGGCGGTTGCGCCTTTCATCATGCTTTGCTTAACTCTTATTCTTGTGTCGCGCTACTTGTTTTCTGTGCGCTTCGTTCCCTCCCACCTCGCTAAACTCCCGGCCCATTTGTTCCACCCCCTTCCCGGCCTCTCACCCGCCCGTCACTTTTCGCCCTTGTTTACTTCATTTTTTTCATCTTGTCATCAGAACATTAACCTCTTGAGACAACGAGTGTCCTTCTATGGATATGGTCTCTTCACTAACAAGCGCCATCTAATTTTCCACATCTCGTCCTACTTACAGTTCAGTGCACAGTGATTTTTTTTTTTTACAAATATATTTAATTATATTTAATGGATGCTTTTATACTATCCTTTTGGACTCCTTCCATATTCTCTACATTATTGGCCACACAGCGGGTGTAAGGGGGTCTCCTGCCATGACGGGGTCTCGAAGCGAGGCTTTAATGGTGTGACACATTTTTCCATGGCAGATATTTTCCCATGACGCACCGCCTTTAATTGCTGGCTCCAGGCGTTCCTAGAAGGCCCTCCTTCCGCGCCTTCCAACACTCATCCGGGACCGATACCATCTCATCCGCCTCGGAAGTGTCCAGACATTCCCTCGCTTCCTGTTGGCCGAGCCCGGGGCCTCTTGGCTCATTCGGGATGTTTCCGTCCTCGTGCTTTTGAGTACCTAGCGTTTCTGTCGAAATCACAGCTCACTGTAGGATGGGGGCGTGACATTTCCATAAGCCATTATTGATCTATCATGCAGGAACACCTACCCCATTGGCCGCGATGCTTACCGTTCTTAAAGCACAGACTCCAACACTTTTATCATGCTTTAGCTCTTAAGTCATATTGCTAAAAGAGGTTATCGTTTTTATCGACCTTGGGAGATTGAAAGGCTGAGTTGGCACTGTGGAAATTAAAAGCACTAGTCTGCGAGTTGCGCACAGATCTCAGCCGCAGGTGCTCGGCCCACTGCACCATTGCACTGGTCAGTGTGTGACTGACCATGCAGGTGTGATCACCAGTCACAGACGCTAGACACTGACGCTTCACATCCTGCCTGTGTTGCTTGTGCAGCCCCCGCCCAGTATCAATGTCTCTCGTAGAACAATTCTTCCGCCTCGCAGGCGGCCCCTCTTCCAGGACGGTGGTGTTGGCAGAGTGGGCAGGGCTTGGTTCCTTTTAAGCACTTTGCGAGGGCAGGTGCATAGCTAAACACTTATAAGGTCCCAAAGGCGAGACCTATTGGCTATGCCAATGCTTGTTTTAGGGAGCAAGGGGGATATGTCCCCTGCTCACCATGGGAAAATAATTAGTCTTGCCCTTGCCCAGAGAACATTTCTGACCTATTAAAGTGTGGGAAGGTGTTGGGAGGAGTTTGTGATCATCCTGAAACATGTGAGATGTGGATGTGCAAAACCGTGCACATCTTTCCAGCCCCGGGACAACCACTTATTACCCACTTCCAGCCCCAGTGAGTGGATTTTCCCTCAAAAACATCTTAATGCGATTGAATCCTCCTGAGTGTGAAACCACTTTTAAACAGACATAAACCAAACTTACATGCATAGATAGCCCCCATTTTGACTCTGACAAGATTTTGCAGAGTTTATCTAGTTGTAAAATACAAATGTCCAGTCATTGGATATTGTGTTTGGTATATGCTTACAATTACAGCCAACAAGGAAACTGCTGCACTGTGAGATGAATTGATCTGCTAAAGAAAAACACAGTGTGGTCAAGTGCACTGGGCCATACTGGAGGCAATATCCTTGATACTCAGCTGGTAACCTAGGCACTCGACTGCAAATAGAATTTAAGTTTATTTGCAGTCATATTTTGTGAAATCAAGTGAATGCTTATAAGTAAATTTGCCAGAGCAAATCACAAGATTTCTCCTCGAACTAGAAAGAGAGCAATGGTACAGAACATTCATATACCCTGGACACTTTTATAATCAACCACTGTCATGCTGACAGTCCTGGAAAATCAGAGCCTCATCATCATAGAAAGCAGCTTAAACAGAGCCCATCCATCAACAGAGCCTCCGCATACACTTAGCCTGAGAGAATTCAAATATTTGAAGTAAGTAGACTTCTGGTGTGTTGGGAGTCCTGTACAATCAGAAAGTGGCATAGTCAGAGCAGTGCTCGAATCCAAGTCCTGAACAACTCATTTTTGGTCAAATCTACATCACAGGACAGTTTTGCACTACATAGTCTCAGAGATACTGATCAGGTTTCAGTCCTAGGGTAAAAACTTACCCCGAGTGCAAATCCAAAGTCACTTTTGTGATAACTGCGCTTCTTATGGCACTTGGAAGCTGTCATATTTTCATGGCCCAGCTCAAAATTTAATTCCAGCCTTTTGCCACTTCCACCCGCCCCCCATGTGCCAAGTTAATTACTCTGCTGGCCATCAGGAGGATCAAAGGCATCCCCACACAGTATAGCCATTTAACAGTGCTTGGCCCAGTTACTGGGAAAAGAAGGGGTGGTCAGGGAATTTGTATGTGCTAATTAGATCTTCACACCATACCTGGCCTGGGCAAGCACACAGAAACAAAGGGGGACAGTAAGACCTCTGGACAATGACAGACTAAGCTCCCCTTTGAAGTTTTGGTGGGAAGAGATCGGGCAGCTGTGTGGCGGGAGGGGTTTGACTGAAGTTCTCATGGAAGGCCTTTTCATAGACCACTTGAAGCCAACATGTTTAAATGTCCCAGAATGCTGTGCAGGAGGGTTCTGTTAGGTATGGAGTGATGTTGTGGCACCCTAGGATTGGGCAGAGGTGCCTACCTTGTAGAACTTACCACCCCCCACTTAAAGGCCTCTGCAGAAGGGAGAGACTGCGGAGGACTCACTGGACCTGGGAGCGACGGTGCAAAGGAAGGAGAAGTCACCTGACTCCACTGCAAGGGTGGATTTAAGGACTTTGTCTCCATCTGGCTCCCAGGAACTAGGAGTGTTTCTGCAGGGCCAGTGGCTCTAGCCACCTTATACCCTCTGAGGGACAGTAGAGGGAGTGACCTGCTGGTGAGGACCCCAAAGGGCTTCCCTGGAACTTCTGTAGACTGGCCCTTCAGATGGGAGGCCACTGATTCCGTAGCTGACACATAGGTGCCCTGCAAGACTGCCAAGCGTTGTGGTCTGGGGAATGTAGCAGGGAGGGTAATATACTGGCATGCTGCTGAGGAAGCCACCATGCAAAGGCAGGTGCCTGTAGCCCAGACACAGGACCGGTCCAGAAATAGGAGCAGGACACCAAACTCCAGTAATGTAAGCATAATTTGGAGGCCAGGAGGCCTGGTGAAAATGCTCCTAGTGGCTAGTGTTGGCCACTAGGAGCAAAGCGACATCAAAATTGTGTAAATCTACATATTTAGACTGGAGAAAACCACAGAGAAGCTCAGCTCCCCAGGGGAGCCAGCCAGAAAATAGAGCGCCTAACGTTCTGCTTCTATTCCTTTAAATGCCTCTGAGTAGGACCATGCCTCTGGGGGTCGGCCGGACCAATTTAGTATTTTTAATGTGGACGAGACTACATTGGGGCCCCCTTACCAGGGTCACCTTCACCCTTGGGGACCCCCTTGCCCTGGGGGCAACCTCAAGAGTCCAGTCCCAGGTGACCGTTCTCTCCCTAGAACAGAACACAGAAAGAAGCCCAAGGAAGGAGCGCCTCCATGCTCCACGGCGAGGCAGTGTGCCTCTCCCACACCCCATGGCTGTGTGTGTGGGGAGCACTCTGCCGACATCTCCTTGCCTCCACTGAACGCAGGCAGGGAGAACAAGGAGATATCCAGCAGCAGACTCCCGGGTGGTACACTAAGGACGGCAGGTTTTTCCAACAAATTGCAGTAATTGTACCTGAGTGGATAAGGGCTCCCAGCATTGAAAAATGAAGACCATGGTGTTAGGCTGCAAATAAAAAGCATTTTGTTTCCTACAGTGCAAAGCCTCTCATCAAATATTCACAGCTTTGTGAAAGGGGCGATCCAGAATTCTCTGGAGTCCCCAGAAAATTTGCCAATTTCTCTTCTGTGGTGCCATAGGAAGGTTGGGCACCCCAGCAAATTGTAAAGCATGTTTGCGGGGGTGGGGGCGGTGTCAGAAGTACTGTAGCCCTCCAGAAGATGCCGCTGAAAAGGTTACCCTAAGTCTCCCAATTTATTATATCCATTCCTAGGAGCAATTTTTGCTTTTGTTTAAAGCATTTGCGAGTCTCGTGCTTATGCATATAGGCTCTGGAGTGTGAGGACTCCTGTTGGTTGGTCCTAAAGCGGCAGTGGCAGCATGTTTAAAGTAAAAGGAAGACTCTTGTTTATTGACAATGATATAGACAGTGAAATGTTATATGCTGTAAAGAAGGTAATTGAAAGATGGTACCATCCACGGTGATCTCAAAGGTGTTGCACTAGTTTTATTTTTGCCTTTTATTAGTTTGTTGACCCCCTGACCACTCTTATTTTTATATCTAGTATAGGTAGTGGGCATTGTAATTATAGGGTTCAAGGCTTTCCGGGGATGTGCGAACTGTTCTGAGTGTGTCACTAAAGGTGTTTCTGTCTACCGAATTATACATAATTTTAAAATTATGAGTAGTATTTAGTAGAGTGTGCATAATAAAGTACTTTTCCTGTTTTTAATAAGAAAAAGCACTGAGTGGACCATGATTTATTGAGTGTTGTTTAATGCATACCACCGAGCTGGGGTACCAGCCCACACCACTTACACTTAGTATGCCTTGAACTGCTTCGCTACCCTGAAAAAGTCAAGTGCTACAATGAAGTACTTGGTTCCCAGTAAAGGGAAAGTTGCAAACTGATTATTTGGGAAGGACTCGCATGCTTCACAACTAATAACTCACTTTCTTACATACTTTACCATGAGTAAGCCACACTTTGTGTGTACTGTGAAATTCTAGGCATGAATAAGGTTCAAAGAAAATCAATGCAGTGATGGAAAAGCACAGTTCTAGGCAACTGTTTGCAGTTGACAATAGCCTGTAATGTGTATGTGGTTTCTCGGTCGAGAAAAGTGCCTTTGAAGAAATTTGTTTTTATTAGCAACTTGCTTTATTTTTATTATGAATTTGCTTCATGTTTATTATGAATTTGCTTGTTTCCAGTATGCCTTTAATTTCTTTGCAGCAGGATTCTTGTCCTTTTTATGTCTTGCCTAATAGACAGCTCATGCGATGTCTGTTGCAAGACATTTTTCGGTCGAGCCTAGAGCCATTGCGCATGCGCTGCTCTGCGACTTATTGTAGAGGAGTAGGTGAATAGAAGCTCCGCCCACTCTCCGCCCATATTTGCCATTGGCTTGTGTCATTGTCTGTCCTAAATGCTGGCTTCTGATTCGCTGATAGGCTTGTTAGTCCCTCCTTAGTATTGCCTCCTCTTCATTTGTCACCTCCCATGGAGACTGGCCCCTTTACTTCGGTTGTTACATGGTATGTGTCATTTATACTGTGAGCATCATTTTCTTAAATGAGGTTCTCCTACTTCAGTCACGACGTGCTTTGGTGTCTTCTTTACTCCCCCCTCCCTCCCGTTGTCCGTGCCTTCTCACTACCCCGCCCGCCTTCCCTTTGTCCGTGCTTTCTCCCCCCCTCCCGTTGTCCGTGCCTTTTCGCCCCGCCCTCCCGTTGTCCGTGCCTTCTCCCCCCCCGCCCGCCCTTCCTCCCGTTGTCCGTGCCTTGTCCCCCCCGCCCTCCCTCCCTTTGTCGTGATGCCTACCATTTGCCATGCAATAGGTCTTGCGTAAATGCGAGACCTATTGCAATGCAAATGCTTGTTTTGGTCTTACAGGCTTGCCCATCCATTGCTTACCATTGGTTGGCTTTACTGTCATTCTCATTTACTTTCTTCTTATTCGTTAGTGTGTGTAGGCTTTCTTTCCTCCTCTTGTCTCTGCCCCCTCCTGGAGCATGGACGCATTAATGTGTCCTTAAACTACCCGATTTTTCAGGTGCTACTTTTTTCTTTTTCTTTAAGCTCTCCATGGGAGTTTACGTAGTTTCCAGCTGTCTCCCTAGTGTGCTTCTCTTCCTCTCTCCGTGCTGACTTCTTTCACCCATTTGGTTCTCTACTGTTTCCCTCTATGATGCGCTGACTCTCCTGTGCTCCCCTCACCTGGCATTGCTTTTTTCTCGCCTGTTTGCTTCTGTCCTTCCCAGCTCCACGCTGTTCTTGCTCTCTCTGTCGCCTGTGTGCTTTTCTCCCACTCCCTCTGCTCCCCACGGTGCTCTCTGTCCCACCCGTTTGTTTACCACACTCCCTCCTTGTTGCTTTCCCTCCATCCCAACCGGTGCTTCAGCCTCCCCCGCCCCCAATCGTTACTTCTGTCCTGCCCCGCCTGTGTTGCTTTTTCCCCGTGTTGCTTCCACACACTCCACCTATGTTTTCCTCACCCATGTTTTTTTATTTTTATTTGCCAGTTCGATTTGGTGCGCGTACCTATAAAAAATGACGCGATAGGCTTTTTAAAATTATTATTTAGCTATGCTGTACAATGTCTGCGTTGCTTTACAGCATGGCTAAAAGGTATTGGCAAAGCCAATAAGTCTCAAAGGCTAGACCTGTTGACTTTGCCAATGTTTGCTTCCTTTGCCTTCTATGCTTAATACATTTAATTTATTTACTTTAGTTTATTGTAAAACGTTGTCCGCTCTATATAGTTGATACAACATGTATGCGTGATCTCATTACATAGAACGAGATGCAATGCACAGTTAGCATTGCAGGTGATTTTGTGGGTGCATGTGACGGGCCTACATGTAAAAGTACAAGAGCACCCACAAGCTGTTTATTCACATACCCCTTGCAGGGTGTTTATCACAGTAGAAAGTTCAGAGCCGTGTGTCTCTTTGACATCCCATCATGCCCTCACAGTCTGTAAATGTTTACCGGTAGTGTGCAGCGGTGAGCAGCTTCACATGATGAGAAAGGTATTACTTTTAAGGGGATCAGATCACTTTTCTTTGGGGTATAAGAGGGAGATTTTCGTCTGAGGGGAAAAAAGTTATACTTATGCTGAATTGTTGGAAGCTTCTGTGAAGACAGTGGAGTGCTCATGGTCAATAATAGCTGGGATAGATCTTCTGCTCCAACTTTTCAGTGTTTGTCTCTCTGTTTCTCCATGTTAAATTTAGACCATTCTGTCCT
The DNA here is from genome assembly GCA_963921515.1 of Calotriton arnoldi. NCBI lineage: Eukaryota > Metazoa > Chordata > Amphibia > Caudata > Salamandridae > Calotriton > Calotriton arnoldi. The sequence goes on along the minus strand of CAWUFW010000564.1, from coordinate 1,461,117 downwards.
CAGTGGGTGAAACGTTCTAATAGCTTTATAGCCCTTCTGCCTACATACTAGTCGTTAATGCCCCCGCCACGGGCTATAGTGCTATACAGCATCATATTCATCCATGTAGATGGAACTTTTGCACGCCTAAGTTATATGCATGTCTACACATCTGAGACTCTTTGACTGGTGTAAATTTTCAAGTGTACGTCCTCTGAGGAATCTTTGTATAGCCATGAAAAGTTGTGAGTTTGATCAGGACACAGAAGAAATCCTGCAGGAACACGCTTCTGACTTTTTTCCAAAGCTCCTTTGTCAATAGAGGCATTTGAGGCATTAGTGTTCCAGTTAGAAAATCACTTCTTATCTTTGCACATAGTAATTGCAGCATTAAATATATAACATATCCTGTAATTTGAATCTTGAGTTAGCGGTAGGTAGGTCTGTGTGTGTGTGGGGGGGGGAGGCTGTACTTGAAGTCACCATCACCCTGTTTTTGCAAGAATTTCTGTGCATGCATGTCTTGACACATCTCTGTACGGGTTGTTAATTGTAGACTTGCAATCTACTCTGACATAATTGTGTCTGCATCTGTTCTGGTTCTGCACCTCACCTCTGAAAAATGCACGGCTACCATATAAACTTTTGTTTTTACAAACAACGATAGCAGTCACTGTTAAAGTACTGCACACTAGGGGGCGTGGCTTAGCCGGCTGCAAGATGGCCGCACTTTGAGTGGGCTCTGCCGGCCAAGCCTTTAATCCTGCAATAATCCGGCAGACTTCCTACACATCGCTGCCTGTGACCCTACCTTCGCGGCTTCCCTGCACCGGCGGCGTCTTCGGAGCCGTTTTCGCGGCCCTACGACCTGGCTGCGACTGGCTGCGGCGCCTCCAGGAGTCGGGCCTAGACGTCTGCTCACCCACCGGGGCCCGGCCTGCGCTATCCGTGCTTCTTCGCACGCCAATCTGACCTTCCACCACTGGCCCTGCGGCCACGACAATCCGCCGGTGAGTCTTGCTGCCTGGGGGCACTCCGGGGCGGGCCTGGGATCGCGCTCGCCGTACCGCCCGGCCCAGCCCGACCCTGAGTAGGCACCCTGAGCGTCTCCGGTATCCGCGCTGGTGGGCTGGGCGAAGAGGGCGGCGCGCTCCCCGCGTCCTCCTGCTGCGGTTCGCTGCCCCCTCGCTACTCCTGGCTGGGTTCCACCTGCTGCCGCTGCGCTCACGACCGTCCCGGCTGCCTCCCCTCCCGCCTTTGTGGTCACCGGCGGTGAGCGGGGATCTGGGACGGGAGCCCGCGATCGGGGTGTTCCCCGACTTGCTGCAGCGGCCTACAGTCCGGCCTTCTCTTCAGGGCGACTCCGGGGGCACTGGTGCGTGTCTGCACCCCCTGCCTGGCCCTCTGATCCTCCAGCTCTCTCTGCCGGTTGGGTTCACCGCCGAGTCGACCCTCCACCCAGGTTCTCCCTTTCTACACGGCGCCCAACACTGCAGGGGCCCTCCATTGCACCACGGCCCGGGGACTGTTGCGGTGCATGCGCTCTACCACACCTCCGCGCCAAACACAGTCTCCGGAGCGAGACCTCTCGTGTTGGACCCCGGCTGCCTCCTGGATTGCGCCACCTTGGGTGCGTGGCGACGGCTCGGTGGGGAGGCCTGCGCGCTAGTTGCGAGATCTGGGCCCACTGCCTCCACCGTTGCATTTGCGGCCCGGGCCCTACGCCTGCTGCACACCTGCCTCGCGGAGGGGGATCCTCTTTGCCCCCCATTGTTCATCTTCCTGCTACCTGTGCCCTTACCGGCTGCACTTTCCACCTGTAACGCTGCGGGCCTTTTTGGGGCTCCCTGCTCTAGGAGGCCGCCATGGGTAAGGCTGACCCGAAACAGCCCCGACTAACCTTTGAGCAGCGGAGGCAGACTCGTCAGGAGGGCGCCACTGCTGACGGGGGTGAGTTGCCCGCACCCACGGAAATGGCTGCCGCACGTGAAGATGACTTGAAGGCCATCATGCTGGAGGTGAAGCCGGCGGTGTCCGGGATTGGCACTCAGCTGGAGCAGCTGGCTTCTCGCCTCGATGTGGTCAAGTCCAGGGTGGATGCGCACGATGGCCGTCTGCTCCACGTCGAGTCGAGGGTGTCTGATGTGGAGGACTCCGCCACCCAAGACCGCCAAAAATTGCTCCAAATGGACAAAATCCTTGACCTCATCCGTTCTAAGAACGAAGACTTGGAGGCCCGCTCCCGCAGGAGTAACCTCCGCATTACTGGTGTGCCGGAGTCCTCCACTATTTCCAGGATGGAGGATTACGTGGAGCAGCTGTTGCGAGAACTATTTGGAGAAGTGCTTTCCCAGGTATTTGTCGTGGAGAGAGCGCACCGCTCCCTCGGCCTGCCCCTGGTCTGCCTGCTCGACCGATCATTGCGAAGATCCTAAATTTCCGGGACCGGGACGCGGTCCTCCGGGCTGCCAGGGAAAGAGGTGTGATCCGCCACCAAGGTAACACTTTGTCTTTTTATCCCGATTACACCCTGGCTGTGCAGGCTGCCCGCCGCGAGTTTCTGCCCGCAAAACGCATCTTGCAAAAGCACGAAGTGTCCTACTCGCTAGCCTACCCGGCCAAATTGCGGGTCAGACAGGGCTCTAAAACCCTGGTATTCCCAGACTCAAAGGGAGCCCTTGCCTTTGCCAAACAGTTGGACCACTCCACTCCAGCCAGCTCTCAAGACCCTGCTGCAGCCAATTTGAGTGACAATGACTGAACTGTACCTCTTTATTGTTTCTGGCCCCCGGCCCTTCTGTACAAGACTGTGTAGCGCAGTGGCGGTCTCATTCCCCCGGCTGCCCCTTGGCTGTTCAACTGGCTGCGGCCCATCATTGTTTCTTTCTCCTTTTTTCTTGTTCCACTGGGTTTACTGGCTCTCATTTGGTTGCATTGTATTACCTGCCTGTGTTGTCTGCTGATAGCTCTGGCTTGGCCACCCTGCCTTTCCTGGCAGGGGGGTACGCTAGGCGTCGCCATGCCCCCACGGGATGATTCCCACTTCTATTGCTGATTCTCCCCCTCCCGGTTGGGGTCCCCTGGGGTTGGTGTGGGTGGTTACTCGACCTGATTGGGGGGTTGGTGTGGGTGGTGGGTGGAGGGGTGTTGGGTTGTTGTGTCCGCCTTTCACTGCTATTTCGTGGTTTATCGCATTTTTTCTGCTCTCACATTGCAAGATTTATGCTCTCAATCATGGTGCGATGGGGTGGGTTTGTTCGGGGTGGGGGTGGTTGGCTCCTGGGACTGTCTTTTTGTGGTTTTTTTCAGAAAAGTTACTGTATCTATGCTTTCAATTTATGTATTCCTTCAGTACGTATTACACCACTGCTGCGCTCGATCACTGCATCACGTTTGAGCTAGACACCGCGCCCTCCCTTCGACTGGTGCCCTATGGGGGTCATTGCCTGCCTCACTGCTCTCGTACCCTTGCTGTTCCCCCCCGGTGTCACACCTTCCCCCCTGGCGGGCTCTCGCCGGCTCCATTTCAGACTTCAAGCAGCTGACTCGCCTTTGTACTATCCAAGTATGACCTCCCCGTTACACATGCTAGCTTTTGACTGCAGCTCCTACTCGCTGCCCTGCGCTCCCTCCTATTATGTCCTCACACAGTATGACAGACACCATATGCTGGTCCTGGAATATTCGTGGCCTCAACGACCACCGCAAGGCCCGGCTCATCCATTCACACCTACTCCGTCATAAAGTTGACATTTGCCTCTTACAGGAGACTCACTTGTTGCCTGCGACCGCCGCTAGGCTTCAGTCGCGCCACTGGGGCGAATCACACTCCTCTTTCTATTCCACCTACTCTCGTGGTGTGTCCATTTTGATACGCAGGGGACTTCCATGGCACACAGATCGGGTACTCACTGACCCTGAGGGACGGTATGTTATTCTACATGGCTCCTTACTTTCCCAACCAATGACGATTGCTGCTATATACGGTCCCAACTCGGACGACCCTGCCTTTTTCACTAATGTTTGGCACTTAATATCCACACTGGGCCCTGCGGCACTCCTTTGGGGGGGGGACTTCAACGTTACCCTTTCTGCTGTCCTTGACCGCTCGGGCCCCCACACGTCGCACCCGCAATCCGCGGCTTTCTTACAGTCCTTGCTAGCCGATAACTCACTGTATGACGCATGGCGACACATGTGGCCTGAGGCCCGCGAGGGAACTTGTCTCACCGGTACCCGTGGCTGCTGGTCTCGTATTGATCTTTGGATCACCTCTCCTGACGTCCTCACTTGGCTTACATCCGTCACTAATATGGCGCGCACTTTTTCTGACCACGCGCCGGTCCAGCTCTGTTTACGCCTTCCCGACTCCCCACGTAGGGCCTTCGCCTGGCGGCTCCCCTCGTACGCGCTCCGCGACTCGGTGTTTTGTGCCGAGATCCAAACTGCGATCTCCAACTATTTAGACTTGAATGTCGGCTCCGTGGACTCGCCGTCTACCCTGTGGGAAGGTTTTAAGGCTGTGATTCGCGGTGAGTGTATTTCAAAACAATCCGGAGTCCTCCGCTCCATCCGGACCACATTAGGAACATTAGAATTGGAGATTAAGGCCCTGGATTCTGCTCAGGCAACTCGCCCCAGCTCCGAGACACTTGCTCGCCTGCGCGAAAAGCACTCAGAATTTGCCAGGGAGGCCAAGAGGGAACTCTCCTTTCTAGGCAGAGAGGCCCGGGCGCGCCGTTTCGGCGAGGGCGATCGGCCTGGCAAGACCCTAGCCAGCCTCCTTCGTCCCCCCCGCGCTGCATCGTATGTTGCGGCACTTCAGGACGGCGGCCCTGCTAGAACCACCTCCCCAGAGGAAATCAAGTCACGGTTTACGGATTATTACACGCACCTTTACGCCGCGGGCCCCACACCTTCGCGGGCGGACTTCAATCAATTTTTTGACACCATCTCACTCGTCTGGCTCGAGGACCATCACCGCGAATTTCTAGACGAGCCTTTTTCTAAGGAAGAAATACTTGCTGCCATCACTGGTTTGCCCGGTGATAAGGCCCCTGGCTCGGACTGCCTCCCGGCTTCGTTTTATAAGACATTCGCCCCACTTCTGGTGCCGCACCTGGCCGCTATGTACAATGACTCCTTCGACAGTGGCCTCTTCCCGCCATCGCTCCGTGAGACGATCATAACACTTCTTCTGAAACCAGACAAGCCCCCGGATTGCCGCGACTCCTACCGCCCCTTTCTTTAATCAACACGGACAATAAGATCTTTGCGAAATTGATAGCTTCCCGTCTTCTCCACTTCATGCCCCTCATCGCTCTCCCGGACCAGTCCGGTTTCATTCCGGGCCGCGCAACATCTCACAACCTTCGGGCTATATTCTCCGTTCTGCACCAGATTAATCCTAGCCTCCCCGCAGTGGCTGATCTTCTCGATGCCACCAAGGCATTCGACACCTTGGAGTGGCCCTTCTTATTCTATCTCTTGCCGCGCCTCGGCTTCAGCAATGTCTTTATTCGTAAAATTCTACTTCTCTATACGCGCCCTTTTGCCCTACTTCGGCTCAACGGACAAGTTTCTGACCCTATTCTAATTGAGCGCGGCACTCGACAGGGGTGCCCGCTCTCCCCTATGCTCTTCGCCATTGCGATGGAGCCTCTTGCGGCCAGACTCCGGCAACACCATACTCAGAGGGGCATTGGCTTCTCGGCCCGCGCCCTCCTGGTCTCCATGTACGCGGATGATATTACACTGTACGTCCGCCACCCCCAAGACAACCTCAGCCCCCTTGTGCGTGAGATACTACGGTTTGGTGGATTATCCGGAATACAGGTGAACTGGAGTAAGTCAGTGCTGTTCCCTCTTACTGATGCCACCACACAATTCACCCCGGACTTTCCTTTTAAATGGGCCTCCGGCCCCACCCGCTACTTGGGTGTCTGGTTGAGCAGGGATCTGGACGATCTCTGGAAGGCTAACTTTGGACGTGCCGTAGATTGGCTCGAGTCCAGGATACCCCATTGGAACCGGCTCCCCTTGTCGCTGGCTGGGCGTATTGCCATTGCCAAGATGGTAGTCCTCCCGAAATTTCTTTATCTCTTTTTAAATATTCCCATACCACTAACGGCCCATTTTTTCCGCAAGATTCGCTCCCTGATCATTTCTCTGGTTTGGGCTGGTGGGCAGCCCAGGATTGCTTATGATGTCCTTACTCTCCCGATGTCGGCTGGAGGCATGGGCGCCCCCAACTTCAAACTGTATGCCTTAAGTGCCCAGGCCAGTTTCCTTCACTTCTGGATTCATCCCTCCCCTTTTCAGCCGCACGCTGCGGTCGAAGCTGATCTCGCTGCCCCTTGGCCGCTGGCTACCGCCCTGTTTGCTCCGGCCGGCCGCGCGCGGGCTGAGGTGGACACGGTCGGGACTTTACGCTGGGCCTGGTCGGGATTGCGTCGCCTCTCCAATGCTCCGTTGCTCTCAGAAAATGCTATGCCGATTGTGCGCCACCACGCTTTCCCACCTTTCCATCCAACCGGCATGGCTAAGCATGCCGCCCGCTTGGGGCTGGAGACACTGGCGGATCTCTACCCTGGAAACACCTTCTATTCTCTTCCTGCTGCCTCTGGCCCTATGGACACATTGCTCTATTATCAGCTGCGGGCTATTTGCAAGGAATTACACCCCACGTTCCCACAACCTCCACCTTCGATGCGCGCGCTTGATTTTATATATTCTTCTACCTCCCCCCGGAAGCTGGTGTCCAAATTATACGCCCTTACGTTATCAACCTCTGTCGTCTCCACTGATCGCGCACGCGTGGCGTGGGGCGAGGACCTTGGTATGGACATTTCCCAAGCCGACTGGCTTTATTGCTGTAGCCAGACGAAGAAACTCTCTCCCAACTACCGTCTACGCCTTATACACTTCAAATACCTGCACAGGCTTTACCGAACCCCCGTTCTGCTACATAAAATGGGACTTGTTCCCACCGACAGGTGCTTGCGTTGCTCTGCCCCTGCTGCGGATTTCGCTCATCTGGCCTGGTTGTGCCCAAGGGTGTCGGAGTTTTGGCGGGAGGTCTGCGCCGCCCTTACCGAGATCGTTTCCGCACCGGTCCAGCCCGACCCACCGTTGTGCTTGCTGGGCTTTGTCAAGTTCTGTCCGGATGCCTCTCGTCGATTGGTCGCAATGCTGCTTGTCCTCGCACGGCGCAGGGTGTCCATGTGTTGGGGGCGCAGGCCGGCGCCTCAGTTCGCTCACTGGCTGGAAGACGCATCGAGATGTCAAACTCTTCTGTCTGAATTCTGGGACCTTATGCCTGCCAGATCTCGCCCGATTGACATATGGGGCCCCCTGGTGACATACCTCCACACCCGATCACATTCTGGCCAGACTGCCTCTCCCGCGCTCCCCGCCGGCTCTCCGCCCGCGGCGGCCGCCGGTGTTGGTTGATGGCCCTCTCCCGCCCAGTCCCTCTCTCTCCCTCCTGACCGGACCTAATGCCCCCCTCTGCAGTGCTGCCCCCACACATTTCAGATATTTGCTGCTCAAGGGTGCTCTGTCATGCTGCATATTATACTGTTTATTTTTTGTCTGCAATACTCCCCCTACTATTGAGGTGCTTCGTAGATGGCCCTATGTGCTCAGTGCTTTGACTTGATGCAAAATGTATGTTGGTAATGCTGATTATGTTCAATAAAGGTTTTGAAAATTGAAAAAAAAAAAAAAATACTGCACACTACACCTGCAATTTTTCTAGGTTCTACTGCGCTCAATTTTACTCGTTTATCAAACAAGATGTAACACCCTGGGTCTGCCGTGTCAGGATTTGTATAAATAGACATGTGTGAGACACTTTTCTATTCTTCTGTGCTTAACCTTTCTTAATCTTAAGTTTCACAAATTTCCAGCTTATTTAGCGCTTTGTCCTGGTAGAAAATAGCAGCCACAACTGTGAACCAATAAGGATTCGTTAATATGCAGGGTGGCACTCACACACGTGAATCTCTTCAATTCATTTATTCACAAATAACTCAAAACCAAAACAAATCGACACATTATGCGTTCATAAATGTATGAATTTTCACACAACTTTACTATAAGTAGAACATGAATCTAAGTGGAATTAGATTATTTGAATTTGTTTTTTACTTCACCTATTAGGGTTAAAACCTTTAACGTGTAGGGTCTGAACAGTTTTCTCAGGCCACTGAGCTGTATCAAGATCTGTCTTGCACATAATGAACACTCTGATGCGATAGTGGGATTGATTGTCACAGCAGAATTTCTTCACCATCCATCTCAGCAAACTGGCTCAGTTATCCTAATCCAAATGTAAGGATCACATTGCCTCCAATTTTTATACAGACAAAAATCTACTGTCTATAATTTGCTTTATTTTCTCTCGTCAGTGTTGGTGTATTTCCGATGGTTCCTCCTGCCTTACTTAAACTTGCTGGAGTCCCTTTGGGTCTGGGTCCTTGTCTCTTGTGGTGATTGCTCTGCTCTTTACAATTCAGGTTTGGTTGTGCATCACCCCTATGAGCAATTTTAGTTTATTTTTCTCCCATGTATCAGTTATTCAAATTACCTCTGTGCAGAAACCTTGTCATGCATACCGTTGCTGTAGTTTGTTTTATATTGCCATGTCTCTAAAGCTTAGCATAAGTTTCAGTAGATTGCACTGTGGTCCTGTCCCCACCCTCAATTTTTTTATTTTTTTAAAGATATTTTTATTAGTTTCAAAACTTCGAATAATCACAAACATTTGTTTTCACACATTGCAGCCTTGTTACATCAAGGTCATGAATACATGACATTTTGTAGTTATTCAGTCACTTGCTTCAAGAGAATACTCACCATGCATTGTCATCTCCATCTCTTTAGTCGGGGAGATACACAAGCCCCCTCGGTATGCGTTCCATTTGCTCCATTTTTATCCCACTTCTTGGGACATCCTGTAGATTTAAACACCTCTTTTTCTGCTATCATACATTTATCTAGTTTGTTTGCCCAAATCTTTGTCGATGGTCTCTCCGCCACTCTCCATTTCATTGCTATTGCACGTTTCACTAATGTATAACCTAGCGTAGCCAGTTGTTGTTCCACTTTCGTAAGGTCAGTCGCCTCCCATATATTAAGGAGCCCCAGTGGTGGTGTGAGGGTTATCTTTTTCCCTAGTGCTTCCTGTATATGTTTTGTGGCCTTTTCCCATTTGGGTCTTATTAGTTGACAATGCCATATAGCATGGTAAAAGGTTGCCTCCTGGTAACATCCGCACAGACATAGTGTATCCTGTCTAGTTCCCATTTTCGCTAGCGTGACCCCAGTGAGATACGTTCTATGTAGGATTTTTAGTTGTATCAGACGGAGACGAAGAGTGATGGCTGCCTCCCTTGGGGACATCAGTGCTGTTTGCCAGTCTTCATCTTCAATGTGCCCTATGTCAGCTTGCCACCTGTCTCGGAGAGTATAAAACGGGTCTGGCAAATTGTTGCATAATTTTCGGTTCGTTAGTGATATGACTTTGTTTAAAATCGGTTCAGAAAGCAACCGATCCTCCGAAGGGGACGATTCTGGTAAGTTTCCTATGTCCGTGAGTGCTGCTGTAAGGGCATGGCGGATCTGCAAATAGCGAAAGGCCTCCCCTTGAGCTAATTCATACTTCTCTCTTAACTCCCCAAATGTAAGGATTTTGCCCTTTTTCACTAGATGGTCTGTCCCCACCCTCAATTGATTGCTTTAGATCAGTATTACGTTCTGTCAGAGGCTGGCTAAATATTAGAGTTCACAATGCAAGGTTTTCAAATGATGTAACTGAATTCTTATTTTTTTTAATGTATTTTAGTTTTTATACATGAAGTTAACAATCGACCTTTGTGCGCAACAAGCGGCCATGTCAGGGAACACAGTATACATATTTGCCATGTCAAGTCTGTCATGAACAGTGCATCAATCCAGATATATTAGGACACATGTCAACACTATTAAGGCCAAGTTGAACAATCCTCTGTGTCCTCCCTTTGATCTCTTGAGCCCCCCTACCACCAGAAACCTCGGTGCCATCACTCACTATATCCATTCCATAGTATGCTCTCCACCATCTCCAGATCCTAACAAATTTGCAGGGGCACCCCTTACTACGGTATGTCTCCTTCTTGGCTGCCATGTAAAGGTCCATTCCTCAATGTGGTCCATTCCTGTAAGGAGGGAGCTTATGGGGCGCCCCAGTACTTTGCTATCTCTCTCCTAGCCACTACCAGGCCCGGTACACTAAATAGGAGTTTAAAGAAGGGGAGATCTACATCATGAGGGATTCCCAATAAAACAAATCTAGAGTTATGGGGGAATTGTGTCTCCAGTACCTGCGAGAGCTCCTGGATGATCTCTGTCCAGAATGTCTGTATCTGAGGACATTCCCGTATTGTGTGCACGAAGGGACCTATGTTTGCTGAGCATCTGAGACGTGTGGGCAAACAAGCTTTACCTATCTTGTGTAGCTTCTGACGATCATAATAAACCCTGTGTAACACCTTAGTAGGCACAAGACCGCCTTTATCGCTACCTTCCGGGGATGCATCAGAGCTGCCTCCCAATCAATGTCCTCCATTGCACCCAGGTCCCGTGTCCATCTTTCCCTCAGTTGTATCAAGGAATCGGGCATATTGTTATTTTAGAAATACCTATTGTATCCCAATTCCCGAAGCCACGCAACTTGGAGACCTCCTTTAACCAGTTACCTCTCCAGAGCAATGTCTCTCTAGTAATTCTGTGCGCCCAACCCAACACTTTCGTTGCTCTACGCCATGCTAACAAGGACACCTGTGTCACTGGTGCTAGGCTCTGTATGCCACCGCCCCGTACAAGTAGTGTAGGTGTGTACATTTTTCCAGTCCTGGACGCTCTATGTGGAAGGTCGGATGGTCCCATGGAGAGTGTATCCAATCATTAACTTGGGTGAGCCGCCCAGAACTACCCGTCAATATCAGGAAGTACTAGCCCCCTATTGTATTGTTACCATTGCAGGGTTTGGAGCAATATCCAGGGGTGACCCTATTCCCGCAGCAGCATCCTTAACCCTTTGTGAGCCCTAGTAAATACAGGTTGCGCTACGCGATAGTGAGTGTTTTGAAGAGTATACAGCTGCTTTGATAGGGTGATCATTTTAAATAAGGCACGTCCCGTCAATGTGAGGGGGAGTTCCCTCCACATATCCACTTCTGTCAAGAAATTTGTAAGTAGTTCCTCAATATTGTGCCTAGCGCAGAGATCCCTGTGCACAGTCATGAAGATCCCTAAATAGAGAAAGCCCTCACTGGTCTAACGTAAACCCTCCAGGAGGGGCAGAGCACCTGAGGGATCCTGTGGGACGTATACCACTGATTTGCCCCAATTCATTCTCTAACCCGAGTGGGCCCCATAGTTCTCGAGCACTTCAAAAAGAGTTGGGATGGCCTTATCTAGCTCTATCACATAGAGGAGTATGTCATCTGCGTAAAGAGATAGTTTCTCTTCCATTCCATCTGTGGGCGTAATTCGGAACCCATGTATGCTTGGGTTTTGTCTAATCCTACAGGCCAGGGATTCTAGTGTGAGTGCAAAAAATAACGGAGAGAGGGGGCAACGTTGTCTGGTCCCCCTCTCTATTGGAAATTCCTCCAATGTCCTCCCATTCACTCTGACCGCAGCCACCGGGTTTTTATACAACATTGATACCCATCTTCAAAATCGTGGCCCACAGCCAAACTTCAGGAGTGCCTGCTCCAAAAAGGGGCAGTGGATTGCGTCAAATGCTTTCTCACCATCTAGTGGATGTAACTGAATTCTTGACCACTTCTCTGATTCTCAAGGAAAACTTCCTTTTGCAGATTTTTTATGTATGCTTTCAGGAGATCTTAACTGATTCACTCTGATGGAACATGACAATTGTAACTATAACAAAGCCCACTGCACCTTTCCTCAGATGTTGCAGGAATCTAATCTAATAGGCTCTTCAAATATCCCGAAGTTAATTTGGTATTTCTGTGGACAATAGAGAAATGCAATATTCCAACTTCTGCTTGATTCTGTTTCATCATTTTTGGTATGTCTCATTAATTGACTCACTTTACTGGGCCTCTTTATGGTTTTGGTTTCCACAGCTCAGACTAAAGATGAGCTAGAAAGTATCTTTTTGGGCAGAAATAGTAAAAACAGAAGTTGATTCTGGTACATTTCAACTTTCTAAGGTGTATAACCAGGTCTTAAGATTTCTTGCTTTATTAACGTTGAAATACAAACATGCCTCATTTTATGGCGATTAACATCCTCTGTAGTTTCCCCAACAGTTATTGGGGCATTTGAAGACCTCTTCTTATGCCATGTCATTCTCAACTGCCTGCCCCTTGTGCTTAACATCCAAATCATATCTCGCTGTATTAAGTTCTGAAGGGGGCTAAAGACCCACCTGTTATTCTCTGCATATGGTTTCTAGCCTATCAAACATGTCTGCGTCTCTTTCTCCATCCTTCCATCAGTGCTCTAAAAAGGTCTTCCGATGGTGCATTCACTCCACAAAAAATGGCAATAAGCTAAAGTGTATTATTTTAATCCTTGTCACTTTGTGGTTCAGTGCCTTAGTGATGGTCCTTTTTGGGGGATTCTTTTGAAAGTACATAAAACCTCAGGTTAGGCACATAATCAAAATGGATCTTGCTATGAAAACACTCCAAGAAGCAATTAATATAAAAGTGACTTTGCAGTCACCCTTTGTAAAATATGTTTTCTTAAATATAGCAAAAAAAATACAAATTATCTGTTCTAAGAGTCTGGAGACACCTATTGCCTTTTGAAATTCTGGTTTTACTTGCTCTACAATGAACAATAATACAAATAATGGCAAAATACTATGACTGTCAGCAATTGTTGGTTTAAAAGAAAACGTAAATGATATATTAGTTGATCTGCACCTGTTTAAAGCAGGAGTTGGAACAAATGTTTTTAAGTGGATGATATTCACCTCTGAGATTTCCTTATCCACAAAGATTGGATGATAGTACTAGATATGAAGAAAACATCAGTGTCCAAAACGGATCATCCCGAAATGTCATGTGTCTTACCAGTGAAAACATATTGGTTTACTGGTTTCCTTGTGTTCTTCCTTCTGCGGCTCGACAAAGCTTCAGAAGTTCATGATAGCGACTCCTGAAACCAGAAAATGCAACATTTTGTACTGCAGCTGAATCGTATGAAAATAGTGCAAGATCGCAATAAGTTGCATCACACACATACTTCAATATCTTGATTTTACCCTGAACTTTGAGAAATTACCTGAACTTTGAGAAATTAATTTCATGTCAACAATGTTTTTTCAGTGCTTCATAAGAGATACTCTCAAATATTTTCTCAAGCTTCCTTGATATCTACTCCTACTGATCGAGAGAGTCCTTTATTCTCCTGAAAGCTAGACTCTCTAAACAAAAATTGATAGTTATAGTCCTAGGTTTTTTTGTTGTTTTTTTTACATTTATTGGGGCATTCCTCTGGCTTCTGTTTTCACTGATCTCTACCAAGACTTCAAGCTTCTGTGTACTACTCTTATTTCATTGTTAACTGGTATAAAATTGAGAGAAATACTTGGTGACTAAGAGATTAACTGTTTACAGCCAGATAGATATCTTTAGGGATGAGGAGCCTGGTTTGGAGATATGTCCACTTGGAGAGGAATTAGTTTCAAGTAGGAGACAGATTGCTAAATATATTGTTTTGGTATATTCCTTTTCATTAAATGGTTGAGGCCGAGAGGATGGTTATCCTTGAAATGTTTCTCAGGATGGTCTGCACTTCGGGTGCAAGATACATCAGTCCTCTGGGAGGAGCATCCACTGGGCTGTCTAGGTCTGGTTCACTTCCCTTTTCAAAGCAGGGATTGTTGTTTGTTAATGCAGAATCATTTTATCTTACCGATCTTTCATTTTGAGGTAATAAGTCGATTTGGAGGTCTGTGAAGGAAAGATTATCCTTTTGGAGCATCTTTGACTGGTGGCTTCAGCGATTTCTAGAATGCCTGCTACTTCTAAAGCCTTTTGGATGCAATAGTCGTAATCATTGAAGAGTCCTATGAACTCTTGACTTGCTTAAATGATATGTGCAAAAACAACAATTGATGGACAGAATGCAGAACAATGTCATACATTCACCCCAGTACAAAGATCTGGGCCTAAATCCATCGTTTTTTGCTCCCCATGCCATTCCAGTTTGAACCCAGCCATATGCAAATCTGTCTTGACCCTGCGCCCAATGGGAACAGTCCAGCCCGAACTGCCAGGCCAGTTCCTCCCTGGACTGGAAACAAGCATCCTAGGACCGGTTTCGGGGTTTCACCCCTCATCAGCCAGGATAGCTTGACTCCAGTGGCATGGAGGGCACACGGGACCCATGTCTTGGCATACCCGTCCCACTCGGGTGACAAATGCAATAAGAACAATTGATGGACAGTCTGCAGAACAATGTCATACATTCACCCCAGCACGGAGATCTGGGCCTAAATCCATCGTTTGTTTGCCCCCCAAGCCATTCCTGTTTGAACCCAGCCATATGCAGATCAGTCTTGACCCTGCGCCCAATGGGAACAGTCCAGCCCGAACTGCCAGGCCAGGTCCTCCCTGGACTGGAAACAAGCATCCTAGGACCGGTTTCTGGGTTTCCCCCCTCATCAGCCAGGATAGCTTGACTCCAGTGGCACGGAGAGCACGTCAGTCTTGGCATACCCGTCCCACTCGGGTTGACAAATGCAAAAACAATTGATGGACAGAATGCAGAACAATGTCATACATTCACCCCAGTACAGAGATCTGGGCCTAAATCCATCGTTTTTATGCTCTTCATGCCATTCCAGTTTGAACCCAGCCATATGCAAATCAGTCTTGACCCTGCGCCCAATGCCGAACAGCCAGGCCAGGTCCTCCCTGCTTAAATGATATGGCAGCTTGGTTCTACTGAGATCATATGTTCCTGGGAAAGACTTTTTGTCAATTCAGTGGAATCTGTGAATTGGGTTTCTTTTTTCAAGAAGGAATGCCAAATAGAACAGTTGTATAGACGACAGGGACAGCATCTGTTTTTGATAATTTTCTAGTTGATGCTTTTGGATTCTGAAGGACTCTCCACTTTTTATGATTTCTCTTCTTCCAAGTGTTGTAGTCTTTAGAGATCTGCATATTGCCAATAGCACGTTTTCAGTATTGGAAAAATCTGCTGTCTCTCTGATTGATTTTATTCCTTTTTGAAGGATTATGGGGAGTTCCTGGTGCTAGGTTGAAGTCAGTCTGTATATTTTTTGAGAAGTTCAGACAGATTCATACAATCCAGCATTAGAAGCATAGATGAAGGATGATTGTTTTGGAAATGGTTTTTGGTTTTGGATTTTAGTAATCGGTTAATAAGGGTCATTGACATTGCAGTTGAGACTGAGAGTTGCCCTTCAGCAACATGTGAATTTTAGTGTGTGTTTGTTCCTTTGCTTTTTAGGCCACCGTTTATTACCTGATTTGTACAATCTAGCACTCTTTTTTTCTTGATCTGAGATCCAAACTGAATTTTCAGACTTGGTGCTAAGGAATACTTAAAAGGTCTAAAGCTAGTTGTATTCAAGTGATTTTGTTCTGTTCTTAGCCAAGGTTTTAATCACAACATTTTGAATTTCATCCTTTCAACTGGGGCATGATATTTCTCTTATGAATAATTATGGGGGAGGGGGTCCTCACTACTGCCTCCTCAAGGCTGCCCATGTTTCTCTTCAGTGATGAAAGAGAGCAAATATTTGCTATTCCTTCTTTTTTTCCCCCCCCAAGAATAATGGATGTAAAATTGTAAATGATCAAATGACCCTCATTCTTTTCTGGTAAATACACCACCTTCAGACAGATAACATAGGGGTGCAGAAAAAGATAATTCATTTTGGCTGCGAAACTGTAAGCCATGATGAATGCTTTTCCGCGCAAAATTCCCGATCTTTGAGACCGTATTAGTTTTTACTTTAATTACCAGCTCCCGTAATGTTTCCTATCCATAACTGTCTGCAAAATAGCGTCTAGCCGAGCAAAGGCTACGGCCTGTTTACACATCCGTGGAAAAGAGTGCTGAAGTTCTGTGAAGTGCTATTTCAAGGGTGTTTGCGCGTTAGTTTGTGCCTCATGGGATGCCGTCCTTCATTTAAATATTAAAATATTGATGTTTCATTTTACATGCAGAAAAGTTCAATGTCATTTTAAGGATGCATTACTTTGCCTTTGAAATTCCTGTGGCTCGGCGCTCTGGACGTTAGCTCCAAAACCTTCAGTTCAAATGATTTTGCAGGAAGGCTATGTTTTGAAAAGTTAGCTTTGCTTTTTTTCATTTTCTGCTTGGTGCCAAACAACAGCAGCAAACAAAAAAAGCAATAAATAAAAATGATATGCTGTCAAGGGTGGCTCTCTCAAAAATGGTTTTGCTGACATTAGCTGCAAACGAGCAGAGCGACACTAACTACTAATTGATTACAGTAATTACGCAGTCTTTGGCTAGTTTGTATTGGCAAACTATATATACTCCGTGCATAAATGTGAACTTGCAGAACGCACAGAAAAGGTCACTCTCATTTGCATGATAGGCTTCATTAGAATATGCTAAGGACAAGACCTAGTGTTTTATGACTCCAGGTGATGAATAGCTACCATATTACTCTGGGAGCTGAAAGCATGTTTCAGTCACCTTAATTTACATGCTGTTTTTTTTTTTTTTTTAAAGCTCAGGAAAAAAACACAGTTGGCTGGATCAGATCTGGCAGTCGATGGCCGCAATAATGTGATTGCAGCTTCCTTGTTTGTTAGTTAAAGGTGCAAACGTTGTTGCTCCGTCCTTTTACCTTCCAACGAGGAGCCTGTCCTTTACACTCCCTGGTTTTTCTGCTGGTTTGAAGGTTATGAAACCCTGAATGCTTACGGCGCAGCGTGACAGAGCCATTGCGATTATACGTAATTGCGCCAATAGGTAAAGGGGCCTGAAACACGTTGGATTGTGAACTAAAGCCATCCAAATCTCTCTCAAAGTTCAAGTCGATCGGTGCGTGCATTGTTTAGTCATTTAAACGAAAAAATGGTTGTTGTGTTTTATGTTTGTTTTTATTTTTTTTAATGAATTTGTCTGATTTGGTTCGCTGAGGTGGGAAAATAGATACCTACCGGAGGCTCTGCAACATTAAAGATTTAATTCGGTCATTTCTACCCTTAGTGGCTCAGCTTAAAATGATGGATCCCTTGCGAAATATACTGAGTTGTCCCGAAGATTCCCAAATGTCACTTACGTAGTAGGTCTTGCGTACACACCAACATTTGGAAGCAGGGAACAAGGATACTTTGAAAAAATAATTGGGGGGTGATTGACTTGCATTGAAGTGGGGGGCAGTTTTAATTTGAATCGGTCTGTCTACATATATGATCTTAGGTTGGGTGAGGGCACCGCTGCACCGCAGTGACTATCGGGGCCTTTGTTATGCATCTGCTTGTTCAAAATCACTTCTCATGACTTGATGCTAACAAGAGATCTCTTTCGCAGCATTGTAATAACAAGATATACAACTGCATAAGGTCGATTGCTCACTGTAAGCGTACTGCATATTTAGAAAAGGTGCACTTGATTATGTTCCATTGGAAAAAGAAAAGTATACATTGCCTAAAGTGTGTTTACAGCGGAATACTGTTGGTTGTAGTAAAATAATAACTTAAAATCACCGGCGCAATTTTTGTAAGAATCTCACTATACCACAGACATGCTGGCTATGAAGCCTTCCAGAGGAGGAGGGGGCAGCTTCTAATTAGCGATACATCTACTTGCCATTAACACCGGGCTAGAATCCCTTTGTTTTTGGCTGCGCTATCATCATGAAGGTCGGCTCCCTTCGAGGAGATGGCCTGGCCGCTGGAACCTTTCAGAGGTAGCGCAACTGGGCGCCTTTATTATAAATTGCCTTTGGTAAATCATGTTGTACAACAAGCTTGCTCATGCTTTTTTAAAATATCATTGCTGCCATCGAACAAGTCTGTAATTTATTTATTTGGAGATGTTCGCGGCACTTTTGATTTATTTGTTTTTCGAGAAGTTTTGTTAAGCGAGATAATGAGGAGAGCTGGTGTTATTCATTTGCATCGCAAGTCTGAAAAATGAAAATTTTGCATATCTTTAGCACAGTTGGGGAAAATAAATCTGCTCATAATGCTAATGGTCTTGTGATTTTTTTTTTAAATAGAAAGAAGACTGTCTCTTACTCTGCAGAAATGCTGTACGGTCTTTTGCCGCTGGATGCTGACCTAATCAGTAGTTGTGTGTCCTTAAGAAAGTCTTCTCTGACTAGTCCTGTACATTGCTTAGCTCTAAATCTTCAAGCCTAATTGTGCCCTGCCCTGCAAATGTGCTTGAATAAACTCTGCTCGCGTGGGTATGTTTATACCTTCTTGCTCATTCTTTGCAGCTGGACATGCGGAGTTCTGTGTGGCTCACGGCTGGGGAGCATATATAGAGCTCTTGCCGTATTTCTTTCCCCATACCTCAGCAAATACACCAAAGTTTTGTGCCCATCATCTTCCCTGCCTCCTTACTTTAGAAAGTTTTCCCATTGTGGAAGCGTTTGATAAAAAAAAGTGTTATTAGGAGAATTTGGGAGCTTCAAACCAGTATCCCATGTCACTGGGCAAAGAGGTGCCTGTTATGGTATTTCGCTTTATCTGACTAGGGTAAAGAATCATATTCATCCCAGTAAACCCTCGTGGTCCAAATTGTAAGGAGCACCATGCACCCAGACTTTAGGCATTACAGGTTACTTTAAATTAGGCAAACAAAGTTTCTCATAGGTCCTCTTTACTTTTGTGTCACATGTAGCAGACAGTCCTAGGCCGTTTTTGGTTCTTCATACCATAAAAATGCGCAGTATTGTTGGCTCTCTGGTAGGCAATAGCTAGGCCATCTTTGTCTCATTACTTCCAAATGCGTACTGTTTTGGAGGCTGTAATGCTATTAGCATCATTAGTGTACTGGTTTGTACTTACATTATGTTTAAGATTGACATTGCCTGAAAGTGGGTTTTTTCTTCCAGGAAGTTCTCTTATGAACTGAGACCATCTATATTGTTCCCTTGTGAAAGGATCCCAGATCCCTTTGAACATATTCACAGTAATATGAGAGTGTCTGCTTCAGCGTTATTTTTTCCATTTTTGTCACAAATGTCCTCTAGCTCACAGGTGCTCTTAGAGATGTAACATTGGTGACACCAAACTAATATTCGTGGATAGTAAGCCTTCTCTTTAAGAATATGCAGGTGTTGACCATTCTGCCTTGTGGCTTCGTGTTTTTGCTTTCCTTTTTAACAAGTGGTGCTAGAAGTTAATTCATACAAGCTGTCAATCTTCAAAAGGCACAGGCTTGTCTTTAGACTCTTAAAATTACTGTACAGTTTTTAAAAAATATATTACATTTCTGATTTTGGTGTTGTGATCACAGTTACCGTTCAAAGCTTGTATCGAGGAAAGGAACACTTCCAAGAACCTAATGTGACACTGTGGTTGTCTCGGTAGATAGATGTCATGACTTAAAACGTGTATTGATACTTTTTATTTTTAGCCGGAACAGTACTTTATAGGAGGATTTTTTTCTTTCAAGTTAACTAAATTTACCAGAATTTCCAGAGAAACAAAAGCACACCTCATTAAAATTTAGAACAATTTTACAGAGGTGCAAGTGGTACCTCAACGAGATGCTACAGTCCTGCACATTGTTGGTGGACGAGAAAGGGGATTTAACTGTCTGTTTTAACATTAAAAGCCTTTACCGGATTTGCAACCTGCATATGCCTTTCTCTTAACTACACAGAAAAAACACTTGAAGTGCAAATCCGAGTATCCCTAAAAGTCCATCAAATAAATCAGAAGCATCTCCTTATCTCTGGGAAAAGAAAATCTTTTCAGGAATATTGCAAGTTGCTCAACTGGCCTCCGACAACTGACATCTCAGAAGACACTCCTACGCCAAATACTAGAAATATTACAAATATTCACAATATCCTCTGTCATTTCCACCCTTCCCTTGGTGTCTGACAGTCCAGGCCTTACTGGCCAGTAGCCATGTTACAAAAAGGTAGTCCATTCTATATTTCACAGTCCTGACGGTTGCGTGGGCCAATAGCAGTAGTACAAGCCCCGTTTACCTCAGAATGCCCCTTCTTTACAATGGTCAATTCTGTGATATCTTAGCTGAAGGCTCTTCGCCAGCTCACCTAACTGAAGACTCCTTAACCATCCCTTTGGTCATTTCTGTTTAAGATGCCCAGCATGCCCATACTAACTCAGAGGCTCCTTTGGCTGTCTCCGTATACACATTTTAATTGTCTCTAAGCGGAGAAAAGAATGGACAAACAGCACACAGCTCAATGGCCACAAGTCAATGGACATTTCTCACCTCTTTTTCTCTTAAACGCTGGTCTTTCTGCCCTGATATTATTTCACATGATATGGTATATATGCAGATACGCAGAATGTAATATGCTTTTTGTTACCATTGTTAAGTGTTGGGAGGGACCATGGCTCACAAGAGGCAAACACTTGAGGGAATCAAGATGCACTCCACCACCAAACAATGGTAAGAAACAGCATATTATACTGTGTCCATATGCATCTATGGGTGATGCCACAGCATATTTCATGTGTATTTGTTTTGATAAAAGGTAGCTAACCAAAACCATGAGGCAAGGGGTAGATTTGTGCAGCAATGTAAAATCACACTAAAGAGAAGTGACTATTAAGAGAGTTTTCCCCCTGTGTAAAGCAATTGTTACATACAACCTGTGAGTCAGTAAACCATGTTTTATGTCAGTTTTACTGTATTGTGGTAATAAACTCGAATTTGACCTTTTCACTGTAGTAATGTATGAATGCTAGTTTAGTAGTACAGTTGCTCCAAATAACATAAGCTATTGGGCAACATTTATTTTTACTGCCATAAATTTATAACATAGTGGCAGTCGTCATTTTATAGTTATATTTCGACCTTACTTTCCATTTAAAAGCATTTTTTATTTGTGTATAACTTTAGACTCTATAGAAGAATGTGAATAAAATTTGGCAGATCCCTAGCTTAGTCAGATAAGGTCGAGAATGCCTATTCTCATGCAAATGCATGCGGGGGAGGAGTTAAAGGGGAGGGGGTAAAAAAACAAGAAGTGATGTCACATTTTAGCTCCTATAGGAAAATGTGCTCATGCCTACAGCCTGAACAATTTACACACTAAACTGGTCATGAACGTAGAACTTTACTTAGAAAGAGTACGTTTTTTGGTTTGGTGTAAAACAGTTCAGCAATTTTTGAGATATTAGTGTTTAAAACTTTGTGGCACAGGCTTTAAAGTGTTAATACTTTTACATAGCTGCTGTTTTAACATTGAGGGCAAATCCTGTCAATCACATTTCAAACTTTGTAAGAAATTAAATTGGCCGGATAAGGTCGCTGAATTTTATTTTATTCATCTTGAAACTCTTTGATTTGGGTGTGACCCAAAAGTTTAGTGCTGACCTGAAAAATGTGCGCAGCCGTGTGGGGCCACCCTCAGAGGTGCCTGACCCTAATGGAGTGGAAAGGGATACCCAGAAGTGTGGAACACTCAAGTCCCTCACCGGTAAAAACACGAAAATCATTCATGACTCAAGTTGCAAAAGATTCAAGAGTCACCCGATTGATCATTTTAGATGTCCAAATCTACTGCCATTTTGGTGTTTGACTCTCAGATCACTTCTGATTCCAGTTTCAAGCTGATCAAAAAAAGGCAAACACTTTTAAAAGGGTTTGACCATAAGCAAAGACCAAGGCCTTGCATGCAACCCCTCCGGCACGTGCTCAGCGGCCGTGCACTGTGGGGGTAGGCTATAGGGAGGGCACAGGGCCTTGGCTGCTGGCAAGATCCTGAACCCACAACCGCAACAGATGGCAGGAGGTAGGTGCTGTGCATGTCTGAAAGGCTATAGCTAGCAGGGTTTAGAAATTAAATACTTAATACATAAAACAATGAAATCCACAGAAACTCCGTTTTAACAGAGTTGTGGTTCCAGCTCAAGTGTAACAAACCACTGTCATTTTGGCAGTTACGGTTCCCGACACACAATACATGCCATAACTTGTGCTATCCTGAAAACACCAATTTGAAAACAATGCAGATATAATGTAAGGAGCAAAAAACAGGCAACATGGTGCTGGTGAAGGGTATGGCATGCCGTGCACGTTGGTAACCATAGCTGGTTTATCACATTTTAGCAAGTACCATAACTTATTTTTTTACTGTGTTTTTTCAGTAAAAATGTACATATTCACTGAAAAAGCAGAGGTTAAAGTGAAGTTATGTTATAGTTTGCATTAGTTATAATACCTCAACATTTGTTTTTTTAAAAATTGGTGAATATTTTTATTGATTTTGTTCATAACAAAAACCTAAATACATCGAAATATTGATTCACCAATTAGGTGGCAAAGTCAAATGAAGCATGCATCACAGTGAGGCCAAAAGGCACTTTCAGGAATCCGGATATAAGAGAGAACATACACATGCACAATATTATATAGAAGACAATGTTGCATATACCTCGAGGGATAATGGGGAACAAATAAAATCAAACAAAAAAATCAATCAATAACATAAACCAAGCCCAAATTTACCTCCCCTATGTGTTATTCTCAGTATTAACAGTCACACACGATAGCATTCTCTAGAGGCCCAGTTGTTTCTCAGAACTTCCCACCCAAACATTTAGGTGTCACTCATTCGGGGACAACAGATCGTTCAGCCCGGCAAGGTAGTCCTGCCATTGATCAGTGAGGTTACACCTCCCATCTGTAGCTTGTGCGTCAGTCCTGATCGAGAGCTCCACTTAAGCCCAGCGAGCCACTTCCATCCGCCATGCCGCAACGGAGGGGGCGGGTGTCGCTTTCCAGGACATGGCGACGCAACACTTCGCCAGTGCAAGTGCTAGAGCCTGAAAGCACACCAGTTGTTTTGTGTTTTTGGTTATTGCCCCTCCATTAAGGATGTAACAAACGGGATCACAAGGTAGAAGAGAACCCGTAATAGCGTTAATACAAGAGGTCACCGCTTGCCAGTAGTCCAAGGTCACTGGTCATGCCCACACACCATATGAAGGAAGTCCACTGCCTCCTGGTGGCATCTGGGACATTGTGTACTTGCGCCAGGGCACATCTTGCCCTATTCTGACCTGGGAGAGCGATGTGTGATGCAGATAATTAAATTGCGTGAAGCGGAACCGAGCATTCTGCGTGATTGATTTAAGTGATCTGAGAGATATCTCTGACAGACAATATCCATCAATTCTATGGACAGTTTATCTGTTCACCTGTCCTTGAGGGTATGGAAGCAGGGATCCAAAGGATCCCGGCTCAACGTTCCATATAACACTATCATCACTTTCCTCGAGCTTGTGATAGACAGCATCAATTCCAGTGGCCCAACCACCCGCATTAAATCCCTCTTGGAGTCCCACATTTTTCCAGCTACATCACGGAGGGCAGAATGTAACAGAAACAGCCCTGGGCCTAAGCTGCCACCCTTGAGCAGATTGTCCAATGGCACATGCTACCCTCCACTATCAGATCTCCCCACTTTGTGTAACCCGCTGCTATCCAGGCATCCACTGAGTAAAGAGCCTGCAGAACCCTGCAAAGCAGCGGTTCCCACAAGGGTAAACTGGGTGCATATGGTACCCCTTTACATCCGTAGTGGATATACTTCTCACCAGCACCGTACCGCCACCTTTACCAGAACATTTCGTACCACACGGTTTGAGGGACACGTCAGGAACTATCCAAGCATGGAGCCATTAACGATATCAAGACACAGCTTCCCTCTCGCGGTGCAGGACTCATCATGGATCCATCATAACAGCCTCCGGAGCTGGGCGGCAGCATAATAGAACTCATAGTTGAGAGCACCCAGGGCCCCATCTCCAATGCCGGAGTCATTGACTCAATCTTTACCCTATGTCTCTTATGGCCCAAGATCAGCAAGCCAAGCAGTCATCGTAACTCGTGGAAAAATGGTGTCCTCAGTATTACCGGCAACGCTGTGAAAATGTAAAGAAGACGGGGGAGTATTAACATCTTTGCTATTGACACTCTACCCTCAGGTGATAGTGGTAACTGCGTCCAAAATGGCAATGATTGGCCAATGGAAACAAGTGCCCCTCTGAGGTTCCAGTCTATGAAATCCTGTTCCGAAAGGTAAATATGGACCCCCTGGTATTTAAAGGAATCATAAGCCTAGGTTAGGGGTGAACGCATATTCGGATCACACACAGGCGTAGGTGTCTGTAACAATGGGAAAAGGTATGACTTTCCCCAATTGATCTAGAGTCCGGACACCAGACCAAAGTAGTCTAGAGCCGACATAGCTGCCGATAAAATCAGTGGGTCTCCCTTCAAATATATCAAGGTATCATCAGCATACATAGAAACTATCTGGGAGTGATCCGCTGTCTGATAGCCCCACACTATCACCCGTTCCTGAAGCAAACAGGCCAGGGGCTCCATGGCCAAGGCAAACAAAAAGGGAAACAGGTGGCAACCCTGTCTATTCCTGCGTCCGATGGGAAACTGTCTGAAATGATATCACCAGTGCGTATCCTGGCCATGGGGTGTATGAAAACACAAGGGACACCCTACTCACACGGAACCAGGGTACTTTACAGTTTAGCAGAAAACAACGGTTCCTGTGGGCAATCAACAATTAATAATTAATACGTAATAGCACAAACACAATAATTGAAGGCAAAGAGATGTCTGAAAGGGAAAAGGCATATAACACACGTTTTGTATGAAATCGCGTTGTTTATATAATGTAATCACAAATAATTTAAATCTAGTGCATGGTGTCCCAAGTGATTGTGAAACCTACATTTCAAGGTTGTGACTGTTTGTGACATAAAAAACGATGTTTCAGCAAATTGTACAAAGACTACCATTAAATCAATACATAATAGGTACTCGCAGCCTCCTAATACAATAGTAGTGGCTGAAAAATGGTTCGCTTCAAGTTGACGACGTTTCGACCCAACTATCTATATGGGGTTTCATAGGGCCTAGCAGTGAAGGGGCACCTGGGAATGACTGTCAGATAGTGTGGTGTGCACCGTGTGGGAGTGAAAAGGAAGGAAGGGTACTCGCATAGGGCCCAGCCGGGCACCTATAGCGGGGAGGGGTACTGGCAGTCAGGAAGGCTCATTAGTATGTTGGCCTTAATAAAATTGAAGGGACGACAAACTGTTTCCAGGATAGTTTCCCATTGTGGAATGGCTGAACTATTAGTGGGCCTTAAAGAAAATGCAGGGACGACAATCCGTCTTTGGGTTAAGTACCCGATAGGGGGAGGATAATTCAGTAAGTAGTGCCGTCTAAGTCAGTCTACTGAATTATCCTCCCATTTTCTACTAACATGTCATGGAAGCCACATATTAGTAAGGCGGTCGTCGAGCATAGACAGATAGTTGGGGTCATTTTTAAAGAGCACTGAGCCTCCTTAAGCAAGCCTATAGTACCGGTCCTCCAGCTCTATGAAGCGAAGGCACTTGGCTCTGCTCTTTATGAGGAGGAACTCTGGGGTTTACGAACATCAATGACTTGATTAGATTGGAGAACACATTTCTGAGATTGATAGCCCACCTACTCCTTAGCACCCCTTCCTAGCCTTAGACACTGGACTTAGGGGTGAAAGTGGTTGAAGGAAAAACTAGGTTGCGCCCTGTGCTTATTAGAGGAAATTATGGTCCACGCAGTGCTAGCCCATTATGCGGCTATCCTACGGGATGTTATGCAAACAGATTGCTTCAACACAATCCCCTGGCTCCAACACACTAAAAAGTCCAGTCTCCTGTTCTTTATTCACTTTCCAAAGGATCCTGGAATCAGTATTAACTCTTTTAGAGAATCTAATGGAAAATTCGGACCAGATCTTGGAAACGCAAACAGGTATGCTACAATATCTAGTCGACAAAAAAAGGAAACACCAACTTAAACAAAACCATCAAAAAAAATGTCACCGAAAAACAACAAATCCTTAAAGATTCCATAATAATTGACGATCTATCCACAGTCAAGAAACAAATGGCGATCCAAACTGGCCGGACAACACGAAAAGAAAAGAATAAGTCCAAGGACCATAAAATCTATTCTCTTAGAAATCTATTCAAAGACTCCAATACTGTCAATGACTTACATAAGGTTATCCCCTATTACCCAATCTTCAGCCAGCGTAGACCTACGGAACCTTCTAATAATTATCCTATAAGTAAAGAAGGAACACCAAAAATTGAAATCTTGGTCACAGATGCACCTGACTCGATTTCAGCAAGAAAGGAAAAGAGAAACAGCAATACAAAGCGGAAAAGAACCAAGAAAAGAGCAATCAGAAGAATCTTGAAACTGAAGGCGCAGAAGTTAAAATTCCTGAACACTTTATCTCCAGAACAGAAAACCCCAGAAAAAGAGCAAACTATTAAACTTTTAAAAATTCTACACAGTAACGGCCATAGTCATTCAATAATCGAAGGAAGAGAAAATTACAAACAACTAAATCCTCTGGCCCCAAGATTTTCCACGGCTTTGACAATCATCTACCTTTACTGTGTCCTGAACAACCGACCAAGCAGTTCTCTGGGGCCACACCTCTACAGGCTCAGCAGGTCCAAACACGCTTTCTAGAAATCACGGACTTATTCCCCACAGGAAATGATCCATTGAACCGAGGGCGAATAGCGAATCTCATCCGTAAGATCTATTCGCTACACTCTCTAACAACCTCTGAAATAAAATTAGTGGCCTTTCCGATTAGATCTAAAACCACGGTGGCCATTGTCGAATTCTGGTCCCATGTGATTCCTGCCATAATCCTAAAAGAAAGGGAGATCCTCTATAAAAATGATATGACGTCGCAGCTGTAAGCAACATATAAAATCAAATACAGGAAAACTTCAAGGAGAAGAATGAAATGAAAACCCTTCACTATGACCAATTACCTTGCGGCACCGAAAATCTCTCCAAAGCCATGAACAAAAATTTAACCATCTCGATAAAGAATGGAGAGAGGCAGATCTGGAATAAAAATTCAATAAAAAAGGAGATAACACCAAAGGAAAATCGCTGGTCCTGGATCTCGGGGAACCTAAATAGTCACAAACAAGGAAGGGAAAATAAACTCCCTTTTTAACAGATGCTTGAGCATCGCATCTTGGAGTATAGCAGGGAAAAACCCGGAGAAGTTAGCACTAATTCTGGAAAACACTCCAGTGATGGTGACCCTACAAGAAACCTGGACAACAAAAACTTTTGATCAAAATGACTACTTTGTTTATGACGTACCAGCAGAACCTGTAAGTAGGGGTCACGCTAAAGGCGGACTTGCTATTCTTCTACGTGAAGATTTTAATTGGGATCCGGAAGTTATCAATATGCGTCTGATGAACGTACAATGTATTAAGGTCAAGCGCTGGAATGAAAATATGGACATCTCTCAAGATTTAATCATTTTCAATGTCTATATCCCCCAGGCTCCAAAAAGATGCTCTTATGACCAAAATATTTGAGGAGATTGAAATAGTAGTAGAAGGAGAAGGATTCCCCTCCGTTATTCTAACAGGAGACTTCAATGGGAAAATCTCAAACGCACTCCTAGAAAAATGGGAGTACGGCGAACAAGAGGAAGCTCTGTCAATCCCATTACCACTATTTCCCCCAGGGATAAAAGCAGATAAACGTGGGAAAATATTGCTCTCCTCCCTTCCAGCTCTAAATGGAGTTATCCTAAACGGATGCATAGAAGGAGATATTCCAGTGGCTTGCACGAGAAAAGGCAATTTTAGCTCATAGATCTTGGACTACTTGATCTTTAGCCAAGATTTATTCGGTAGAGCTCTAAAATTAAGTAGCAAATTTACACAGGAAAGCGATCATGCAATATTATATCTCAATACAGGAATAATACTGCAACCTACTTCTCCATGGTCCATTACACACTTGCACAGTACTGCCGTTGTAAACCAGGCTAAAGGGCGGTTGATATGGAATTCAACAACAATCAACAACTTAAATTCTGCAATCATCACTGCCCAAGTATTCCAGAGTGTCAACTCCTCAGACCCAATAATACATTTTGAAGTAGTCCTTACCAAAGTAGTGGCATCACTGCAGGATATTCCAAAATGTCAGAAAACGCATGTGGGAAATTGGAACAGAAGGAGCCTAGATCAAAGATCAATTACATTGAATAAATTAATTCGACTGCAATTTCTACACTTTTCAGAGATCAGACACAAAGAAATCAAAAACATAAAGAATCTCCGCCGGAGGGTAAAAGAAAAAAACGAAAGGTTAAACAGGATCAAAACTGGGTTGATATCCAAATAGCAACAAAACAAAAAAACAGTCGGGCATACTGGAGCTTAATTGCCAAAGAAACAGGAACAAAGAAATCCCTGCAAGCCTCACCCGTTCTTCCATCTGAATGGGAAAAATATATCCATGACTTATATAAATCAAACACGAGACAAGAAACCTTGAACCAAGCAATAAGCAAAATAGGAAACAATTCCCAAAATATCTTCGCCCCTACAGTTCGGCAAATAGAACATCACATAAAGAATGCCAGATCTTCTGCTGCTATGGGTCCGAATCAGATTCCGATAAAAGTACTCCAAAGCAACACAGAAGACTGGAGCAAGTTTTTAGCTCCCCTATATTCTTATTGTTATGCTACCGGGGAAATCCCTAAATCATGGCTGGGGAGCATCGTGATCCCAATTTTCAACAAGCATTTGCAATGCAATTGTTCTCGCATTTACGCGAGTTTAAGCTAATGCCATTGTAAATGACCATGCCTTTTATGTATGTTTTAAAAACCAAAACTTAAAAAAGGCATTGTCATTTACAATGCCAATAGCTCAAACTCGCGTAAATGCGAGACCTATTGCATTGCAAATGCTTGTTCCAGATTAACACTATGTATGTTGCACAAACGTGAAAACACCCCTCCCTCTACATGTTCTGTATTTTTATGTTTCCATATTGTGAACGTATTTTTACACTTCTTAGACGTGCTATTTGTTTGTTCTGTTGAGTGTTTTGGTTACCCGAAGAAACGCTAATTATTCGACCGATTTGTGGTTTTCATTTGAAGGAGGTATTTCATACTAATCTAATACCACGATTAAAACACTCATGGCGATTTTCCTGCACATAAAACTTGCACTTATTAACACGTAAGGCTGTCTCAGGTGTTCACACACATGCGCCGTTCTTATCCGTTACTGTTCGAAATAACTATATAAACATGCTGTGAACGTATTTCTTTAAAGATCCAGCGAAAAGCAAGATTTAGGAAACCCGAGTATAAATCTGGCATTTTTCTATTTTATATCAATTTTATAGCCGCCAGTATGAAGCAGAGACATCTTCAAGGTTCTTAGGTGCGAACCTGCAATTTACGCCCAAGTGCCTTGCCCAAGTAGGCGCTATATTATGGCACCTATAGCCGCCCCTGCCCGAGTTCAGTCGAGAATAGGCGCCTCTAGTAGCACAAAGGGCTTGCGGTGACGGTAAAGGGTGCCGGTACACAACAGACAGCTCTTTATTATGGGACCGAATGTTCTGGTGTCATGGCGCTATATCACGAGGCCGAAGGCCACCCCGAGCTTCTATTGTTGGACCATAAGACCCTTTTCCAGTGTCTATTGCTTATTTCACGTCTACTGCGGGTTCTGCACTTCCCACTGTTGTTTTTATGTTTTTTAAACTACGGACCTTCTTGGGACTGAAATATCCAGCCATTCAGTATGTAATTGGTTCGTAGCAAAATAACCCGTGCCCTCTTCAGATCTCAAAGAGAAAGCAGAGTTTTTTCACTAGAAGAATAAAAACGTTTGAACCAAGAACTTCTAGAAAAAATGCACTGTTAAAATAATAGCCACGAACAGGAAAAATACAAAGAGGACATTTGTAAACTTTTCTATATGCACATGAACTGCTGGGGCATACACCCGAGCACACTAAATTAAAATTACTTAGTAAAAATAGGTTTGTTTCAGAAACAAAACAAAATAAATACACAGTGCTCGTCCTGCCAGAGAGCAATGAAGCTTGTAAGAAACACCCCCATAATTTGAATTTCTCGCTTTGAAGAGCACACAGGTCTCGCTCCTCCGGGATAAGAAATAAACATACGCACTTGAAATGCCTAAAGGTCTAAAATAACGAACGAGGCGCTGTGCTCAGTCACTGCAAACTCTGAACGATAAGGCGGGGTGGTGATTATTGGCGCCCCGTGAACTACCAAATAACCTTCACGTTTTCAGCATTAGTAAATTCAGTGTAGAGGGGGGGGGCGGGAGGGAGCGGGGGGTCTGTGTGCGCCACTGCAGCAAAAAGCCATCACCAACGCTTCCTCGTCCAGAGAAAGGAACGTGTGATTTGTGGTCACACGGCCAGTCACCCGAGCCGAAGGTGACAGTGCAATGAAGAATGCCGCAGTGCAAGCTACCCACGAGCACACACTGCACTAAATCACTTACAGAACAGGAGAGAAAGGAGGCTGGGGCGACAGGAAGGAGATATGCAAGAGGGAATAAAATGGCCAACCTTTCAACCAACCAACCTACGCGGCTCTCCGCTTGTGAAGACCAGGCAGGGCACAAATCCTAAACAAGCATCGATCTCTTGTCTTTATGGGGCCATGTGTTTCTAATTAGAAACACATGGCCCCATAAAGATAAGAAAGTGCTTTGCGACAGCAGCAAAGCAGGCGACCGAGTCCGATCGGAGGCCAAAGGGCGTGAACAAAAAACCCTCATTTCCAATGGCAGGCCACCGTTTAGCATAAACGGTGACGCCAGCCAATGGAAATGAGGGGCGGGGCTTCAAGCACTCTTCTGAAAGTCCTCGTTAACAATAAATCTCGCCGAGCGAGCAGCGCATGCGCTGCAACGCTAGGCGAGACCTAAAAAGGGCTCTAGGTAGCTTCCCAGCAATTATCGACAAATTGCCTTTTTGGATGCTACAGGGAAGATCTTTGCGGCAAGCGTCCTGGAACATCTGAAGGACTGGGCTTTCTCATGCGCAGTGATCCCTATAAATCAAGCTGGGTTTCGACCTAAACACTCCGTAACTGACAATACAGCAGTGCTACAGACAATTATAGACAAAAAGGTTGTATCAAAATCTCAGGTCGTCTACTGTGTTTTCGTCGACTTTACGACAGCATTTGACAGAGTAGACAGACCAACACTCTGGAAAAAACTTTAAAAATTAGGAATGCCCAACAAACTTCTCAATATAATTATATCACTACACACAGCAACATGGTGTCAAATACAAATGGGGAGAGAGAAGGGACTCACTCGACCAATAGCTACACCGAATGGCCTGAGGCAAGGTTGTCTTTTAGCCCTCCTCCTATTTTCTTTATACATAAGTGATCTCCCCCACTGTTTTACACAAATTATTAATTTTCTCCCAAAAATATCATCCTGTAAAATCCATACTCTGATGTACGCCGATGACGTGGCAATCTTAGATCTTACACCATTCGGCCTACAAAGGAACTTACAGGTTTTAACCAGATATACAGAAGAAAATTTCTTAGTCCCAAACATATCCAAAATGAAAATAGTTCCGTTTAGAGGAAGAAAGCAATATACAAAATTCAACTGGTCATTAGGGGGAAAAGCTTTAGAGGTGGTCAATGAATGTACTTACTTGGGGCAAATTTTTACACAAACATTTCAAAATACCCCTCATCTTCAGCACCTAGGCCGCAAAGCAGACGTACACGTAGGGGCACTTCAATGCTTACACTCCTATTCCGGACACAGGCACTTTCATTCCGTCTTAGAGGTTTTTAGTTCTAAAATTCCACCTATTTTATCGTATTCATTGGAATACATTCCAATAAAACAGTGGCAACAAATACAAATCAAAGAAGGGAAAATACTTTGTAAAATGATCAATGTCCATCAAGCAGTTCCGGCACAAGCTCTGCGCCTCGAGCTCTCTCTAGTTAGCTCGTTCGCCAGAGCTATCACTAACATCATAAGATGGGCTTGCATTCTTATACACGCTGATCAAGGAACCTTAAGATTTTTGTTAAAAACTGAGACTTTTGGGGCCGAATCATCGTATCACATGTTTAGACAAAATCTAATTACAGCTTTTAATTTATCGAATTGTACAACTACACTCTTGAATTCTTGGACTCCTGCGCATTTGGGGCTTTTTTTTAAATACTTGACGCCGAGAATAAGTTACGACCCGACTTCAAGCACTGCTCTCAATTAAAACATTATGAACAATATGCAGAGTTAATAGATTACAAATATTAGCAACAGTATATCCGTTTTACCTTCGGACCGGAGTCCGGCGCTGCATTATCTTATTACTGCTTGGGATTCTCCCTCTAAAAGTATTTACTTCCAGATGGAACCTCAGTGAAAATGGCAACAGTATTTGTGATTTATGCGACGGAGGAGTGCAAGACTTACCGCGCGTTCTGTTTGAATGCCCAAATGCGATATTAGTTGAGGCCAGACTCCGGTTTTTAATACCTATTCGAATTAGATATAACATTATTACAGTGCAAGGCCTCATTTTGCTTCTTAAATTGCCGCCTGATGAATTTGTATGTCATAATTTGTACAAATTTTTAAAGAGCTTTTTAAAATTGTTTTGAAATGATCACCCTTTTAATGTTTTATAAACAAAAGTATGTTTAAAATTTGTTGTTCTCAGTAGAGAACTAAATCAAATAAAAACTAGTAGAAAATGTGACACCTAGAAAGGCAAAGGAGTCCACCTTCTCTAGAAGAATTCCCCCCGATACTTATCTCCATTTGTGCGATATATGTTGATTAAAAAACTGTTTGTTTTTTGTAGTATTCATTTCTAACCCACGAGCATGGCATAACTCGTCAAAGTGGGTCAAGAGTTTTTGAAGGCCACTCAGGGTCTTGGAAATCAGGAAAGTATCATCAGCAAGGAGGAGAATGTTTTTTTTTTTTACATTAGCTAGAGTAGTATGGGTCTGAGATAAAAAAAAATCAGAATATCGTTTAGATACAGTGAGAACAGGGTAGGGACCAGTACGCAGTCCTGCCGAACGCCTTTAGAAACCAGTATTTTTTCAGTCAGCTACCCCTGTGTCCCCTAACGAATTCTGGTGTAGTTATTTTCGTAAAGTCATATTACTAGGGACGGAATACCACGAGGCATGCCCCTGTCATTGAGTACTTGCCATAGTTTTGGACGGCGGACCAAGTCAAAGGCGGAATTAAAATCGACAAAGGCAGTGTACTCTGCTGATTTCGGCAGTCTTCCAATAAATTAACAGGAAGCAAATGACTTGGTCAATGGTAGAAACTATTTTACGGAACCAGGCTTGAAGAGGGCTTAGAACATAATTTACATAAGTGTTGTTCAACATCCATGTGGACCTTCCTCTTAGTCCATTCTAAAGAAGTTCAAATGGACAAAGAGATATTTGGGCTTTGGACTGTGGTATCGTCTTTAATGTCTTCTTAGCTTATTGTGCGAAATCCTTGATTGTCCACAATGAGTTTGTTCTATGAGTAGGCCTTCTACATTTTACCTCTGAAGTTCTATTGTACAGCACTGCTCCTCTGACACTTTTCCCCTCTAGTAATCATTGAAATACTAGAATCTCTTTTTTCCACTGGGAGATATCAAGCAGAGGATAATGATCTGAGCTTCCAATGTTCCTCAAACGTGTTCTTGCTACTGTTCACCGGGTGTGGTTTGCCCCGTAAAATTCTAAAACCAAACTCTCAGTTTATCAGTTCCATTGGCTATCACCTTTTATTGTTACTGTTTCTCCAGCTCTTTATGATTTTACATTTAAGCAAATAGTTCTGCCTCATAAGACAGCATACCAAATTCTTGCAGTTTCTTTGCTACAACTCTCATCTAACTTAAGTGTTCAAGGCACCATTACAAACCAGAGCTCTCCTTTAAGGGGCAATGCAGCATCAGTCACTTTGTTTGCCATTTCATTTCCTTTCAGGAGTGTAATTGTCAGGTGAAATATGGAAGATTTTCAAAAGAAATCTTCAATTACGAAAGAGCCTTTGGTGACGTTCTCGTACAGTACCAGGAGATAGACAGTGCACAGTTAATTTTGCTAATCCTGTTTTCTTCTCCCTCTAAGATGTTTATGTATAAAACATGTGCCTGGACTGGGCATTTATTAACAGATTATCGCAGCCTGATTAATGCTATTTTGAGAGACTTAATTACAAGTTAAGTAAGGGTGAAGAAAATTCCTGGGTACATTTCCATTTTTTTCCATTTCCATTTTTCCCCCTTTGTGGGGGGGATGGAGGGGTGAATTAAAAGAAAAACACTAAGCCCAGCCCAGATGTTTAAGAGTTTTGCAATGAAATTTCCTACATGATAATTGCTTTAAGGTATATTCATTGTCCACTCCACTGACTGTGCTCTTGAAAGCAGCTTTCCCAGAAGGAAACCCTTTGCCTGCTTGCCGGCTCATGCTTCTGGCACTCTAGAAGGTATGCACAATATAGAGGTACACATGCTGGGAACTTGCTTTCATACAGTGTCAGGGGCCAGGGAAAGTGATTAGCATAATGCAATTACCATTAAGGCAATTACATCACTGGGCCCCAACAGTGCCAGACACCACAAAATTATTCCTCATTCTTTGCATTCCTTACTGCGGGGAACAAAGAATGTTTGTTCTGTAGGGCACTCCAATTGCATTCATCCACCATTGTTTTTTTTAAATCCGGGCATGCAGATCGGATAACAATGGAACTGGGCAGATATGTCCCAGGTTTGACATTTCATTGCCGTAGACTTAAAAACAAATTAGCTCACCCTTAGAGATAACAGATCTTAGTTGGGGAACCCTACTGATTAGGATCAAATGGCTATCTTCGATCTTCGCCAGGCTCCTCTTATATTCTTCAGGAAAGAATTTAAAAATTCCTCTTCACAAAATTCCATGTTTGCAAGCCTTGATAATGCCTCCATCATAAACCTGTTTTTTCTGTCTTTCCTATTCTCCAGAGAACCCATGAGCCCCACCCTACACCCCTTGCCATGGGAACATCTTTGCATTGTTGTCATCTCAACAAGCTGAGGTCTACGCGTTTTCTTTTAATTATATACAAACATAAAGAGCTTAGTCTCTTAATGAAAAGTGTGCCTTATTCTTACATGTAGGCAGATGTCTAATACAAGTGAATATAAACGAAGGTGCCATGATGTAGGACACATGTGTAACTTCCATCACTCAGACATGCAATATTACATTCACTTCGAAGGACTTAGTCATAATGATTCAATGCCGTGGGTTTAGGGAAAGTGCAGTAAGGGGAGAGAAGTATATTAGGTAGATATTGTTGTATGTGACAGTGTGGAAAAGGTAGATGTTTGGGGGAAAACCAGCAAATTGCCAAATTCTGTTGCTGAGAAGTGTTGATCTGGAACTGAAGTAGGATCCTTGGTAGGTGTAGTCTTGCGAGTAGTGAGTAGAGGGAAAACTGAAATAGTGCTAACCAATAATAGGAGTTGGTGTTGCAAATAAAATTGGTTTAAAGTCTGGGCTTATTTGCTTGCTCCATTTCGGCATTCAAAAGACTGATTGAACAGTTTGTTTTTCACCAGTTTTTGGAAGATCAGCTGTTGTGGCAGATTATTCCTTAGTCTAAGGTCGGACGTTTCTGTGGATTGCAGTGAGAGGGAGGCAAGAGTGAGATCAGCTTTGTGTAACGTGTATGTCCATGTTGTGACACCATGTGGTTAACTTTTTGTGCAGGGAACTAAAGGGAGTGCCTGCCTTCCAGTAGAAGTATTTTTATATTGCTCTTAAAATTTAAGGTGTTGTATGTTTTTACAAACTGTGTACATAAGTTTCTGTTTTATTTCTGAGCACTATGTTCTTGGTAACCCAGTAGGTTGATGTGGTGTCTCATTGCATATGTTAGTGGCCCTGTTTTTGGTCTCCGCAATGAAGAGCTCAGGGATCCCCTCTGCTCACTGGGAGTGATGGTCTGGAAGTCTTTCTGGGACAGATGGATGTGACCACCCCACTTTGCCACATGTTGCTGCTGTTCAATATGATCTTTTGCTCTCAAACCTGCCAGTGCCTGCAGCAGGTCTGAGAGTGACTGAGAGACTGAGACTGAGGAGTGGCTGTGACCTGCCAGCAACACCACCCCAGCAGGTCAGAGGCTGATCACTGGTAATCAAGACTTTGGCTGAGCATCAGGTGTACAACAACCTGCTGCATTGAAGCAGCAAGCATCAAGGAAAGATGGAACCGTTTCTGTTAATCCCCTGAGGCATCGTCTGTGTACAGATGGGGCTACAGGCAGCACTGGCGAAGTATTGCCTTAAGAGAAATATTCCCTGATTCAATCAAAGGTACTTTATCCCCATCCATGCAGATCGTACGGTGGACATATCTGATATGCTTTTGCATAACATGTCTGAGTACTGTGCTCTTAAAAACTTGGAGCTTAGAGCCGGAGACTGTACAGATGATCTAACTGGACCACCTCAGCAGACTGTTTGTGGTACCAGCATAGCTGTGAAAGTTCTCCACTGCATGCAGGAGACCAAATGAGCCTACAAGCCACTGACAAATCCAGCCCATGCATGCATTTAGTACTCAGAACATTTGTCACCAATCAACAACCATGCCACCACCCTTCCACCTGCAGCCTGACCACATTTGAGCAGAGCAATCCCTCTGAACAGATGACAGACAAGGTGGAGGGAGAAACTGTGGGAGGTAACCCTCAGGGACCCCCCCAAGAAACTGATATGGTAAAGTTATGGACCATGTAAACATTACTGGGGAATGTGTTATGTACCTGTACCAGAGCCCAAAACCAGTGCAGTATAGAGAGAAGGCAGAGATGATGGACCGCACCTGCAGTCCTCCCAGTAGAGGGAGAGGAAAAAAGCATTTCCACTCCATTTGCACGTAATGTAGCTTCTCTCAGGTGAAACTGCTTGGCGTATGGCCTGAATTGATGTTTATAGTGTACAGGTTTGAGAGGAGGGTAGGCTCCTTATTGCAAGGAGTTCATGAGGAGGAGGAGGAGGAGCTGTTCAACCTATAGTCTATAAACTGGATACAACAACTGATTGCACGCTGAGGCTGTGCAGTAGAAGCGAAGACCCCTTTGCCAAAGACTCCTATGCAAGGCATTCACCTCCGCCCCAGACAACCAAACAAGGGCTGCACTACTGGAAAGCACTGCATTTTTCCATTTCATTATTCTTGCCCGTTGTGCAAGTGCGAGTGCCAAATCAGTAAAGTGAGCTGACATTTTATGTCTCTTCGATCGTTTGTAAATGCCCAGAGGTACAGCTTCCCACGTATCTAAACAGAGTACACCCATGGTCTTTGAGATTTTCTGGGTGACCTCCGTCCAGTACAGCCAGAGGTGGGGTCAGTCCCACAGCACATGCTTGAGGCCTGCCACTGGGGATGCACAACAGGTGCAGATGTCAGGGTCATCCGTAAACATGTGACGGCTGTGCTTGCTGGGGTGAAAGGTAGGCACTATGAAGCATGTAGAACTGTATAAGCTGCTGGCGCTCATTGCGACAGGCCCTATGGGGGTATTCTAGGGCCCTCTACCTTTCCTTTTAATGAAGGGCCCTACCAAACTCTGCCTGTTAGGTGTCGCAAAGATGTTGTAGCTGGACCGGAGTGTGAGTGACCATTGCCTATGTGTCCAGGAAACCAGTTGCCTCCCGTTACCCAATGAAGGTAACGAGTCAATAAGGGGACATGTATCCAGCTTGGAGTCATTCCCCTGCCAGCACTCCCACAGGAGATGGCAAAGAAGGCCATAAGTCAGGAATTGACCTGAGTGGCCCGTTAGTTCCTCGAAGGACAACAACTGGCCGTTTTGAGAGAGGTTGCCCAGGGTCGACAGTTAAGCTTGATCTCAGAGTTGCAGATCACACCTTGAGAGACTACCAGAACCCTTAGGGAGACCTAGAAGTGAGATGGAGGGCCCATAGGGAGATAACCCAGAGTGAGCCAACGCTTTCTGGTCAGACACTGCAGGGCCATTTGTAAGAGGCGGGTGAGCCCTCTGTCAGGTAAACCCCCGGAACTGTCAAGGCCAGAACAGCTGTCCAATCGAGGGGTCAAGCACTCCGGTGTCCTCAAGAAAACACCTTGCCTACCAACGGACGAGCCATTACAGTTGGCAGGAAATACTGTTCTAAATGAGTAGCCAGCCCCCATGTCCACAGATGTTGGAGGAAGCTGTAACTTCAATAGGGCAAATCCATCCCGGCAGTTATGCCAAACGAGGTACCCCAGTGATTTATCATGGTCCCAAAGACCATCCGGCGGGGCACCCCCTCTGAAGGTAAGTGAAATGACATAGAAACTGAGTGCGCATCACCATCTTCGAAGTGGCTATTTGGCCCTTCACTGATTACGGTAGAGATTTCCTTAAGGTAACTTGGGCTCGAAGGGAGGATACTGCGGCTGTAAAGTTACCATCCAATAAATCTGTGTCGGTATTGGATATCCTAATGCCCAGGTAGCAAAAGGATCTATCTTCCCAGCATATTGGGCCTTCCCTCATATCCAACTGGGATAGGTCAAGTCGGGGATCAGGGGAAGCAGGCAGGACTTGGCCCAACCCACGCGGAGCCCAGAGCATGCCCCAAACTGGAGTCGGGCTGTGGTGTAATAGTCTATGTTCTTAACTTTTATGTAAAATAAGACTTCATCAGGATACAGGGAGATTGCATGGTCCTATTCGGTAAGGGGATGCCTCATTTCCTCCCCGAAAGGTGAGCATGAGCCACAAGGGGCTCCATCACTAATGCAAAGATAAGTAGGGAGAGAGGGCACCCCTACCAAGTGCTTCTACCCACCCATATAGATTATGAAATCAGGCCACCAGAACGGACTGTTATTGTCAAGTTTGTGTATAACAAACAGACTGAAAAAGCCAAAGCAACTCAAAGCTGTAAACTGGTAATCCCAGCTGAGGGAATTGAACGAGTTTTGTAGGTCCAAGATCAGGGCTGCAGCTTGAGACCACTTTGTTCGCACCGTCTCCATAACACGGTGCAATCACCTAATAATAATGTGACGTGCACCTACCAAGAGTAAAGCTGTTCTGGTCAATGGAAATCAGGCTGAGAAGAACCAGTTGAACCCTAGTGGCCAAGAGTTTGCTCAGGATTTTATAATCCATATTCTGGATAGCTATGGGATGATAAGATGCCGGACTAGTGTGGTCTTTCCCAGGTTTCAACAAGGAGACCAGTAACACCTCTCAAAGTGGGTCAGAGAGTCAACCCGACTCCAAGGAAGGGTCAAAGTTTGCCCAGCTGCAAAGGAAGTTGCAAAGGTTTTGTAAAACTCTTCCAAAAGACCTCAGGTCCCCGGTATTTTCCTGTGTCCAGGTCCATAATGGCTGCACAAACTTCCCCAGCCATGATTGGGCCATCACTCTCTGCCTTGTCCACCACAGCAAGTGTGGGTTGGGGAGCATGTTCTAGGAACTCCTGGATGTCTGTCTGTGGGGCCCTGAGCAGGAGAGAATACATTAGAGTATAGAAAGCTGCAAACGTCTAGTGAATATCTCTCTGTAAATAAAGGAAAGTGCCATCCGACTGTCAGAGTCGCATTATCGGGGTTCCTTTGATTCGATTGATTAACCAGGCCATTAAGCCTCTGATTTATCGCCCTCCGAATGGGAGCATGCTACATAGGTTGAGTAGTCTAGGCATTGCAGCCTTTGTCTCAAATTGGCCTTGTCTTCCCATATCTATGATGGGTGAGGTCGCAGTGCAGGGTCATCCACGAGCAGCCGCTCCCTGTCAATAGATGCATGCTCAACTTTCACAAGCTCTTTAAGGAGGCTCCAGTGCTCACCGAGAGTAGCGTGGATGGAGGAGACTCCAATGACCACCTCAAAAGCCTCCCATTCCACCGCCTTGGAGGTGGTGGAGCCATCATTCTATTCAAAGAAGTCTGTTATATGATCCGCGAAAGTGTTCCTTAAAATTGTGTCCTCAAGGGCCATGGGCTGCAGATTCGAGGTGGGTATAGGGGAGGGAGTCCTTCTCCAACACAAGCCCAACAATAAAGTGTTATGGTCAGCTAGGTCCCTGCTTAGATAGTCGGGGGAGGAAGCAGAAGAGCAGATCTCCATTGAGTATTCAGTTTGGTCCAGGCAGACATACAAGTCATGAACCAGAGAATAGTAAGAATAAAGCTTAACTCCTGGGTTTAAGTGTCTACACGCATCCTGCAGGGACCATTGCTGAAGCCGGGAGACAAGGCTGTGAGCATTGGATATATTGGGGGCAGAGAGAAGTGGGGGGTGTGAGCGATCTAGGGAGACGTCCAGGGCACAAAGTTGCGCCTGATATCCCATGGAATATGTACCCGCTTACCCAGGTAGGAGGAAAGGCGGTGAAGAAAGGCAGGCTGGTCGGACTTGGGGCCATATATGCTGCCCAATAAATGGGATTGGCCGTCCAATCTGGTTTTGAGGAATAGAAACCGGCCGTCAGGGTCAGTCTCGTGTGTCAGGAACTGAAGGAGGTTGTCCCAGGGCTTAGGCCAAATAATTTGTATAGCACACTTGACCCTCCACCATTTCTGGAGCCAAGCCCCCTCTGAGTAAACAATATAATTTTTGTTTAGTTATATTAATTTTTCTGCGCTTCCAGAAGCAGTGGCTTTTGTATTGCTGTGATGGTGTCTGCGCCCCCCCAGATGTTCCATGAAATTATCTGAAAGTGTTGGTCATTGAACAAAGAAAGTCCCCATGTGATCCCTTGTGGGGGCTAGGGGTCCACATCCCACAGGATTTCAGAGGAGGGTGTGGGCTATGGAGGTACCAGATCCAAAGCGAGAGAAGCTTTATGAACAATTAACTGATCAAAACCGAAAACAGACACAGCGGGCAACGAGCCAAGCGTCTGTCATCCAATCCACTCAAGAACATCCCCACTGGAGAAACAGGGTGAAGGATCTGCGGGAAGCAGGAGGTGCACGAGTCTGAGGATACTCAGGCTGCAGTGAGATTTGCCGGTGGAGTCGGTATGGTGGGAGCCCGCCTCACCCCTCGGGACGACTGCCACTCCATTCCCCGAGGGGGGAACGGGCAGTCACTGCAAGCCCCTCATGATCCCACGCGGGGGCCATCAGAAAGGTAAAATAATGATGGTCAACGTGTAGTCAGTGTTTAGGCAGAGGGGGGAGGATACCAGGCCGAAGAAATCAAAAGTGGTCATCTGCAGTGTCACACAGGGGAGCTCGACTAGTAAACGGTCAAAGAGGAGGCATTATAGTCTCCGGAGTTCACCCAGGAGTACCCAGATTAGTTCACCTGAGGGTTTTGTAAGGCAGCAGTAGCATTCAGAGCAGGGAGCTGGCCATTCTGGACCTGCTCTGGAGACGGAGCTGCTGAAGAGTAGGAGTCCCCAGCGGTCAACCAATCACCACCTCTTCCCCCCAGGGAGTGGTGCCAGTGTCAATTTGGCAGGCGAGGAGGGCGATCCCAAGTTTGTGCTGTGTTGAAAGGCGCGTCCCTGCCTTCCGCCCATGCGTCAGCACGGTCCAAAAAGAAGTGGGTTTTGTGGTCTGCAATGATTTTGAGCTTTGCTGGGAAAAGCAGGGCTTTTTTAAGTCCCATCTCTCGTAGCTTCTGTTTGACTCCCAGAAAGGAGGCCCTTTGCCATTGAGCTGCCAGTGTGAATGCTTGAATATACGGATGCAGTGATTATCCTTGAGAATAGAGTTAGCTTGCTAGGCTTGTTCAAGGATGGCGTTGCGATCTTTTTAATGAAGAATCTTTCCCACAATCTGGTGCAGCAGGGCCCCTGGCGGGGGTGGTGCGCAGACACTAGGTGAGCGCTCTCACAGACAAGTAGGGGGTAAACTCCCGGGAGGGAGCAAGCAACAAGGCTTCCAGAAATTTCACCATATTTCGGCCCTCGTCCCCCTCTGGTAGGCCCATGACACTTATGTTGCTGCTGCGGAAGCGATCCTCCGCATCCCCTACCCTGCCCTCTAGGAACCAAAACCCTCTCCGTGATCTCCCCAACAGGGCCTGCAGATTGGCTGTTTGAGGTGTTAGGTTGGCCAGAGTTTTCTCTGATTGAATGACAGTTTGCAGTGGTCATTACGTATTAGCGTCACATCACCTGCAACAGATTTTGGCCTCCATGGAAATACGGGAAGTCTCTATTGCCTTTTAGATAGTATTCAGTTTGTCTGATTTCGAGGCAGAGGCATTAGACAAGGCAAAGGGGTCCGGGTGCCTGGGGGGAAGGCTGGTCCGTCCAGGGGGCAGCAGTGTATAGGTCGCCCCCCATGGTGTATAGCACCTGGAAGTGGGTGACATGGTGGGCGGTCTCCTGGTGATTAGAGGACAGTGTGGTCCCGCTTGCAGCCGCCGATGTGCGAGAGGAATGCCCAGAAGCAGTACAGCACAAGCAGCCCAATGTTCAGGTAGGACAGTGAGTGACTGGTGTATCATCAGTGGGGGCACTCAAAGGCCAGCCTGTCCATGCTCTAGTCTGGGGCTAAGGGTCTCACAGGATTTCACAGGCTCTCCCAGAAGGGTTGCCCGGGCCAGAAATATAGGCTTCAAACGGTAGAGTGAGGCAGCAAATCAAATGCCCCCCTCCCCCATCCCCCCCGGGCTCCTCAATGCGGGTGCCCCGTCCAGTACCGTGCCACCCAGCAGTCCGGTGCAGAGAGGATCGGGGGCCAGGAAATGTGGCGCTCTGCGAGGTGACCCGGTCGCCGAAGGACCCACCTTCATGAGCAGGTCCTAGGCAGCTAACTGCCGCCCTGCATTTTGTTGGGTGGCCCACAGTTGTTAGAGGGTCAACCCCCAGGTCCCTGCTGTCCTCGCCCTCTCGCACTGCCGCACCATGCAGCACCACACAGGCGTTGGGAGGGGTGACTGGGCCACAGGTAGGCCTCATGGTTCTGGCCTCCCGCCGCTCAGGGGTGGCGCTGACCACAAAGGTCTCCGCCACAACAAACAAGTGGGTCTCTTGGCCCCATTGGGTATCACGGCTCCAGCCGGAGGGCAAAGAGGTGCAGAGTATGGAGTCAGGGGACTGAAGCTCTGTAATCAGGCAGATGCCATTGCAACCGAGCTAGCTTGCCCTAATCAGTCAGTCAATCGGGGATTTGTATATTGCACTACTCACCCGTAAGGGTCTCGATGCCCTCGCCTGATAGTGGATTTTGTAACAGAAACAACTAATTGTGGGCACTGGAAATGCAATACCCATGTAAGGTCCATTGTTATTGCCAAAATATTTTGTCTCTATATCGTGCTGATGGGTGATTCCAAAGCATGCAGTGGACACTGGTATTGCCTCATACTAAAGATCTGTCCAATTGTATTTTCGCAAAGGTAACTTATCCATAAATGCCGGTGGATCGAGCAGTTGTTACCTCATCATTTATGGCGGGCTAACATATGAACCTTGGCGTTCCTGATTTCAGAGCTGAAGAAGTCTTCGCCGACAGGATGTCCCCA
This sequence comes from Calotriton arnoldi, assembly GCA_963921515.1. NCBI lineage: Eukaryota > Metazoa > Chordata > Amphibia > Caudata > Salamandridae > Calotriton > Calotriton arnoldi. Next base: position 1,417,501 of record CAWUFW010000564.1, on the reverse strand, counting down.
TCATCTAGAAAGCTCTAAATCTGGCAAGATTGCTGAAAGTGCGTCAGAGAAACAACAGTGTTTGGCCTATTTTCTCTGATCAGTCGTCTCTAAATAACAACATAAGTCTTTTTCTACCCCCATTGCAGGGGTATGATTGAATAAGCAGTATGTGCACTGTCTAAATATACAAGTAGTTGTACTCTGGGTGATTGTGGTTGGGAAATCCAGCCCATGCAGCACTGTGCCCACCGTCCTTATCAGCTCCCTATTCTTCCACCATAGGGGTCAACTAGCTCCCCACAGTCTGCAATATTGTGATGCACAACCATCAAGCCCAAGTCTCACACTAATTTAGTATATTTAGGTGGGGCACTGTCGCTCAGCATAATCTTGGGTTCATTCCCTACAGGCACATTTTCAGCCTGAGACAAATAACCCAAGTACACACTATGTTGAAGGGCTTGAGGCATTTGTTTTTAAGGGCACTTACACTGGTTCATTAAAAATGTATCCTTGTCGAGTTCTGAAAATGTAAGACCTTGTTTTCTCTCTACAGTTTAAACGCTAAGAGTTTGACATTGACTGTAGTGTCAGTTTTCTGCTTCCTTACTGCTGTATTGCTGAACCCGAGTGAGTAATCTGGGTACAGATGTCCTTTGCGTTGGGTAATCAGTGCCATGGGCACTTGGGGAACCCATCCTGACGGCTCAGAAGGAATGCTCTAATTAATGATAGCTCTACATGAATCATACGATTCATGGTGCTACGTGTCGCGCGTCAGGCTGGATTGGTGCATATTCTTTTACAAGGGGAAACCAAAGAAGAAAGTGTGGTGGTAGGTAATGTGTGGGATGATGCGCGGGCCCATATCACAGGGACGTGTGCACGGGCATAGTCCAACTGTATATTTAAAAGTTCCACATCCTCTCACTGGAGTGCAATACTCGTAATGTAGATTTGGAACCAAAACCTATCTAGAGGAGACATTGTTGCTTACTTTTGGTAAGTTATTTGTTAATTTATTTGTTAATTTGCCATACTACTGGGAACATTAAAGAATTAATATTTCATCTTCTATGAATGTCATGAATTTACGCTTTTGCCCCTGCTTGCACATAGCCCTTGGCATACTGCACAACTCACTGCATTCGAGGTTTTTAGACTCAATATTCATATACGTTCAGGGTTCTTTAAACTGCGTTTTCTTGACTAGAAAAATACCCATATGTGGATATCTAATCATTTTGTGTTCTATAATTGAGTAACAAATGTGATTTAATGCACAAGAGCATCGTGTATGAAAGGACACGGTTGCATTTTGGTGCATTTCTAAATGGAGTTTAATGGCTTATATCATTGCATAAATTTGTCAGGCTTGATCAACTGGATTGGACACAATGAAGTCGGGAAATTGTTCTGCTTTTTAGGCTTATAATAGCCTGCAGGCACTTGAGAATCGGAATGTTATTTGATGATTTTTGAATGCTAATGAAATTACTATTAATAGCGTATATATTAATCTAAATGATATATGTAACTAGAGAGTCAGACGAGCCATGTTACTTCTTCAAAATGACTATTAAAATATTGAGAGTAATCCTTGGTTATTCTCCACTGAACAAGGGTGTAGCACTGTATATTTTTTATGGTGAAAGTGTTTACATATTGAAAGTGATGGTTAACACTGATGTTTTTTTGCTGTGTTTATTCAATATGCTATGCACCATCATGGGATTCTCTGTAATATTCAGAACTAATAGAATGTCTCTATGCATGTGCAGGAGCCCACCGCATAATTTTGAATATATGTGAAAATCGTTTGATGCATGCAGTAGGCAGCTTTTTGTATATCTTTTCTTCTCTGAATACAGTTACTTTACCAAATCATTTGACCAAAACCACATCTCTAGATTAGTTTTAAAAACTGGACCGCTATAGAAACAAGCATTGGCATAGCCAATAGGTCTCGCCTTGGGGACCTTATAAGTGTTTAGCCATGCAACGGTTGATGTTGTTGCACCAAGGATATTGTGCTGCATAACTAAATACTTATAAGGTCCCAAAAGCGAGACCTATTGGCTATGCCAGTGCTTGTTTCTTCATTCTCACAACTAAGAGCACCTTCACATGTGTAATTTCAGGATGTGTGTAATACCAAACCCTCTTGTGTTTGATTTAATAGACTTTAATGCTCCTCCAGGTATAAGAATCTAGGCCACATAGGGATGCACTACAAATGACTTGTCTCTTAGTTCACTTATGACATTGGTGGCGGGGAAGGAATATTTTTAATTCTTGTTTAAAAATTTCCCTCTTAAAAGTATCTCTTAATGCAGCAGTAAAATCTGATGTAATACGGCAAAACACTTCTGCGTGTTAAGGAAATACACTATTTTGCATTTTGAAGAGACGTTATCATATTTTTACACGATGTTTCTTGCATGATTTACATGCCAATATGTTCAAGGCTTGGGTCGTGCACGGACTCTTAAAGTGACACCAGACCCTTGGGCTGTCTCTGGCTCGGCTCTCACTGTTGATTTGCTGGCTCGCTCACGTCTAGTGCAGCAGGCGCCGATCACTCAGTGGCACTGTTCATAAGGTGCAGGGTGTGCTGTTGACAGTGTGCACAACACACTCAGGAGGCACGGCTCACAGAGTTCCAGGAGAAAGGATCACTTAGGTGGAAAGGTGCTGAAGATCAACGTGTGCTTCTGTCACTCAGTAGTAGACACTGGTCATAGGGTGCAGAGAGAACGCATATCGAAAACTGTGTCGGCACCAATCAACCCCAGGGCATTCACAAGGTGTAAAGTGGGCAAATTACAGGGAGGTGGGTACGTCACTCAGTTAGATCCAGAGGGGGCAAGGAAGAAGTGATCACATAGTTTTATTTATTAATTTGTTATAGCGCTTTTGTCCAAAGCGCTGCACGTAATTTAAAAGCACTAGCAATCAATAACTGGTTACACAATTGTCCATTTCCAATGCATGAACATTCAGTGAAGTTTTGAACGGAGCAAAGTTAGTTGTCCTCTCGATATGGACCTGAAGCAGAACAAACAAACAAAAACAGAAAGGAGCAAAGAGGGGTTTGAAACACTTAGAAGGTGAAACTTAAAGCAGGGGTATAAAAAACAATAGAACATAAGTGGAGTAAGTAAGTTAACATATTTAAAAACAAGGCACAACACATGAAATCTAAACTGAAGAAGGGGGCAGGGGCTGGAGCTTGACAAGGGAGGGCGAGGGTGAGACAGGCAGGGGAGCGAGAGTAGAGAAATGTCAACAAGCGCGCGCGGCCACGCTAATTGGAAACAGATGGCCCCTGTGCGCTGCTGCTCGCTCCCGCAAGGTGGATGCCACCACAAGCACGAGTGTTTCAAAAGTGCAGACCGATTCCAAAAGGTCATCTCCTAGAGCAGCGCTGCGCTAGGCTCGACCTAAAAAATGATGCCCCATTCTAAGCAAGCTGTAGCAAGACTGAAAATCTGCCACTGTCACTCCCTTCTATCATATTTTGCAGGGACATTTAGATCATTTGATTTAGCTGTTAGCTCAGCAAGACTAAACATTGCCACCTTCTCAAACAGCTATTTTTTTGTTCACTGAAAATTCAATTTTGTGTGGAGTTTCTGGTTTAACTCGACGTCCTTCAGACATTCTTTTGCAACACTTTTTCTGACGGTAGGTGTTGTTTCTTGACCTTTATTGTTAAGGTCTTTCTAGCCTGAGCTGTTCTCTCAGACAACATGCCAGTTCTAGTTGTGGGAAGACGTCCTGGAAGCATGTTTTGTGTTATTTGGCTTCACACTCTTAAAAAGTGCAGGGTCCTTTAGGAGCTGTCTTGCAGGATTTTGTAAGGTGGAGAAGTAGTGTACCTGACTGTGAAAATGCGGGAGATGGTCAAAGCTCATTTTGTGGCCACCTCTTCCTGCAGTGCACAATAGCATGAATTCTTCTCTTCTGACCAGGTCTCTGCACCTATCCCTGTTGTGTCTCCCAGACCACAACTATGGCATCACTAGCTCCCCCAGTCAACTTAAGGCACATCGCGTCAAGGCCATCAAAGCCTTCCTGCTCAACGAGGTAGTGCTTGACGTTGATCTAGCTTGATATCAGTGTCCTTAGTATCACTCAGTGTCACCTTCAGCTGCCTCTATTGTGAGGACCCTTACACCAATATCATGTTCTAGATTCTGGAAGTGGGAGAGAAGAGTGGCACCTTTTCTTGACTTTTTGAGCACTCAATTGAGAATATCCTTCAAATTCTGGCTTTAGTGGATGATCCTTAACCCGTTCAACACCTAGTTTCAGAAGCAGCACAATCTTTTGAATATGGGCCTGAAATTCCCTTGTTTTTATCGCTAGCCACCCACACCCCAGCCACATCTGTTGATGACATGTTTGAGCACAAGAGACAGAAATATGAGAGACCCTTGGTAGAGCCCCTAAGAGAGAGAGGAGCATAGTAGAACATAACTTCCCTTCTCAGAACATTCAAAGGAGAAGAAACCTAGAACCGAACTTCCCAAGCCTAAACGTCCAGGGGGGGACTGATTGAGCAATAGCAGCCCCAGAAATGGGGTTCTTTGCCCTTGGAGAGAGGTCATGCTAACTCTGCGCCCCTGACAGACTTGTTCACTGGATTTCTCTTAAGATAGGAGAGCCTTCTACCTATGGATGTTAGACACTCTTTCAGCAAGGTAAAAAGAAAATTCTTCATGAAGTCGCAAACAGAGCAGAGTTGAAATTGAACATCATGGCTATTCCTCATATCTATATATGCCATATGTGTGTGTGTGTGTATATATATATATATATATATATATATATATATATGTGTATATACATATATGTGTGTATATATATATATTTGTAGATCAAAGAAATGCCGCACTCCAGAGATACTTTTCAAGGGTTATTTATTCTGTCACCACCACGACCACCTATATAATCTTCCCCTGTATCTCTGGCGGCTCTCGACATGGACATGGTTTTGTATTTTATTCTTTTCCTGGGATTTAGTCTGAACAGTCTAGGCAAGGTCAAATAACATTCCTTCTCTGGTCAGACAATAGCACTTAGACATAATACAGGAATGCAGTTGCTGTTTTTGAATACACATATCTTGTCATATAACTGAGGACAGGTGTTCTGGAAAAACACACTAAGTGAACGTCCTGAGACGAGAGTGCTGTGTCAGCTCAAATGTAGGGCATCCACCTATGTATGCGACGGTACGGAGTCCGCCACTAAACCCAGAGATCTTTAATATATAACCACTTAGCTTCAGTAATACGGGAGGGGTTAAGCAGATCTGTCAGATAACATGACTGGGCTTTTTATGGTATATGGCTTATTCACCATGCTGATGATATTATTGGCTTGTATCTGCATTCTAATTGTGGTGCAATTATTGCATCTTAGAGCATGATAGTTTAAATAAACATTGTAAACTTCCTTTGTGTCTCTTTTTTAATCTTATTGTGGATAAGTACGAGTGATAGAGCGAGAGTGTGTCCTGTTACCACGATCCCTGAGAAGGTCAAGTGTTTTGTTTTGAAAACACTTGTCTCTCTGGAAAGGTTAGGAGGGCAAGTGAGGCACTGTAGCTAGTTGGACTTGGGCTCATAGATACTGATGATATATAGTGACTCAGTCCATACAGCTGATGTTCTGTGGTCCCAAGCATAGTTCTGTTCTGTTCCTGAGCAGAATCCCTGCAACACCTGCAACTTGGTTGATTCCTGGATCACAAATGTAAGTTGGAGGTTTTGTACAGCATAAAGCATTTTATGAAGAATTGTCATTTTAAAGGAGGCAATTCTACCCAACCAGGAGAGGGAATTTGTGTGCCATGATATCATGAGAGGTTTAACTGTTTTATGAAGTGAGTTTGAAGTAACTCCTAGCACATTCATAAAGGTTGGGTGTGAGGTAGATTCCCAGGTATGTGAGCCCTGAAGGTGACAATTGAAAAGGGGTCTCTTTCTGGAGGAGCTCTGTCAGTCACTGTCCGCCCGAAAGCGAAAGACCTACGTTAATCCTTAGGTTTATTTTAAGACCCGCCACTCAGTGATATTTGTCTAGCAATCCCATAAGTGCTTGTAATGGAGCTAGCTTCAGGACAAAGCGTTTGTAAAACGAAGCAGTGTAGCCATCGGGTCCAGGGTTTTCCCAGCTTAAGATGTATAATTGCCATCAGAACTTCAGCTGTCGAAATGAGCTCATCCAGGGTTTGGGTTTGCAAATGTGTGTTGGCAGTTAGGGAATCCTCTTTGAGGTAAGTTGTTACCTCTTGGGGTCTGTACAAGTGCTCATGTACAGATATTAGTAAAGGGTGTGGAAAGCCTATCTTCCCCCCCCCCCCTCCCCAGTTCATTTGTCTGAATAGTTCCTGAGGTGTCTTTAATTTCGGCTATGGTTTGTTTCACTCTGTTTTCTCCCAGTTTATTAGTGAGTAGAATACCGGCTTTGTTTCCCCTTCACGATATCTAGCTCTGGTTCATGCAAGAATGTAGTTTGCATTTTCGTACTCCAATGTGCGTACCTAGCCTCTAACTGATGTTATTTGCCTACCTAGCTTTTTGGATGGATTAGCCTTCTGTTGTGGTTCCAAAGAGAGCAATTCAGAATGGAGGTTTTTGAGGGTTAATTCCCTCTTGCGCCATAAACGCTTAACCTCTAAGATAAACTGTCTGTGGAGAACCACTGTCCGAGCGTCCCAAACCATTCTTGGGTCAAGTTCTCCATTGTCATTAATTTACAGGTATTCATTGATGGGTTACCAAATTTTGTGGGTCAACACGTGATCTTTCAACAAATAATCATTGAATCTCCAGGTCTTAGGTGGGTGTCACGTGCCTCCTAAGGCCGAGCTAGTTCCAGCAAAACTGGTCCATGACCACATTTTTTTAATTATGTAATGTGTTGTGATCTATTATCCTGAACAAGTGAGTAGCATCCCACTCTTAGCATCCAATATGTACACACGATAAACTTGTAGAATTGTTCAAGGGTGTCTATCATTGTCTTTCCTCACTGAGAAGAATAGTGTTGTGATCATTGACATTCATGTCCCTTGCCCTTTCCTCCCTGCCCCTTTAGCACACAGGGTGGGGTGAGCAACCCACTTAGCCTGTGCTCATTCACAAAGTTTGACTTCCGTACAAATATTTGAGGTGCTTCAGTGGACTTCCAGTACATAACTATACATCTCTTGCCCTACCAGGATTGCCTCATCAGTAAATCTGAATGCCATCCTCTCTTGTCTGGGTCTAGCCATTAGACATAGCAGACAGGTCTCGGGCTTCAGCATTATTTTACGTGATGCAATATGTGTAGTAATGGTTTTCCAGTAAATGTCTGTCACATGACTGTAGCATGTGTATAAAGTCTGTCCTCTCTGATCTACACCTAGGACACGCTAGGTTATCATTTCGTAGCTTTTGTGTTGTTTGTTAAGTGCAGTGTGGTACATTGTACTGCATCAGTTTGATCCTCTGGTCCCGGTGAATTACAGTGGGATATTCCAATGCTTTTGCCCATTAAGCGTTGTGCAGATCTCTGCTTATATGTTTGTTCCATGTCATTCCCAACAGGCTCACCACTACATAGAACACCACTGGAAATGACAAAATAACAGTGCGACAACTTTTTCGTCCCACCAAATGTAAGTAGTGTATGGAGTATCAGATGAACCGGGCGCCCCTCAAAATCTCCCTTCCTCCTTCCCTCCCCCCAAGTGGGTCTCAGCACTCTCACTATCATGCCATGTGGCAAAAACGGACCCCTGGGAAAAGAGCACAGCACCCTAAGGTGAGGAGTTCGAAGTTTTCTTATGGGGCGCCACCCTTCAGGACTCCTTCTACTGTACACTTCCCGCCAACCATTACCACCACCACCTCCCTAAATGTAGGGCAGTGCCACTGTGGCAGATCTGATGTGCAAGCCAGTACTACCATGTGTAAGAAAGGTTACCTTCCCATTTAAGTGATCTTACAATTCTTTATTTCCCAAATCCACATTGAAGCAGACAAAATGTGTCCATGTGAACTCACAGGACAAACAAGTTGCCACAAGTCTTCAAAGAAAAGGCAAAAGACTTACGCAAGTCAAACTACTATAGGTCAGTTGTGGAGGTGCTTGCACTGATTTGGCTTAATCTAACAAGAGTATAGCAGCTAGAATACATTTATTCATTTATTTCTTGTTTAAAAAGGCTATTGCACCATTGCCTGTAAAACATAAGTCTCCCATTCTGAAACAGAAAGTAGTTGTGCCTACTCTCATGAAAAGTGCTCCAATGCCAGATATTTGTAGGATGGCAACATGGAAATCGGTTTATATATTTTCAAAGTACTATTGCATACACTCCGGAACTAATACCTGGGTGGGTTAGTCTTCCATCTGTAATCTGTTTGCATGATAATTCTACATTATGTTTCTGTTTCCACACCAAGTTGGGGTTTGCTAGCTTGCTACTCTTTTTACTGTTTGAGTACCACACAGAGAGGCAAAGGTTACTCGCCTTCATTCCTAGTTCACCATCTTGGGTATTCTCTCTAAAACCATAAACATTCCACCTGCCTCCGATCGGAAGCAGTTGGAACTGAGTTCTCGATATAGCCTCATCAGACCTCCAAAATGAACTGCCTGACTGACTCTCCTTCTAAAAACTCCTAAAGGGACAGTGGCAGTTTTTACTCCAGTTTCAGTCCTACCATAGAGGCACTATTTCTTATTTTATTTCCTTCGGTTATTTATGATTCTTTAGGGTTCTTTTTGAGTCAAATGTGCATCAACATTATTGACTCAATTAGATGTGCTGCATGAAAAAGACAGAATTTGTGGCTTTTGCATGTCTTCTTTATTTAAAAGATTTTCAAAATTGAAAATAAATAGCTAAAAATGTGTTCCAGGAGATATTCTACTATTTACAAATTCTGTGAGCATACCTATGATGGAGAACTAGGAATACAGGTAAGGATCTTTTCCTTCCTGGTCCTTGCAAGATCAGATGGCACAATAACTTCATGCGCTACATAGAATTTATTTTAAATTTATGTTCTGGCTTTGTCGTTTTGAAACTTAAATACGTTAAATAAATCAATCAGGGGTTTGTTAAAGCGCGACTACTCACCCGTAAGGGTCTCAAGGCGCTGGAGGGGGGGGGGGGTGCAGGTTCCATCCATCAAGGAGAGGGTCTGTCGAAGAGCCAGGTTTTGAGGTTTCTTGCAAAGATGGGGAGCGATGTTGTCTGTCTGAGGTGGAGCGGAAGGGCGTTCCATGCTTTGGCCGCGAGGAAGGAGAAGGAGCGGCCTCCCGATCTGGTCTTTCTGGTGCGGGGGACCACGGCGTAGGAGAGCTGGGCTGATCGTAGGGTCCTTTGGGGTACGTGGAATTTGAGTCGGCTGTTCAGGTATGCTGGTCCGGTGCCGTGGAGGGCCTTGTGTGCGTGGGTGAGCATCTTGAAGGTGATTCTCGCCTCGACAGGGAGCCAGTGGAGTGTGCGCAGGTGCTGGGAGATGTGGCAGTGTTTTGGCAGGTTGAGGACCAGTCAGTTTCCATTCATCTAGAGAGTAATGTGATCATACTTCTTTTTAACTTTGTGTAGGGTGGTGTAATGACCTGCGTGTCATCATGTTCTATTCCTCACTTGGTCTCTGGAGTTCCTCATTCTAGAGCCTTCATCTAGTTTGAGTTGCTCTAGAACACTCCGAGTTCAGTTGCTGCTGGAGCTGTGTGGGTAGGACGTTTTACATGAAGATACCTGCTGTCAACTAATAAAGAGCCTTCTAGCAACCTTCTCCAGTGTGCTACAATCTCACTTTATTACACTGGCGACGATCTTGGAACGAACCCACACCCGTCCACCTTGCTGTTCTACAAACGTCCTAACACATCAATCAACTTTACTGAGACGACAGCTTTCTCCACGAGGACCTGTTGTCTGGCCTGCCGCTTCTACAAGGTACTGTGTGCGCACCCTGCCTGCCCTGCGTTTGCCTCCCAGCCAAAACGCGATTAAAAAAAAAAAAAAAAGACTTGATAAATTTTAATCTCATTGTTACTTCATGCGCACCCCTCGTGCCTACAGTCCCTCGCGCAACTCCTTTGTTGATGTATCCTGGCCGATGCTCACTCCATACGGACCTACGCATCCGCAATCTGTTGCCTAGCGACCAAGGACTCTGTTTTCTTTTTTTTTTTTTTAAAGGGAATTCCGAGTTGCGTGCTGCTCCGCGTCTTCCTGCAGCGTATCCCAGACAATGGCGCTCACAATCTACGGAGCTACGCAGCTCCAGTCTGTTGCCTAGCAACCAAGGACACTTTCTTTAAAAAGGATTTCGGACTGTGCGCCACTACGCGTCTCTCTCCATGTTACATAACTAATAAAGACGCGCTCAAGTCCTTAACCAACACCTTTGCGGCCCGCATTTGCCTTCCCATGGCTGACTCAGCTCTTCCTTTCTCCTGCCCTCGTTAGCATACGCTTTTCGATGGCAGGCACAGCTGTTACCCTGTTTAAATACACTTTTCTCCGCCTTCTTCGCTGACAGGCACAGCATTTGCTTCAACTTTTCTTCTTTGCCTGCCCACCTTACCATATGTTTTTCCCTGGCAGGCACAGCCGTCAACTTGGTTAAATGCATCTTTCCTGCCTGTTTCGCTGACAGGCATGGCTCTGGCATTTCTATGGAGGACACAGTTCCTTTTTTCGCCTGCCCTTGTTAGCACACGCTTTTCGCTGGCAGGCACAACTGTCACCTTGTTTAAATACATCCTTCCTGCTTCGCTGACAAGCACAACCTTTGTTTTCAATAAAAATGCAAACTGATTTTTCCTTTACTTGCTTATTCGGTGATAGGCACACCACTTTTCACATGTGCCTTCAATTCGCCTACTACAATAAAAATCACATCTGTTTAAAGTGCTTTCACTTACTTACTTTCTACGGTGACAGGCACACCTTTCTACGGTGACATACACACCACTATCTCAAAATGCAAAATGTCACTCCGCCCCTCTTTTTCTTGTCAAGTCCAGGCGAGCCCTCCATCCGCTGGTCAAAGTGGAAGAAGGTCTTCCTCAACTACGCTAGGGTGTGTGGAGTGTCACTGAGTGCCGAGAGGAAGTCAGCCTTACTCCTGCACTGCCTGGGCTCGGAGGGACAAGAAGTGTTCGAACACTTACCAGATCTTAATGACACTGAATATGATAGTCTCAATGAATTTGAGATATGCTTAAAAAAACTTGATAAACATTACCTACCCAAGGTCAGTACCATCTTGGAACGTTATCACTTTGGAAAGCGTGTACAACAACCTCAAGAGTCTGTTGAGTTATGTCACTCAATAGCGCAAACTGGCTTCCACTTGCAAATTTGAGGGCGCACTTGAGGAACTTATACGTGACCAGTTTATGTTGGCTTGCACAATAGAGAAGGTCAAAGACGAACTATGGCAAAAAGATGATCCGAAACTGGATGAAGTCATCACAATCGCCAAGCGCATCGAACACTCTTGCTTGTGTTGAAGTAATAAAAAAGGAAAATGGGACTACTAGCACTTCTATTGATAAAGTGCAAACTATAACCAAAACCAAAACGTTTAAGAAAATTGAACCCCAGCCTTCCAAGTCCAAAACTGTCTTCTCTGGAAAGTGTTACAGTTGTGACATGGTTGGTCATCTGGCCAATGACAAGTCTTGTCCTGCTTTGAACTCCAAATGTCTCAATTGTGGGAAAGTTGGTCACGTGGCAAAAGCTTGCAGAGCTTTGCAATTCAAAAAGAATAAGCGCGTAAAGGAAGTTTGGGTTCAAAATGAGTCGGACTCTGATCTGGATGAGTTACATTGTGGTGAGGTCTTAGCTCAAGTCTGTCAGAGCAAGTGTAAAAGTCCCATCGACTGTGTTCGAGTAAACGGCCATCCTGTCAAAATGCTCTTTGACTCTGGGGCGAAAATTACGTTAGTCCCAAAGAGCTTTTATGACTCTTCTTTATTAGGAAAAGTGAAGGTTTTCAAACCAGACATCAGACCGTTTGCTTACGGTGGCCAACCTATAAAGTTGTTTGGCTACTTTGAGTGTGACATAGAATACAGAGGTAAACTCACTGCTGGGAAGGTATACATTTCCACCAGAGGCGACAGTATTGTGAGCTGGATCCACCAGGCCGATCTCTGAGTCATGCTGATTCCTGGAGGGGACCCATGTATTGTCATAAAGGGTGAACCATCATCTTCACTCCCTGTCGCCACTAGTGTACCCGAGCCTGCCAACGTTGATCAAGTTAATGTCTTACGCAATGAGTTCGAGCAGGTCTTCAGCGAGAAATTGGGTTGCTTGTCTGACTACACACACAGGATCACTCTAAGGCCTGGTGCAACCCCTGTGACGTGCAAGGTGCGTGGTGTGCCATTAGCCCTGAGGGAGTCTATGCAGAAAGAGCTACAAAAGTTGCTGAAAGAAGGGATAATAGTTGAAACTGAGGCAAGTGATTAGTTGGCTCCCGTGGTGCTCGCTCGCAAAGCCTCTGGCGAGGTGAGACTATGTGTGGACTTGCGTGCTCTCAACCACACAGTCATAGCCGACAAGTACCATCTTCCCAATATTGCTGAAATGCTGACGCAGCTAGGTGGGGCTGAGGTTTTCTCCACATTAGATCTTAGGGCTGCATACCACCAAATCAGAATTGATCCCGATTCAATGAACCTGACTGCGTTTATAACGCCATTTGGCACATATAAATTCACAAGGCTCCCTTTCGGCCTGAACTCCGCGGCCACCGTCTTTCTACGAGCTATGGAAGACGTCCTACATGGGGTACCAGGTGTTAAGATATGCCAAGACGACGTTCTTGTACATAGCTCTTCCCAGAGTCTACATGATGAGAGACTCAGAGCTGTCCTTGAACGTTTTAGGTCACGTGGTTTAACCTTACGCGAAAGCAAATGTAAATTTAATCAGCCTGAAATTGACTATTTGGGACATAAGTTGTCTAAGGAAGGTGTTAAACCAAAAGATCATTTAGTGAAGACCATTGAGAACCTTCCCATGCCCCAATCCAGAGATGATTTGGTTACCTTTCTCGGTATGGCCGAATACTATAATAAATTCGTCCCACAGTTTGCTTCTCGCACCTTCACCCTAAGGTCCCTTCTGAAGAAAGGTGTGAGATTTACCTGGTCGCCACAGTGCCAAGTAGAATTTGACGATATTAAAAAAGCTTTGACTGGGGCACCCTCTCTTCAGAGTTTTGACACAGCTGCCCATTCCATCCTCATCACCGATGCTAGCTCCAAGGGTCTCGGCGCTGTTCTTAAGCAGGTGAAGAATGGAAAGGAGATAACTATTATGTTCCTCTCGAGGGCACTGGTGGGGCCGGAGATACAGTACTCGGTCATAGAGAAGGAAACCCTCTGCATTTTCTGGGCGATTAAGAAACTTAAGAAGTTTCTTTGGGGAAGTTCTTTTGAGGTACAATCCGACCATAAGCCTTTGAAAGACTTATTCACAAAAAAGAGTTTAGACGCTGTTTCCTCAAGGATTGCCAGATGGATAGTTGCTCTCCAAGACTATGATTTTGTTGTAAGCTACATTCCTGGTGCTCAGAACAAGATTTCGGATTGTCTTTCCCGCCTTGTCCTGGGTAATCCCAAATCCACCCCTGACACCTCTGATTTCGTTGGAGACTCGTGGGAGGATGACAATTATAAGGTGTGTGAAGTCATGACAGGCGTCTTGAGTGAGGAAGAGTGGAAGTCTTCCATGGTTGCTGACCCCACTATTCTTGAAGTCTGCAGGTTGGTGACTAATGGGTGGTGTGGTATAAAAGAGCTTAATGAGGAGACACGAAAGTTTTGGAATCTGCGCCACAAATTGTCTGTCTTCTCTGGCTTGCTTTGGAGAGGTACTAAACTCATACCTCCCTTCTCAGTCAGACAAAGAATTGTTCAGCAAGCGCATCAGGGGCATCAGGGTATCTCCAAGACTAAAGAGAGGATTCGATTACACTTCTGGTGGCCTGGCATGGATCTCCTTGTCGAGCGCATGGTGAGGGATTGCTCTGAATGTAATGCGTGTGACAAGGTCTACAAGACCAGTGTTCAACCCATGGTTGTGCGGGAGACCCTTGATCGTTGTTGGCAAGAGGTGGCATTGGATCTTCTAGGTCCTATTACGAGTAGTTCTGGCCAATCCTATGTCCTAGTTCTAATGGACATGTTCTCCAGGTGGCCGGAGATTAAAATCACTCACAACACTGAGACTAAAGTTGTCACTAAGTTCCTCGACGAAGTGTTCTCGCGAGTAGGACTCCCTGACTGTCTCCTAACTGACAATGGGGTCCAACTTGTCTCGAGAGAGATGGAGGAGTATTTGAGGGAAAGAGGGATCAGACACAAGCGTTGCACCCTCTACCATCCAGAAACCAACGGGATGGTGGAGAGGTTTAACCGTTTCTTGAAAGAATCCATCCAACTGGCCAAGGCTCAAAACAGAGATTGGAAGTCTGAAGTGGTAGAGCGTGTTGCGATTTACCGCCTCACGCCTCACTCTACCACGTGTAAAGTCCCTTTTGAGCTGTTTCGGGGTCGGAGTCCCAACACCCACATGTTCCAAGCGTGGATGAGGAACAAAAGTGCATGTGTGGGTTTGAATGCTGGTTCTGGTGCGATGGCCCCTATTGCAGAATCTTGTGTGGTACCTTCCAGTGCAATTCCTGGTGTGGTGTCTTGGCAAGAAGGCCAAAATTTGAAGATTGCCAAAAGAAAAGAGTATTTTGATGCCAGGCACACTGTCACTCACACTCGCGTACGAGTGGGTGAGAGAGTAAGGGTACGCCTTCCCCAGAGGTCCGCTGGGGTCTCAAAGTTCTCCCCGCCTTTTGTTGTAAAAAAACTCTTTCAGAATGCTGTAAAATTGGATGATAATCGCATCTGGAACTTAAGTAGGATTGCTCCCATGCACAACAAGGTCCAAACTAAGTTAGTTGGGCCAGGAAAACTTCCCAAAGTCTTGCCTACACTGCGAAGGAGTTCTCGTACTGGGAAGATTCCGGCGAAATTGTGTGATTTTGTTTTACGTTAGCTTATTATTTTTTTTATTTTCTCTTTCTCCTTCTCTTATGGAAAGGTGTGTAATGACCTGCGTGTCATCATGTTCTATTCCTCACTTGATCTCTGGAGTTCCTCATTCTAGAGCCTTCATCTAGTTTGAGTTGCTCTAGAACACTCCGAGTTCAGTTGCTGCTGGAGCTGTGTGGGTAGGACGTTTTACATGAAGATCCCTGCTGTCAACTAATAAAGATTCTTCTAGCAACCTTCTCCAGTGTGCTACAATCTTACTTTATTACAGGTGGCAATATACAGGATGTTCACAGAGGGTAGCATGTTGCCTTGTTTAGTTAGGAGAGGACCAAAAGTTGTGCAGTGGTGCTGTGATTCGCTTCACAACGACAGTGTGTTACACTGCAAAGAGGGGTTAGCTAATAAAATGCTACCTCCTCTTTTTCTTTTTAGTTTTGTGAAGAAGAGGTTGCTGTGAATGAACAGGTCCAGTGTGTTGTGTTTGCCGTAGGTTGTGGTATGAAATCTAGATTTATGTTTGTGAGTCGTTCTTAGACCACTGCTTATTTTGAGGGATTAACGTTATGGATGAATTCAACTCTGATTGGTTTAAGAAATATACGATTGGATGAGGTTGAACCAATCTTTGAGACTAATAGTGTAGCTTATCAAATCTTTCATGTGGGTTTAGGGCAGTGGCGGCTGCTAAGGAACGGGGGCAGGGGATGGCGAAGAGGGTGGCGGAGGGGTGTTAAAAAAAAAAGAAAAACAAGAAAAGAAAACCTACCTTCAGAACGCCGGCCGACGTCTCTCCTCCGTTCTCCCTCGGCTCCTGGCTCCCAGAAGCACCCAGGCTCTCAGGCTTCCTTGACCAATCACAATGCTGCCTTAAAGCAGCGTTTTGATTGGTCTGAGTGCCGTGGTTCGGCGCTCAGAGAGGGACTGGGGGCTTGGGCATGTTCTCCACCCAGGCTGTCTGTAGCGCAGCCTAGGTGGAGAACATGCAAAGTGTGCATGACGGTTTGGCCGCCACCACTCTTCCCATTGCTGGCTGTGACAACAGCCTTGCCCTGCCCCGCGGTATAAAACTGCCACATTACGGAAAAATAAAATGATAATGTACAGTTATTATTATTTTATTTTTCCTTTTTCCACTGCTCAAAGAGCAGTGGGGCGGCGCTCCTCCGTCTTAGCGGAGGAGCCACTGCTGTTTCAGGGTTGAGGGTAGTTGGTGTACTGGTACAATCAGATGCCAAGTTGGGCTCCCAGAGCGGATCCAGGTTTAAATAGAAGGCAACATGAGAAAAGATTGACCCCGCGGGCATTCTGCACTGGTATTAGCTGGATCTGGAGTGGTTTGTTTTGATGTGGTGCCGCTTGTTAGAGAATTAGGAGATGAACCAGTGATCAATGGTGTTATTAGAAATATGTTTCTAGCTTACATTCTAATAGTAGGTGAACCAGACGATAGTGGATACTTTTATTGGGTGGGAGGGATGCTTAATAGGCATGTTTGGTAATACCCCTGTTAAATTGTATTGGACTTTGCACAAATCCTATGCTTGATGTGAACAAAAACAATTCACTACTTTACGGGAGCACTCTATTAAGCCAATTAAATTGTTTGATTATTCAAGCAATAGCTGTAAAATGTTTGCTGTCTTCTTGGTCTCCCTTCTAGCCTCTGCTAATTCAGTTCTTCATCTGGCACATATCAGTTGACTTGTCCTGTGACTTTTAAGTAATATTCTTGTCTGCAAAACAAGGAAGATAACACTTTGCCACCAGGCATTTCAGGTCCAAAAATATAAATGTAAACCCACAGTGCAAGGCCCAAAAGGAAGGCTCATCCAAACAAGCATTAGTAATGCATCGGTTTTGCCTATGTGATAAATTAAGAGCTGTTTTTATCAATCATCGCCCGGGAGAAGGAAACGGCTCCCTGACAGATAACACGGGAGTGGAGAGGATGTGGTGCAGTGGCCAGAGCTGCTGACTTGAGAGCTGGGGATCCCGGGTTTGAGTCTCGGTGGCGCAACATCCTGTGATTCTATATGCAAATCACTTAATCTCTTCGGGTGATAAATTGTTCTGTAAATATGCTGCAAGAGTAAAAAGCAAAAAGAGGCAAAATGTTGAGAAAAAATAGTTCCACCAAAGCAGATGTTAACAGTATTTCGGCTACGGAAAACTGATAAGAGAAGCAGACGAGGAACTAGCATTGGTAAATGCAGGAAAATATGCTACAGCCAATAGAAATGGAGGAAAAGTAAGCACACACAGGAACCAATGAGAATCCTGGAAAGAGAGGAGGCGGGATGTAAGTCCCTTTTAAGTTTATATTAAAAACAATAGATTTCTCAAGCACAGCGCAAGCTCTGTGCAGGCAAAACATAAAAAGTTAGCAGGAAGAGCATTTGTACAAAGACTCCATGTAAAAAAATATCAGCTTTCCGTAGTCGGATGATGATTTGTGCGTTACTGCAAAAAAATCATACAGCTGGGTTCAGTCTCCGGTCTAAAGAAACATGGTGCTCCGACTTTGTGTCATTATTTAAAATGGATAGAAGCCTAAGTAGCCTTGTGGAGACACCTCCTTTGTAACAAACAAATAAGAGGGCATTCTCATCATCAAATCTAGAGTTTACAAGTACTTCTACTAGCCAGGCTTTCAGAGAGTTCTCTGGGAAGGCCAGACTTCACATCTTAAGTGTTTATTTTGCTTTCATTCAGCATGAAATAAACATTAAGGCCCTCATTATGAATCTGATCGAGCAATATCTCCAGATCATTAGTGGCCTCCTTCCACCAGCCACAAGTGACCTGTTCCCTCCTTTGAAATTACTGGGTCTGCACGCATTAAAACTACATCACCCTCCAGGCAGGGGCAGAGTGCAGAGGCTAAACCTGGCCCAAACAACCTACACCCCTTCCTATACCACAGGAGGAACATGGAACGATCGCCCAAGCTGGGCAGTATCCTGTCCTGCCCTCTCAAACCTGCTGTGCCACCACCCCACTGACATTTACCACCTTGTCAGAATCAGAAATCACCATCTGAAAAGGTTCCTGGTATTTCCAGGTCTGTATAATTGTTCGCCATTCTATGGACAAATTTCAAAAATGCGTAGATTAAAGTTGGAAAAGCATTGGATTCTCTTCCCATTGTTTGCAACCAAGATTACAAGGTAGCTTTGTTCTCTGGAACCTTTTGCGTGGCATTTAATTTTGCTTTCATGATTTCCTAGTTGGTAGCCAGATCCAAAACTGATGTGAATGGTGGGCTATACATGTCCCATGTTTCCTGCTGAGCAATGACTTAGTGATCACCCTCCCCTTCTCCAAAACAGATCTAGTGGGGAGGGGTGAACAAATAATCTTAAGAGAGGCAAGGTACATCGTGGGTTGCCTTGTGTCGGCTCTGAGAGCCTTCATGCTTCTAAGTCCACAGCTCAAAACTATATCCTTGCTGGTCAATCGTATTGGAATACTGCTCCCCAGGTTTGAGTTCAGCAAGGTATTGTACATTACATTGAGGGCTTCTGGGATAGATGTTGCCAATTACAGCTCCCACTCCATTAGGATTGTGCAGCTACCACAGCTGGCGGATTTGGACTGAACTCCGACGTAGTGAAGAGAATCATAAGGTGGAAGTTAGACTACTACAAGTTTATGTGCGCCTTAACCTTGTCTAAAAACATCCACACTAGAGATGGGGGTGTTAAGGCAGAAGGATGCAAAGAATCACACATTCATATTTACAGTAATCCTCCCTCAGTTTTATGTGCTTATAGGTCACATGGCACAAGCCATCATTTGAGCTTTCCTGCTCGATTCTTTTGTGCATCTAGCAGAAATCTCATTCAACCTGTGCAGCTTTGCCGGAGGCTGACAGAGGAGGCTGGCCTGTGCATGCATTGGTTTGGTGTTGGAAGGCACCACCTTGACGACCTATGCCAGCTGGTTGAGAAGACAGCAAGCAGGAGGTACAGCCGCCTGCATTCATCATTCTGCATATTGGTGGTAATGATATAACAGTTGTAGGTTGAATGGGTGTTTTCGACATTCTTTTGATTGAAATTACGTGGCTGTCAACGAGATTCCCTTGCGCTGTTATAGCATGGTCACACACCATACCTTGACGGGTTTAGAAGGTTGGTTCCTCTTCCAGGGGCCTCCATGGGTCAGTTAGGCATTTAAACCGCCCTTGTAGAAAGATACTTAACACATCTGCGCCCAAAACAGTGCCCCATGGATGCTTAAAAAGTGATATCTACTTTCACAAAGATATCATTTGTCCACCCAGAGTAATGAGCGGTTTGTCAAGTTGTTGTTGGCTTTTGCAGTAGAGCAATATTTCCTAGCTTTAATAGAAGGCTTTCTTTGTGCAGGGCCCGTACTTCCAGTTAACCACCTGGGTCTGTGGCTGGTAGACTTGTGGTTGGCCACAAAACAGGTAGGCACCTTGGTATCAGATAGTCAAAAAGTTAGGTGAACTCTGGATTTGGTTTCAATTCTACCAAAAGCAAGGGCAGTGGTATTGCGGTGGCCAGGGAATCTTTTTTGAATAGATGATTTGATGTTTAAGACTGGGTTCTAACAAATGAGCCATGTATGTAAATATAATACATGGTGTACCATGGGTGTTTAACGCTTGATGATTTTTAATGTGTTATAAAATAAATACGGCCTGAAACTGGTTCGCACTTAAAGGACCATTCCCCCTCCTTTTGTTGGATTTTCACCTTGATGGCAATGCCGACAGGAAAACAGAGTCAGTAACTTTGTCTCCTACTTAACAAGTACTTGAGCCAGAATTTGAATTCAAGGCAGGTTTTTGAATTTTCCAAGCGCTGCATACAAGAGAGATGCACGCACTGCAAGAAGGTCATCATATATCTATCTACATGAGTAATTACACTAATAGCCATTTATATTGCATTGAACAAAAAGTCTTTATTACTACTGAAAGGAACCCTTTAAAGCACCCTTAGAAAAAAATTGAAAACTGGGAGATTCTTCACAATTCCTTATAGTTTGTATGTAGCTCCTTGATGCCCAGCGAAAACTCACTGTGCTATATTGCAAGTCTTTTAACTTGTGAACTACAGGTAGCACACAGTTCTCTGCAGCAAAGGCAATAACCCATTGAGCAGTCAACATAAAGCACACACGTGTGTCCTAAAAGTTAACATTTGTGGTTTGTAGCAGGCACATTAACCTTCATTGCTATTTTATGATGGGTCAAACCAGTGACTAGACTGCTTGTAGATTTCACCAGCAAGTGCATTAACCACCAGAGTTATTTTATTGTTCACATGCCCTGGAAATTGCTGGTTACTTGAAGGTCTCTGCAGCAGGTGGCTTGACCCATAAGATATTTTAAATGAAGACAGTTTGTGGCCAAATAAGTAATCCAGGAAAGCTTTATAATCACTCTTGTCCCGTTGCCATTTTCCTTGGGGCAGGGTTTTTAAGAAATACATGTGTAAATGGGCTGTCAGATTCCGCACTTCATATAATACCAACCCTCATAAATACACCCTTTCTGCTGCCAGTCCTCAATTTATGGCATCCCAGGGTAAATGGTTCCAATTTCTAGCAGTGCTTTTCCATATACCTCTAACCGGACTGTTATATTGTTTAGTTGACACTTTTTTCCCAAACGGAATAAGCCGAGGGAGGCACTCAGGTTGCGTACACCGGGTGCGTAAAGTTACAGTTCCTGCCGCGGCTTCTGCAGGGCCGAAGATAGGGCACGCGCTCCGTGTAGGAGTTTTATGGCATGTTACCTGTCAGGGGGAGTGCAGCGGCTGCCGGCTCTGTGACGGGCCGCGCGCATTATCACCTCTTGTGCTGGCGGGAGGGAGGCGCTCCCTGCAGCCAGTCTAGGTTGCCTAGTCCTCGATGAGGTCTTCATGGGTGCTGACCATAAAAAGTTCATCAAAGTAATGAGGCGAGGCGCGAGCTTGGCGCTCGTGGGCAGAGCTCGGCACCAAAGAGTGTGAACCGGCTCCAGCTGCGGCAATAAAACGGCAGGTGGCGGCTGTCATTAGAGGCGGCAGATGAGGCAGGGGACTAACATCCAGCCCACAAAACTCTCATTTGTTAGCCATCGCCAGTGTACCATGCAAAATGGCTTCCATCTCCGTCAGTTTTACGTTGCAAAATATTACACAGTCACCAAGAGAAAATTAGAGCCTTGGGTATGCGAGGTCCTTAGACCCTATTACCACGAAAACGCGACTCTGTCAGGTTGTGTGCAGTAAAAAAAAATCCGCACAGCAGACGCCTCAACGTGCGTAGTTTGTACATAAACTAATTATGGAGATTTTTGGGGAGGTGATGTAGTAGCGTAAAACTCGAGATTTTAGCTTCAGCATCTTTTTAAAGCCGTTTGCTGTGTTTTGTTTTGGAGTGAAGTCTTTTACGCGGTTCCCGGATGTCTTTCATCATCTGTTAGGCAGTTGGCTGAATCTTTAGTGGCTACATATGTGAGGGCCAATAAGGACCAGAGCACTGGCGTAGCAAGGGGGGGGCGGAGGGGGCGGTACGCCCCGGGCGGCACGAGATTTGGGGGCGGCAGGTAAGTTTATCGCCGGCCCCCCCCCCTGCTCTTAGGCGCTCGGCGGCGGCAAAAGGCAGGGACCGCCACGGGCGGCAGAGTGCCTAGCTACGCCACTGGACCAGAGGTGCTTTTGGCCAGGGATATGATAAACTGATCTCTGCTGTCAGTGCGTACCCCACCTTTCCGGTGTTTGGGCTACCAGGTAAAGGAAAGTTGACACTGTTAAAATCATTGATAAAATTGTTTTGATTTTGGATTTGCTAAAGTGTTCCAACTATACCTAAATGGAAAGTTTAATGTACATAGATGTGTCACTAGGCCTACATTGAGCATATGTTTGCAGCATGTCTTCAGTGCCATCATGTTTTTCAGCAGCATCACTGGCACCAGATTGACAATAACGCGGCATGCACAAATTAACTGCTTTAATTTCACTGCATAATTTTGTCATTTTTGCGCCACAAGAGGTGACATGGTCTTGCAGTAGTAAAGTGAAAACAAGTACTTAGGCAAGGGGATACTTTCAATATAGTACTAAATGGGACTGAATTGTCTGGAAGGACAGTACAACTGCCAAGAATGGTAGGTTGCAAGACAAAGTCTTCCTATATATCAGCGAGATGTCTCTGTCCAGTCATCCATGCTTTTACCACATCCATGCATGCTGTGAGTTGTAGTCTTGATGTAGATTATTTTTACTCATTGGACTATCACTCTGGAAAACATTTGTGTTAAAGTAAAGTCCCGAAGTCTAAGGGTCCTACTAAGAGTTTGGTGGTGTGGGAGTGGGAGCGCCACGCTGCCGCCCCGCTCCCACACTGCCAAACCCATGTGCGCACCGTCCACCAGACTACAACTTTTACATTCACTGTCGGGCTGTTCTTTGGCGGTGCCTACGAAATAGGCACCATAATGGGAACGTCAAAGGCAGTTGCTGCATGGCATGGACAGGTGCAGTCCATTCTGTGCTGGTACTGGGGTGCATGCACACAGCTCCCCTGCGTGCACCACATGGCCCTGAGGCAACAGGGGGCCCTTTAGGGCCCCTTTGTTTCCTCTCCGCCACGGTTTTCATGGAGTAGGAACCGCCATGAAAACCATGGTGGAGAGGAAACTCGTAATATGCTTGGCGGGACTGCGGCAGTCCCGCCAAGCATATTGCGGCCTTAAGACCGCTGCGCCACCACCAAGATCCCTGGTGGTTGCGGGAGTGCAATGACGGTCCGACCGCACAAGTTGTAATAGGGCGGTTGAACCGCCGGTGTGACAGTGCCTGCACCCCCACCACAGCTACGGCGGTCCATAGGACCACCATAGTCATAATCGGGCCCTAAATGTGTTATGTTTTGGAGCTGAGAAGTCATGCTCACTGTACAATATTGGCCAAGGCAAGTGACTCTGGACCCAAGTGGGGATTTAAAATCCAAGCCCTTTGTAATCCACAGGTTTTATTCCCTGCAGTCACTCCAGTTTTTCAGTCCTGTCACTTGCTCTGTGCTAATTTTGGAGTAATGACCTGAATATATGCTAGTAACAGTTACATAGATATGTTTGAAGGTCTTTCATGCAGGACAACAGCCAATATTATTTGGCACTGTTCATTTATTATCTATTTCGCATGATGCACTAAGGGACAGTAAGTGATGCAAAGTCTGTTTATGACACAATGTAATGAAAAACGCTGGGGACGCAGAGAATCATTATCATGCACTAAAGATTTAGACTTCAATGTCAAATGTAGATCACCATGCACAAAGACTTTCCAGATTTTCAGGCTAATTGTGGTCTATGTAAGCAATTCCCATTTTGATCAATTGTATTGAAATGTTTTTTCATGTGGATATCTTAAATGTTTGGTACTGCTCAGGACCTCTTGGATTTATGTTGGTCCCTCTGGCTTAGTTCCTTTAAACAAGGTAGTGTCCACAGCTACTGTAAGATACACACCTGTTAGGATCCCATTTCTGACTTTTTTGGAACTTACAAAAAAAAATCTAGAGGTAGTGTTGGGAATCAGTGACAGTTACAGATTTCTATGAGTAATGAAAGTAAATATTTCCACATCTGGAATTGTAAGAAGGTGTCAAATTTGGATACAGAATTGGAAGGAAATGTGCATCTTAACATGTAACCTTTGTTTTGTTTCTCCTCAAGGAAGATATTGTTCCTCACTCAGAAAACCCTTGCACCAGCACCCCCAATAACTATAAATAATGTTCCCTGACCATTATCACCGATAAAATGTACATCCCCCTACTTCTAACACAAGTAAGGTTAGCCGTTTCCAGGTTAGAAAGCTATATTCAAATTGGTGAATTTGGAATATTCTTTTTTCCCCAAGTCCACCCAACTAGGAATGCACAAAAAGCCTGCCCAGAACTTTAACAGTGCGTATGTTAATGCAGAAATTTCATCATCTGTCTTGCCTGATTCTCTGAATCAGTAAAAGCGGTTTACTCACGCAGATATATTTTTTTGATCTCCAAAGTTCAGTTTAGGTGCACAAAACATGCAAGAATCTGCCCATTTCGGTAGACTGATTCTGAGGTACTAATAGTATTGTGTCAGTCGATTATTCTGTGTTAGCTTGAGATGCTTGTGAACAGTGCTGAATTTGAGCCAGTGGTTATAGATGGGCTCCAAGGCACTCATTTTTGGCGACACCACTTATTTTTCCTCATCAGCTTTGACCCAGACCACGCGAGAAAAACACAAAAGGGGGGAAAGAAGGATAAAGGCATGAAAATGGTGCTAAAGAAAACGGATGAGAAAGAACCTCAAAGAGTGAAATATAGGGGTGCGGGAGTGTATGAAAGAGGCATGGAATATAATCAAGACTGCCCATCCTTTGTATTCAGCACCCTGACATTCGATAGCACCAGCTGTAGGCTTTTGAGTGGTGACGGCTGGCATCTATGGGGAGTGGAAGGACGGGCAAATGATTGGTGGGTAAAAATAAAAAACACTTACCTGCGACACGTCTGACTCCGACCCCTTCCTCACTGCATGTCTTCATCCTGCAGCACGAGCCCTTGAGAAGTGTCTTAACCAATCCTGGCGCTGCTCTCATGCTGTGAAAACAGCGCCCTGATTAGAGGGAGCAGCCTTACTTGCCACTCCCAAGGACACTGGAGCCCTGCACTTACTCTAAGCCAGCTGTCTTAAGACAGCTGAGTTCGAGGTTTCAAAGTGGGCATGTCTGGCTGGCCATAGCATGACGGCCGGCCAAAAAGACATGTGCACTTTGAAAAGTGCCGAGGCAGCCCACCCTCCTCCCTTCAGCTGTCCCTCAGCAGCGGCCCCGCCCACGACCTGTCGCGAGGGTATTTTTAAAAATAAAATGTTAATAAACCAACTTTATTACCATTATATTTTTCAATTCTGGTGCATGGAAGGGCATTTTAACCAGTGGGGCGACGCTCCCCCGTTCAAACGGAGGAGTCGCCCCTGCTTTTGAGCAAAACTCTAGGTACTTGTACAAATGAAAGGACTGCTTGCTAGGCACTATAGCCAGGTTTGTGTTTTTCGAATTGATATCGTGAATTCTACTGTGTAGCTGTGAAAAACACTTTGTTGTCTAAGAATTGTGTGCAGCTGTTAGATTGCTAAACACCTGCTCGAGGTGATGGTATACAGATGTTCAGCAGCCAATGAAAGAAAATGAGAGTTTCAAAAAGAAAATACTTTGCCAAGGTCTGTTTAGAAATGTAATTACATAGTTGCACCGCCTAGCGTGATTACTTAGTATTAATTAGCTCCTTAGATCAAACATACATTTTCATGATGCTAAAGTTGTCAAATGTGTGCTCGATGCATTGCTTCGTGTTGACAGACAGAACACCATTTGACTTCAAGAATTCATCCCTGTGACACTGTTTTCATTTGCTTATTAAGGAAGCAGGATAAAGGTAATTAACGTTTTTTGTATACATAAATGAGCAGCAACACACAGGACACCGAAAAGAACTATTTGACGAGTCAGTTAATATGATCACACCCAATCACGTCTACTGCACGGCACTCTATACAGTCCATTACCTTTCTTTTTTATTGTGACCTTTCCCTGTTGCACAAAGACATTACAGCACCAAATATCAGTGTGATGCAATATTGTTCCTTTTTAGACAACCCGTGATGTGTTCGATCACACTTCCTCATTTTTACTGAACAGAGCCCCTGCCCTCACTTCGAGCTCCTAGAATAATTTCCAACAATGTGAGACAATCAAGTGGATTTAGGTAGGAGGTACTTAATTAGGTAGGAGGTACTTAAGAGTGAGTATTGAAGAAGACCAGATAGTGCAGTGAAAGTGTCACTCAGCTTATAGTCACGAACGTCTGGCTGGTGAGGGGTGAAACCCCGAAACCGGTCCTAGGATGCTTGGTTCCGGTCCAGGGAGGACCTGGCTTGGCAGTTCGGGTTGGACTGTTCCCATGAGGCACAGGGTCAAGACTGATTTGCATATGGCCAGGTCTAAACTGGGGTGGCATGGTGAGCAAAAGAATGATGGATTTAACCCAGATCTCTTGACTGGGGGTGAATGTTTTGATTTGTTCTGCATTCCGTCCATCAATTGTGTGTCTTTTGCTTAGTCACCAACGTCTTCAGCAGCATCCACCTTCTTTGCAACCCTGAGAAATGTAGCGAAGCCTTCCTTCTTGAATATATTATGTATGTATTTCTAACTTCCGGTACTCCTTCTTAGGGAACAAATAGCAGGGAAGCACATCTCAAAATCACCATACCAAAATATTCATAGTTTCAGGCATCTTGTAGTTATACCTTGTTATTCACGCTTTATTGGATATGGTGCAGATTTTAATTGCCTTCTAAAAGTCTAAGTTCTGTTTTCACGTCTGACCCACCTTCTTGAGGTGACCAACTAGTAGGGTTTATAATAGTGACGGCATATGATGCACACTCTAAAGTGAGTTGTCTGCTGTCACTCACATAAAATGCGCTCTTGCTAGTATTATTGATGGTCCACATTGTATCATCGTTGTAATAATGAAAGTGTGAGTTAGACCTGCGGGGCTTAGTGTGCATACTGATATCTGTGGTTTGCCTCAACACAACGAGCTGTCTTATCGGCTCGAGGTCATTCTCTGTGCTAGAAAAACGATTTTAAATAGAACTCTATGTTAAATGAAATAGCTGCACAAGAGGCATAGCTAGCCGGGACACTGCATTTATTCACGTCAAGCATAGGTATATTCTCGTTGCTCCTGGTGCACAAAGATGTTTGAACATAGGGTGCGTTTTTCTTCTGACGTCTGCAAGATTACACTAGAGGAAATGGGCTGTTTCCAACCTTAGGGTTCAAAGCTACAGCTCTGAGTTGGGAAATCAGGGATTTCCTTGCTTTCACGCTTGGATCCATGAAGTAAGAAGGTATCATTGACATAGGGTACATACCCCATCTTTTACATTCTTTGGGCCACATAACTGAACATTTGTTAGTATTATAGGGCTATAACAGTGCATTTCAGATATACCAACCTGTTCAGAATATTGACTAATTTTTATTTGTGAATTCTTTTCTTGCCACCTTCATTTGTAGATCGGAAGGGTTGTGGTCCCATCCCCATTAAAAGCATTTTAACATCTCAGATGCATTGGAACCCCTTCTGCTGTTCTGTCCTTCAAAAATCCCCTCTGATTAATCAATTAAGCCTTCCCCTCACAACCAAGCTGCTTGGATTAGCAGCCCCTCTCTTGACAGACACGAGACTGCTCTGTATTCACACTAGCTGTCTCTTCACAAATCTGAGTCTCTCGCTTTGCATTATGCATGGAAAGCTCGGCCAATCAGTTTCGACTTTCAGTGGAGCCAGAATCCTAGGAAGAGACTGCAAGGCCGCATGTGGTTACTGTGCTGAACTAAAGAGCACATATAAATAATTGTCCTTTGACATGTTTCAGGATATTGCAGAAGCGTTCTTTTCTGTATGAAATCACAGATCATCACGTACGGTTTAAAGTTAAGTATGTGGAGTTTCAATATATTGCTTCTTGATGTTTATAGTGGTGTATAGTTTCCCATGTCAGAACGTTTGCGCCAATCCCAAAGGCCTAATATGGAAATTGATTTGAGAGGTTGGGCGGGTGGCAAAATAATCCTTTTGACCTTTGCAGTTAATAATCAATCGTGGTTACTTTTTAACTATCTTGACCTCATGCTAGCAGGCAATCTTTAAGTGCTGTAAGCCTACATATCACCAGTAGAAAGTCTTCTAATCAACTCACTATATTGAGTTTTAAGGGTTGTGTGCATTTTTGTGTGAATGCAGATTTGTCATGACATTGTGTTAGACAGGTGATCAATAATTATTGCGGAGAATTCCCGCCTGATCAGTTAAGGCCATGTTAAATGCAAATGTTTTATTGACAATGCCATTGCAGAGCTTCATGCACAAAGGAGTTAGTGTACCTTGGGTACTCATAAAATGGTGGAGGGCATAAATGTCCACGATTATGTAGTAATTGAAAGAACGGTTGTTAAGGAAATGTTAGGGTTAAAACTAACAAAAATTGTCCGTGCTCTAAATCAAATGTTGTGACTCGATGAGAAGCGTGATGTTTGCCTCTGTGTACAACGCTTTTTCCAAATGTCATGTAGTAGGACCTTTTACTAAGATGATATGAGCTGGCACATTTTTCAGCCAAGAATAACATTAAACAGACACTTTTCTTGTTTGCCACATACTGTTTTTGTCCTCCCTTGTAAAGTAAGCTCCACTAAGTTAGAAGAATGCAACATCACTAGCACCTCAGGACTGCACAAATTATTTAAACATCTAGAAATCGCAGATTGGCCCACTTGTCCATGCAGCACATATTACTCATGTGTTGTCAGTGACAAGTTTCGAATTCACCCTCTCTCTCACACACACACACTTCTCTTCCGTCTGTACCCATCTCCCACTATTCATATAGTTATTCCCCTGTTCCTTTATGCCACTCACAGCCATATCCTAAAGGATTTTGAAGTAATTGAAATGTGACTTTTGACCTCGTTTACAAAGCACAGACAATAAAACAATCAAATATTGAGTTCTTTGGAATGCAAGTTTAGTGCTTATAGAATTGGCATTTACCGGTAGTGCCACATTACGTCCAACTGCAATTTTATTTTGCTCAGCGGTAACTTAGAATTGCTGTAACAAAACTCATAAAACATGACCATTGTATTACCCTTTGGTTCTGGCTAGTTGAGCCTCCAAGCATTTGCAACGTGATTGGGCCTCTGTTTTCTAAAGCTCATCCAATTAGAAATAGAATTTCTACTTCTCTCATCCACCCCCCCACATCCTCAATTCCCACTCTTCCCCAATCCAAAGCTGCATGGCCTGTTGTTTTGGAAGTAAGAGTGGCACCATTCCTGGATACGATTGCTGAATCAGCTGGTTTCATATTAGACAGCAAACCTCAACTTGATTTGCACATAAATTCCTAAAAGATCAGTTTCAATTAGGAATCTTGAGTTCTTCTAAGCTATGAAGTAAGCCTAATGGTTAAGACCCTTTTACCGTTCAGCTGTACTGTGGAAATGCCCTCCTCCCATGCATCACAAAAACCCTTCACCTTGTTGCAAGCAATCTGGTGTATGCAGCAGCAGTGGCGATGAATCACAGTACCGGCCCCTTCGATCTTACCGGTACTTTTCACATTACATTGTTTCCCAATTGAAGCTTGTTGTTTCTTAAGTATTCTTATTGGACCCATAAAGCTATCCACCAGAACACCTCACAAATTCTTGTCACTTGGGGGGATTCCCATGACCCGTGTAGCAAGAAGCTACAAATCTTAATACAAAACTTGTCAAGCTGTGGTGTAAAAATATTAAACTCTGGTCTAATGGTACTGCAGTGTGCTTTCATCACATTGTTCTTGACGGACTTGAAAATCCTCCTCTGAGAGAAAAACGTTACAGAGAAACATCAGTAATAGCTTCCCTGCCCATGACCAGCTCCAAGCTAAAAATCACAGATGCCTGAAAATGTGTTTCTGTTCACCTTGGTCCCCAAGCTCCTGTTTCTGATTACTGACTTTCTTCTGCCTCCCTGGTTCCCTTTCTTTATCCATGCCTATCGTGCCGTTATCTAAATTCTATGACCCTTCTCCTTCTTTTATTTGCTGACTACTTTTAGTTGATCTCAACGTAGCGACCATCTCACTATCTCCCAACAATACCCACTGCCCATATTGTTTCCCTGCAGGATTGAACTGTAGTGAAAGGTGGAACACAGTCATATATGATGCCGGTTTAATCATGGAATGAAGCAGGACCATTCCTACTACTACGTCCCTCACAGGTACTTGCCTGTTTGCAGAATTAACCTCCAAAGGAAAATAAATGGGTTTATGATGCATGTTTGGTGAATGAAAATGCATGGGGCTCTTCCTGTCCTACCATCTAACAATCCCTTGATACATACTTCAGATCTTATATCCAGTAGACAAGCCCCTCCCTCATTTAACTATCTTACAGTCTCCCTCTGCTATTAGAACCATTGTTCCATCTTTGTGCCACTCATCGAGTACGCAACTGGAGCAAGTCAGATGTGTTACTCTTGAATAACTCTTAGCGCACACTGTTTACTACCTCAATAATGCTAGTGACGATAGTCCAACACCGACCTTCTGGGCCTGGTTCACACTTCTAGACAAATGACCAAAACGAAGCATTCCTCCTTGTGTTCACCGTATAATAAATGTGTTTTCAGGTTGTTATAAAGTAGCAAATCGTCCAAATAAAACATTTTCGAATATAGTGATTTTAAAAATGATTGTCAAACTACATTAATTCTAAAATTGCAACAGTTATACACCATTTTGTGTAGTACAATGACAGTACAGTCCTATGTAACTCCCTTTTCCTGAGTTTAATGACCTTCCACCTTCCCAGTACACCTTCATCTGAGACTTGGGATGCTCAACTTAGAGGGCCAGACATTATCCATGGATATAGGCCGCTCAGAAGGCATGTAATGAATAAACATAATGTTAGACAGGATACAAACTGAGCACTCCAGGGATAATGGTAATTAGATTTAATCCACACAAGTGCCTATACCCGACTGTAATCACTCCAAGAGGCAAAGGGGCACATAAGTGGTTGTTAAACCTTCAGTATGCCCTAGGAATATTAATGACAAAGCAGCGTGATCATGTAGTTATTTCATATATGTGCCAACACTGCATCCTCTTGAATCTGAATAGTTGAAGCACACTAAATGTTTCAAGGCATGTTATAATAAAAGCATATAGTAAAACTGACTCCATCGTGTGGCTTGCCTTTTCTTGAATTATTTCTGCATTTCAATATTTAACAGAAAGTGGCCTGTTTTGCAACGTGTCCTGCAGACAAACACGTGTTTTATTTAAAAAGTAATTAAATGTATGTTAATCGATATTCAGAAAAATTAACAATTCACCTATAGTTTAAAAATTATATCTTGCTCGGTATTTCTAGCGTGCTTTTTTTCTTTAAGCACGTCTGAAATAATGATTAAACTCTACGGCGAAATTGTACATTAAGATTCTACAGACTGATGTTCAATTGTACGCGATACCTTGTTCTTTGTGCATATACAGGTATAAAAATCACAGTTGTTTTAAAAGAGAATTGATCTAAGTGAGCGCGCAGGGTTCCTTTTCGTGAATTGAATATTGTTAATGTTGTAAGGTTGTGCAGTTTCTCCATTGTCCATTAGAGCACAGCACACATGTCTAGATGTATTCTATGTATAACACTAAAGCCCCAATAACATGCCAGTTTGATTTGTAGGCTTTCATATCATCGCATGCTAATTAAAATCATATTTTTGCATATGTCATGCCTTTCATGTACATATGCAAATAGAACCCGAATGCCTTTCAGCGATTAGTAATTAAGTTTATGAAGGACAGCTGTAATACATAATTAACAGAAATGTTTGCAAGCCCTTTTGACACTGAAACTTAAAGCGGCCACATTGTTGCTTATTAAGAGAGTCATTTTAGTTAGAAGCTTCAGACTGATATCTAAATTGTGGGAAGCAATGGCGTGCCATAATTATATTGATGTTTTACTGCCATCACAGAGAGAAAGGACTGCCTCTTGATAAGTTCTTTCTGCATTCCTATCTACAGTCAGGCATATTTCACCAAGAGAATATTAAGGAAATGTGCAGCGTGTTTAGCATGAGGCATAATCGTGCATAATTCCAAGAAATACCTTTTCCCTCTGGAGTTAAAATTCTGTTTATGTCAATGGAACACAAGCTGTGCAGAGCGTGCATCTTGCACTTCCATTTTGTGACTTATTAAGAATACGCAATGCAAAAAAGCTTACCATGTCCCTTTGGAGCATGCATGAGTGCAATATTTATCCGGAACGGGACAACCCGTTATTGATGGCATATTTGAGGGGAATTGACAGAAAGTTATAGGCATTCTGCATGTTGGCAAACTTTAGCATAGAAGTAACACATTTGTACAGTGTCATTCATACCTTCATGCTTAGTTTGTTTGGTAAGGTATATTAATTTTTACCTGTGCGTGATAATTAATGATTCCTTATTTAGCTGTGATTTGTCTCAAAGAAAAATTCTAGCCGAGTACCAGAGTTTCTCAAGAAGGTCTCATTGTGGGGCTCTGATTCTTGCTGAGACCAAACCTGATCTGGCGTTCTAGCCTTTCTCATATGATTGTGTTTCCTTGGGGACGTCACTAAGCAAATACACAAGTGTTTGGATGCCGAGGTGTGCACGGTGCACCTAATTGGTCTATCTGTGTGCAAATTGAAATGTTAAAGTTATTAGCTGATTAATTATTTGCACAGCCCCTGTGCTGCTGCGGGAGCTGCCAAGTTGATGAGCTTTGCAAATGGCGTCCTCCTTGATGAGTGTAATTACACTTTGCTGATGAGTGCAACCAACGTAGTCCCACCATTCTTGTTAAACTGTTAAACAACTAGTACTTGCTAGTTGTTATTGCTTCCCATGCCAACATGGTAGGTGGCATATGTTCAGACTCTGGCTGTGGACACTTCCTCTGTGACAGTCTGACCCCCATGCTTTGGATCACATAATTGAGAGTTGTGAAAAAGGTAATTTGTGGCTGTTGCTCCCTTGTAGAGAAAGTAGCTTGTATGTGGACGTAAGTGGTAGAGGACAGAAATAGCTACAGATAAGTAGATAGATCACAAGGCAGATAGACAGACGCCGGTTAAATTGTGGAATACAGTGCAGGCCCTGATATATATTGACTTAAATAAGTAAACGTTTGGTCCATTGGAAATACGTTTACCCCTGGCGGGCCGAAAGTACATGAAGAGCTAACCAGTACAACAAACTATAAATTCTTGGCTTTAGGGATTCTCAATGAGGTCTTTTTATTTCACATTTTATTTTATTTGCAATTATTTTATGTAGAATGGACTTAAGTCAGGAGAGTTTCATAGCACTGTAATATAACATGTAAGATATGTCACATTTACAATACATCTTTTACCACACAGCACCATTACCACTAAGGGGCTCATTACGATGTCGGGCGGAAATACTCCGCCCAGCACCGTCTCGGATTCGGGACCGACCTACTTGCGGTCGGCAGTTCCAACTGCCGGATTACGATGCGACCGAACCCTGTTTGGTCGGATTCCCATTGTTTCCTATGGGAGCTCGTGTTCCGCCCGACAACCGGTCGTAACACCGTCTCCTATGGGGAAATGGGGTGTGTGCGGAAAACCCTGCACCCTGTCGCAGGCACCCCACGGTGCCTGCCACACAATGCAGGGTTTTACAGGGGGATCCCTTAGATACCCCCTCAGCCATCAACTGTAGGCTGCGGGGGTCAGGGAGCCCTGCCAGGGGCCCCAAAAGTCACTTTCTGACAGCCTTTACGTGTCGGACAGGCCGACGCGGAAAGGCTGTTGGGAATCGACATCGTAATCGCAATGGCAGAAACGCTGTCCATAGGTGTGTACGATGCGGTTCTGACCGACACGAATACTCCGCGAGTCAGTTGGAACCGATTTGGAATGCCCGTGCGGTTCACCTCCCGACCGCGAACATCGTAATCGGGCGGTTGGAATGTAAACCGAGTTGGTTGGAAGGGCTCCGACGCGGTCGAGGAGATTTCGACTGTCAGGAGGAGGATTTCCGCCAGACATCGTAATGAGCCCCTAAGTGTTTACTATGCAGGTAAGTACCTCAGAGGCTATTTTAAAGGTACCTTTACAACACAATACTTTATAACACAAGTAAGTTATTTTTTAAATCTATAGTACACACAAACGCTTATACACACACAAATATAAATACATAAGTGTGTGTGTGTGTGTGTATATATATATATATATATATATATATATACACACACACACATGTGTGTATTTGTATTCAGTGGTGTGTGTTTATTGTTCAGGGATTGATGAGATAAACGGTGGTAAGCGGTCTTATTAGGTCTAAGGGATGGGTAGGAGTAAAGGGTGGCAAAGGAGTATTTAAGTTTAAGAAATGGGTAGGGGTAAATGATGTTAAGGGGGCTTTTTGGGGAACGGATGGTTGGGGTAAAAGGGCTAGTAAGGGGTTTTTAGGTAGAAGGCATTGGTAGAGGTAAGGGGTGGTACTAGTATGGCGTTTTTAGGTTTATGGGATGGTGTAAGAGTAAATGGGTAATATATTTTTAGGGTTCAGGGATGGTTAGTGGTTAGAGGTAGAAAGGAGCCTTAGGGTATAGGTAGGAGTAAAGCTTGGTAAGGGTTTATAGGGTTCAGGGATGGCTAGGGCTAAAGGAGGTAGTACATGGTTTTTAGGTTTAAGGGATTGGTAGGGATCAGTAAGTGATTTTTAGATATAAGGGATGGGTTAGGAGTAGTAAGGGTTTTTTGCACTGTGGGAGTGGGGAGAGGGATTAAAAAAGATATATATCTATATATGGTTCCCTTCTATATACAGTACATCCCAGCATTTTTTTTCATGCTAAAACAACGCAGGTACAACGTGTTGTAAAAACCACGTTTAACATTCCAAGTGATAATGGTGTGCGTGGTAACATATGATATTCGGCATGTAAGGTTTATTTTACATAGAGATGTCCGAGTACCTTTCACCGTTAGAATATGACTATTGTTCCATGCTCACAAATCAATAATACTGCACAAGGTATGCACAGATTTCATGGATGTCGACCGGGTCTGTACGGTCGGTTGGTATGATACATACACTTTTGCAGAAACATGGTAAAATGTCCAGATGTCTATTAATAAATAATGTGACAATACCCTAAGCAGTAACAGTTGTAGATCACCATTTCACACCTTCTGCCCAGTAACTTTTATGTATGCAGTGTTTCAGCTTTATCTGTGGAAGACGTTCGCTAAGATGCTATGGCATCTGACACCTCTAGACAATTTGTTTTAGAAGATGGGCTCTTTGGGTTTGTTGTAAATTTCCGGTAGTAACCCCCTTTTCCTTTATGCATTAGTTACCAGAAAAAGATGCAATCAGTAGGTAACTGTGACCACTTAAATCACCTCGGGTGTTTCATGGAGCCTCTCCCTTCAAAAGAGGAATTTTGAAGCCCTGAGTTCACACTACGGAAATTGTGTATTAGCATTAAGATCTAGTAAGAACCTGGACAGTATAATAAGGACTTTGTTTCTTGCTCACAAGACCATCTCCAGTGTTCCCAGCACCTCGCCAGGGAAACACTATTTTCACAAACTTCCTTCTGATTCAGCCCACATTTTTACTCCCGGTCAGTTGAGTACATACGAAGCACGAGCCTGTGTACTGTGATTTACATTGCACTCTTTGTTCATCTCACAATGGAAGCAACATCCTCTATCCTTCTAGTAGAAGTGCTAATATTTTATATGAGGGTCTGGAAAACCTTAGTGTCTCACTGAAAAATCTACATCTATGGTCTTCTGCCTCTGTCCCAATGATTGGCTGAATGTGTCATTTCACAACAGAATTACATTTTATTTAGTAGTACATTAATAGGATTTTGTTAAATTCTTGCCACATGTTGTAAATAAGACCCATGACGCACAGAATTCAGATCCTTTTTTAAGGGAGGGATTCAGGAAGTGGGTGTAGATAATCTTACTTTATCATGCTGCATCATTTACTTAAGGCTTACCATTGTAACTTGTAATTGATTATTTTCCTCCATCATGCTTTAATTGCCACATGATTGTGGTCTGCTGTCAGCCAAAGTTATCTTCTCTATAAGCCATTTTTGACCTTTAGCTATTCGTTTCCAGGGCTGTTTGCAAGGCGTTGTTGTAAATGCTTACCATATTACTCAAAAAATCACCTTGCACAACATTTTGCCACGTGAATCTTTTCTGAATTCACATGCTGTTCATTTTTCTGCCATCTAGTGGTTGGGTCTGAAACTGTCCCTATTTTCTTTTTTTTCTCCTTTTTGTTGGTGATTACCATATTCAGATTATTGTTTTCTACCCTTGGGCTCATATATATTATCGTGGGCTCCAGGTTGACATTCGTTGGGGAAAAGACTGAAGGTGGTGCCGAGATTCGTTGCGCAGGATGGAGACGAGACATCGCAGATGAATCAATCAGACATCAAAAAGAGGGCTGTAACAGGAAGCAGGTTTATTTTTCTGTTGGGCTTCAACCACATAGGTTCGGAGAAAGGACAGCCGGTGAATGCTAGCTATTCGTTGGTTTTTTCAGTTTAAGGACCTCTGATGGAAAATACTCCATTTGGGTTTTCCCCAATTACCATCATAAATTGGCACCGAAAAGGTCTGCAATCTATGCCTCCCGAAGAACCATTAGGTCAGATGGATGCAAGGTTTATGAGGTCTTTCTGCAAAGAACTTTAAAGGTCAGTGAAAAACAATACTGGGCACTATATGCTATGTCCCAAGCAAAGCAAGTGTCCCTGAAGGACCTGTGGTTGTCAGACAATGAGGATCTGTTAGAAGAGACAGAGGAGGGCCTAATGCGAGCAAGGAGCGAATGCCTAGGATTTAACATTGATATATTTGGGAACCAGAGGCTTATTGGAAAAGGCACCGAATGAGCATGTACCAACGTCGGAGAAGCATACCCCACAATGCTACGTAGTTGCCGCGGGCCCTAGCCTAAAACCTCAGACTCGAAGTCTCAGAAACAGACCTCTACATAGAAACATTCCACAGTCGACGGAGCTTCAAAGAGCCCCCTGAATCACAACAAAAGACATCAGTGGGAACAAACCATTGTGCTCCGTCTTCAGTACCGAAAGAGGATCAAGATAGGAAGAAGGAAAAAGAACACAAAAAGGACAAACCAATGCCAGTGAAAAGGAAACACAGCTTAGCAATAAGTGCCAAACAACAAGCACCTGATGTTGAGAGGAAAAAGCAGCAGCTTGAAGTCGAAATGGCAACATTTCTGCAGAAGAAAAACAGTTCCACTAATTAGAAACTTACAGGATACCCTCAGAAACAAGATAGAAGAGAACTAAGGAGGAAACACCCTCAGACCTAGAACTCTCACTAGTACTGGAGCCATAGGAGTAGATTTATGAGGAGCATGATCAACCCGTGATGGAGAAAAGCTCACATGCAATGGTCAAGAGGGCTACTGCTCATGAAAAAACAGGCGGTGGACTGTGTCCTACTAGAAACACTAGGCAGTGATCTGAATGCTAGGAAAAAAATACAGTCCTTCAAGCAAGAACCTAATATACATAGGGTAACACACCCATATACTCTTTAACTGTGTCTACAGCCAATAGGAGGGCTAATGCACCAGCGTCTACAGGACCATCACAGACAAGGGAGCAAAAGGCTGCAGGTAGTAGGTAAACAATGGAAAGGTCAGGAGCCACCCAGTATCTTATTGCCAAATGAAATGCCCTACTCAGCATATACGGTCACCAGCAAAGGGACAAAATTGAAAATCTCATGCATCATGTGCTGAACAATATAAAAAGAGAGCAAAATCTACCATGCAAGAAGGCAAAACAATTGCAAGATATGCTTGAAGTATTCCCTAGATGCTGCAGCCGGCAGACAGCTATGCACTGGTGCCTTACTAAGACAACATTCTTGGCTCAGGGTTTCATGTTTCAAGCATGAAGTCCTTGCATCAATAATCAGTATGCGCTTCACAGGGAAGAGCCTCTTTGGACCCTCAGTGGATGAATCCTTACGACAGATGAAAAAGGAATCCCCTCTCATAAATGGGTTTTTAAAGATTATAAAACATGAATCTAGAGAAAATACTTCCAAACACACCAAAAGAAAAGCACCTGCAAAGCGGTAGAGCTAAAACCTAAGGGACAATAAAAAAAGTACTGAGAGAGGAACAAAATTCATGAGTTGGCTCAGTTTATGTCCTCATTCCCAAGTTGGAACTCGAGACCATTGGTGGGCTTAAGGTTCCTAAACAAATTCTTGCCAGACACAGAAAATCAAGAGTACCACCATACAGGAAGTCATCCCACTTTTGCAGAAGGGAGACTATATGGTGACTATCAATCTCAAAGACGTCTACCTATAGAAGTATCTCAAGTTTGTGATAGGGAACACTCATTACCAGTTAAAGGTTTTACCATTAGGGTAAAATCAGTGTCAAGAGTGTTTACAAAATGTCTCACGGTGGTGGCTGCACACTGACAAAGGGAGGGGATATTTGTTTACCCCTGCATAGACAATTGGCTGGTAAAGGTAAACTTTTTGAGTCAATGCTAGAGCACCTAAGATCAGATAATGAAAATATTGTATCTGCTGTAGTTCTCAGTGGACGTTGCAGACACCACAATATCTGACCATGATAACTGTGATTGCTTTATGCATCCCTTTAATTCCCTTCACCAGGTTACATATGAGAACCGTTCAAGGATGGTTGCAAAGTCAAGGGTCACAGTAAACAGGGGACAGGGAAGATCGAGTGAATGTTTCAAAGAAATTGCACACAGAGAGACAGAGGTGGGCATTACAAAGCATAACAAAAGGCAGGCCATTTAAACAACCATCTCCACAGTGACCACCACCACGGATTTATCCCACATCAGGTGGCGTGTAAATAGAAACTTAAAGATCATGGGGCGTTGAACACCACAAGGGGTTGCAAAACACATAAATGTGTTGGACAGTTTTCCTAGCACTGAAAGATTTCCGCAGGGAAATCTCAGGAAAAGTAGTACGAATTCAAACAGACAACACAACTGCAACGTTCTGAACAAACGGGGGCACAAAATCATGTGTTCTATCCAGGCTAACAAAGGACATCTGGAGACGGGCAAACTAGTGTAGGATCTTTTTAGTAGTGATACACCTGCGAGGGTAACAAAATCTAGAAGTAGGCAGATTAATCAAGCTACAAGCAATATTGTACAAGTGGGAGTTAGATCAAGGGATGGTGGACACAGTCTTTCAAACTTGGGTGACGCCACAAACAGATCTGTATGCAAACGCCTAAGCTCTTCCTCTGATCCCCCCCACAGCCGTCCAAATGAAAATGCTATGCAAGTAAATGGACCAAATTTACACACTGGTGCATGAAAGAAAATCTGTTACTCAACCTTACAAAGAACAGAATAGTTTACCAAACATTTGATGCATTTACTTTTTGTTAATCTCTTTTATGCTAGAGTCTCATACACCTGAGGTCTCACGGGGAGAAACATTTTCTCCAGTGAAGTAATTAAAAAGTTTCTAAAACGAGTGTCAAGAATTTCACCACAAATGTTGGCCCCCTCTTCCATCTGGAACCACAATCTGTAACCATAGTTTTGCAGCTTGTAGCTATTTTGGACTACCATGCAATATGCCAACCTCCCCAGTGAAGGAACCAAGGGTAAGCAAAAAGGCAAAGCCCAAGAATAAATAAAGCTACACATTACAGGACACACAGGTCACCATATCAAGTGAAAAAAGAATCTGTAGATGGGGACCACATGTTGGGGTATTGAGGTCTTACATTTGACATCCTAAGGGGCAAGCATTACCGACCTTTGGGCGACACCCAAAGGAGAAAAAAATGCGAAAATAGGTACAGTTGTTGCCCAACCACTAAAGGGTGGAATAATGCACAGCATGTGAATTCAGAATAGATGAAAAAGAATTATTACCGAGAAGTAACTTTCACCTGCTGGAGGGCACTGGAACCTAACATAAACCAAAGTGAAGGGCCTATGAAAGTAGGGAGGAATTTTTACTTTGGTCATAGTCCACATTTGTAATAGAGTGGTCTTCTGAGAGAAGGAGTCTCCAGTTGGCAGAAGATCTAAAAAATTGCTTGTATTTTATTAGCTTTTGTACGGTTTAAAATTGTCCTAAGTATTGCATTTTTTTAATACTGTCAGAGTAACTCAATTCTTCACATGGCAAAAACTACTGCTACTGTCTTCTGCAAGACCGACATTGCTTTATTGTTTAATCAATCTCCTTATGATTTGGAATGTGCGCTAGAGCTTCACTTGAGTACTCCTTATTAGTGCCAGAGGTCGATCATTGAGATTCAGAAGTGTTACTGTTTTGTCTTTGATTGCTTGGTAATTTCTGCCACAGTGCCATTCTTAATAGAGCCTCTGGGATATTAATTGGTTTATTTTTATTTTTTATAAAGCGCTTAAATACCCCAGAAATGGGTTGTCCTGGTGCTAAAGAAGCCACAAACGTACATAGAGAATTACAAGCAGACAATCTTACATAGAGAATAGATAGTTTTATAGGAGTATGCGAAATTGTAACAAGGATTTTATGCTCTGATAGACCGAGGGGAGAGTATTCCAGGTTCAAGAGGTGATGACCATAAAAGAACAGTCACTAATGCGGACTTTATTAAAATTGGGGATGTTGACATAATGCTGAGTGCTAAAGCGAAGGGGTCTCACAGGGATGTAAAAAGAGAAGCAATTTAATTTAAGATGGCAGCCTTAAAAAGATATTGCCTGCTTATAGGCAGCCTATCAAGGGTGGAGAGATGGACTGAAATACTGGTTTCCTTACCTAACCCTTCAAATGAGAAGAACCGCTTAATTCTGAATCAGCTGCAGTCCTGTAAAGAGTTATAACAAACCAGCCTAGAAATGTTGAGGGCCTGGATCAAGGTTTTCCTGTAGGAGCAGGGAAGCAACAAAGTAATTTTCCTGAGGTCATGGTGTCTCTGCATGGTTGAAGGCCCATGGTGTCAGGGTGTGCATAAACTAAAAAGAGATAATGTCAACATGGAATAGTCTATACAGCTCTGCCATCTATTGCCTCACTGAAAAAAAACTTTGTTTTACACTTTTATTCAATACATGGTAACATATGTTTCAGAAATATCCAACTAAAATGAATAATTTTCTTTTTCAGGGTGGCCTTTGTTATGAAGAAACATTTAAACACACATTTATTGGGCAAGCATGGCGTTGGAACACCAAAAGAAAGGTAACCATAATCAATTACTTTGTACCAAAATTTGTGAGGAGATCAATCCTAGTTTTTAACAAGATACATTTGTCTTTTCTTTGAATCAGAAATAGTTTTACAATTTGGTGGAAAAGACATAAACTAGCAATTCATTAAAGGTTCAGAAGATAATGGAATAAATCAGCATATTGTTGGGGAATTCTTTTGATAGAGACATCTTGGGCGACAAACTGATTCATGTTGATGAGTTTGTAATGATCCATAGGTCAGATGCAGAACTGTATAAGGGGATAAGACCATTCTTTTTTGAAAACCTCATTTGAACCTGGTAAGGACAGACAAAAGGCATTGCTCATAAAATTATTCTTCCCATTCTGCTTTGATCACCTTTAGCTCAGCTGGTTTTTTTCTGGTCAATCATTAAATGATATGCGCAGTATGACAGAAAATCTAGCACCCTTTTGTGATTTTGGGTGTGTGGGTTCCTAGCTCCCAGGACTTCTAGTTAACCCTTCAAAGGCAGGCTTTGACTATTCGTTGAAGAGCCAAGATCTATGACACTAACCTTCAGTTATTGCATAGCTAAAATAGAACTAGAAACTGATGAAAAAATGCAGCAGTTAACTAAGTGTATAAAGATGTACATTTTGAGTGAGCGAATGACAATTTGTTGAGATCGACGCCAGCAGATTGAAAATTCGAATGAATTATTGAAGATCTTCATTCTCCAATAATATACATGAGAAACACAAAAAAGTAGGTTTGAGATCATGCGAACTGAATCCACTTACACTTAATGTATTGGTTATACAATGTGACAACATATGTCTGAAAATATAAATATGACTGATTTGATTACCTTGTTATTGCACAACAAAATAATAATTGTTCATGTTTTTTGCCAGTTTCATTCCCAGTAGCTTACATTCGGAGCTCTCTATGATACTGTCATCTGCAATCAATGTGGTAATTCTTTTTTACAAAGACAAGAATGTGCACCTGTGCTTCAACACTGTGATAAAACATTATTTTGAATAGGGGTGACCGGTTCCTACCAGGAATGGCCGATATGCTGGAGGAGCTGGGGGTGGGCGGTCGGGAGTGGGGGAGGGGTGGGGGGAGGGGCACTAGGGGTCAAAGGGGATAAAAAAAATAAAAATAACTTTATTTATTTATTTGAAAAGTTTTATATAGCGCTGGCTAGACCCGGAGGTATCAGAGCGCTTTACATGAGGATCATAGAGTTACAAGTTACACATTACATCCGTTACAAGAGCATAGTAAAACACAGGAAAAAGAAAAACAATGTTACGGTATTACCTGCAGGTGTTCCCGTAGCGGTCTTCTGCTCCTCTTCAGGAAGGCACAGGCTCCCAGAATGCCCTGCGGCCAATCCTGAAGCTGTTGTTGCGCATGAGAGCAGCTTCAGGATTGGCCTGAGCGCCCTCGATTTGCGCTCCAGGACAGACTGGGAGTCTGTGCCTGGTCTGTCCAACTGAGCTGCGTTGCTGGGTTGGAGAGAGCTTTCACTGCTCATGATGGTTTGGCCGGCCTGAGACGGGCGGCCAAACCATCAAGCGCAGTGATGGAAATGCACTACCACTCCCCTCAATGCCTGTCACCACCAGGCCCCGCCCCAAGATTCTGCAGGGATGGAAAAATAAAACGAGTGTCTTTTTATTTTTATTTTCCTGCCATTTTGGATGGGGGGGGGGGGCAAGGGTCCTCCGCCATAGTCGAGGAGCCGACGCTGGTTTCTACTCTGTGCAGACCCAAACTGTTCTTTTGCAGCTTTCCAAAGTTCATCCTCCGTGTCCCTATTACTGTATTAGCATCATTTGTGGTCTCTGGATGAAAGCTGTACTAGCATCCTTAAAGTGGCTGAAGGGTAGAAAGGAGTCTTTGGTATCGATGTAGCAATGATGGCCACTTTATTGATGCAAGTTTAAACAATCATTGGCAATAGGTCTGGCTTCAAAGGAATGTTGAATGGTAATGCAAAGCTTACAAGTAAATAGCATGAGACTAGATTTGTATTTGTGTGGAATCAAAGAACGGTATAATAATATGGGTGTAGGTTAAAAGGTCAGATGAGATTTGCACTGTCAAGCCAGACCCAAATAACCATGTATGTTAATGACTGCCCTCCTCCCAACTGTGCTTCTGCCAGAGAAAAACAACATAAATGATCTAGTTTTCTAAGACACATTCCAATGTCATGTGTGTTTCCCAGAATGTTTAATCATAGGTAGCTGGATAAATAAACAAAAGGATCACAACTTTATGGAGGGCACGCACTTTTTGTGAAAGCACACAACTTCTGCCCAATTAAAACATGTATTCCTGACTCCCTACATCTAGGTGGAGTCAAGGCCCCTCTCTAGTGATGCTCATATAATTGTCTGGCGACAACTGCGTTGTCAAACCAGAACGTAAAAAGACAGACACGCCCCCCAAAGGGTAGATGGTCCTTTTACTTTATAAGCCTCTTTTTGTGAACTGAGCACAAAAGATCTCTACTACTGTCAACCGAAAATGTAACTTGCCTGATAGAGAGCCCTTCGTCTGTGCTGTGCCTCTGGTTATTTGCCA
This sequence comes from Calotriton arnoldi, assembly GCA_963921515.1. Classification (NCBI taxonomy): domain Eukaryota; kingdom Metazoa; phylum Chordata; class Amphibia; order Caudata; family Salamandridae; genus Calotriton; species Calotriton arnoldi. Next base: position 1,373,918 of record CAWUFW010000564.1, on the reverse strand, counting down.
TGAGGGAGTCCTTTAGGGACGCAGAAAAATAAGTGGGCAATAATTGGAAAAATAAATAGGTTTTTCAAAGCACTGTTACTTGGTCATGACAAAGGAAATAATTCTGTACCAGATTTGCAGAAATTTTCTAACCTTGGTACACAGCCTCTATTTGCATGGTGATGGCACTTGTGAGATTCACTGATTCAACTAGTGGTACCGGTGAATAGACTAGACCTTTCAAAGTGTGGTCTTTTTTGTCATCGCCTCTCAAAGACATCTGTCATATGCATATTCTATATCCGACACCGTGGCAAATAGTGGGTAAAGGAGTACCCTGCTGTTGGGAAACATAGTTATTGTACTATCCTGAGCTGAGTAATTCCCTAAATACATGTTGTATCCAACAGGGTTAAAGTAGACCTTTTATATATTGGAGATGTTATCCTCAGATTGTAAGTTTGTATCACTAGGGGAAGTCAGATGCGGATGGACAAAAGACCCCAGGCGTTTTATAAGGTCAATAGATCACAACTATATTTGAGTATGCAATCTATGTAGCTGTAAGGTGTGTATTCCCCTTTTCAAACCTGCCTTGCTTCTCTGGCTTGCCCCTCGTTGGGAAATATCACTTGCTGGCTCCAGTGCCCAGCTCCTGATTCCTGCTCTGCTGCAAAGGAAGCAAGGTAAGTAAAAAAAAAAAAATGTGTTTGTATATGTATGTTTGCGAGTGTTGTGTTTGAAAGTGAATGGGGTTGAGTGAAAGTGTGAGTCTGTTAAAAAGGAGTGTGTGATTGGAGATTGTGAGAAGAATTCGAAATGAGTCAGGGGTGTGGCTATCTGTGGTGCAGCGGGTGCAGTTGCACCAGGGCCCAGAGTCAGTGAGTTTGAAAGGGTGAGTATGTGTAAGTGTGTTTGTAAGTGAGAATGAGAACCAGCGAATATGAGTACATTTGTGTGAGTAACACTGAGTGGGAATGAGTATGAGTGGAAATGAGTAAGTGAGAGAATGTGAGATCGAGTGAGGGAGAAGAGAGTAATTAGGAGTATGAATGAGGCAAAAAAAAATTTAAATGGTGTGAACTTCGGCAGATATTACACCTCACCACTTCCAAAGGTTACCAGCTGCCACTGGTAAACATCTGATAGCCCTTTGATAGCGGAGAGCACACCCGGAAAACTAGTATGGAAGGGAGAATAGGTAATATTGTGGGTAAATAAGGAAATCTATCTCACACCCAATGTTCTCCTCTGTTGAGGACATCCTAGAGCAAGAACTGACAAAGCCAATTGGTCTAGCCTTTGGGACCTATGGCTTTCGCAATGCTTTTAGGAGATGCTGTACAGCATTGGTAAAAAGCAAAATGCTAGAAAAAATACGTCATGATGGGATATGCATGTAGCGCGTGTCCGTCTTAACTCTACCATACCCGTGTCATTAAGTAATTGCATGCATGCATGATAACGTGTGCACGCCTACTGAATGACGCAGGTGCTATTTTTTTTTTTACCAATCCAAGATAGCAGACTCCACTGATGCTGTAAATAAAAAATGGTTTTAATTGCACTAAATCACATTTTAGCTATTGGAGCAGCGCTGCAGCAAATTGGAAGTGCTGGACTTCCCAAGAAATGTAAAACAATTAAAAACATAAAAAATGAAAGGACTTTGAGTAGTGGGTAAGCAATGGAGAAGTGGGTGTGTTGGGGGAGGGGTTAAATAAAACTTGTAGGAAGAGAAAGGTTAACGGAGGAAAACGCAGCACACAAGGCAGAGAACAACATGGAGCATAGTGGGGGAAGAAGCATGCAAGAGCGAGATCAGCACACAACAGGCAGAGCAACACTGAGTGTGGGGGTATTTGGCGGGGGAGAAGCACACGATGGCGAGAGCTGGAAAACACTGTACTTTCATGGAGTGCTTACCGAAAAAGAAACCAGTACTTCCCCTAAAGGTGAGCAGTGGAAGGATACAGGTCAGCCCATCAAGAGCTTGGTGAAGAGGCTATGCTCCAGTTGAGAGAGACACACAGAAGAGGAAGGAAAGCTGTTGTATAAGAAGCGAGGAAATGTGTGACAATAAAGCCAACCAGTGGAAAGAATGGGCGAGCTTCAAGCCCACTTTGCATTTTTGGGATAGTCTGCAACCGGACAGCGGAAGCTGTCTGGTAGGTGAAACCTAAAAATATGTCAAATATTTGGACCACGATGTGAACCAGTTGAGGTGTTTGTTGACACTACACACACATTGTCTTGTTAACTGGGGTTTTGAAATGAATAAGTATAAACGGTATAACTGTTCTATTCGCTGCCATTGGGACCCGTGATGACGTGGTGTAGCAAACTCCCAATATTATGAATAGTGGTGAGTGACGCTATACTGTGTGACATGAAAAAGCGCTTTGACTCCTCGCCAGGGGAAGTAAGCGCTATAAAAATGCAATTACAATACAATAGAAAATGGTATTGCTACACTGGCAACACAATGTCAAAAAACATACTTGGAGAAGATAGTTAGCAAGACTTTAAGGTTTTTCATTTAATGGCCATTGTTCTTCTCCGTTTCCAAGTGCCGCAGTTAAGAATTAGCCGGGCAGAGCAGCCGAGGTGTTTGCCATGTCCTTTGCCTAATGTTCTGCCTGATATTATTGTTCGTATGAATCACAACTCGAGGGCATGTGCTCCACTCAACAAGCTCATAAAAATGCAGACAAACCGACTTAATAATCAGAATTAAAATAGTGCAAATTAATCATTTGATGAAGTGACCACTAGGGACGTCATTCTATTTCGGGAGGGGAGGGCTTGCATATCGTAACCTTTGCAGATATATGGTGCTCACCTATAAATCTAAAACAGGCTGTAAACACGCGTGGAGGAATGGGGGCGGAGGGGGCTGGTAGTATTCGGGTTTTGGCGCCATTGTTTCTCTGGTAGAGAATAACAAATGAGCATATCTTTTTTGTATTAAATTGATTTCTTATTGGCCTTCATGCCACTCGCACTGAATCAAATTCGTGTTTTTGAGTGAACTATTTTCCGCCAAATGACTTCTTCCTGTCCTGTCTGCCGGCGTTGTCCAACTGCAGTTTCCCATCTAACATTTCAGCATAATGGGTAGCCGTGTCAAGTCACAGGATTGCTCCAGCAATCTAATTTCCCTGCAGCGGTCCCCTGCAGGCAATAGTCGAGATTTAGGCCGTGCAAATGTGGCACAATAAAAACTGAAACCCCTTCTTTCTTTCTTCCTTCCTCCTCTGGAGAGGAAGCTGTTGTCTTTCTGCAAAACTTTCTGGGCAGCGTGCAGGGAGACGCACTTACAAATTGAGTTCCCATTACCTTTTTTAGAACATTGCGTTTGTGCCTTGCATTTCAGGAGCTTGCTACATTGTGCTATATCCAGTTCATTGTTTTGCTTCTTTTTTTTTTTTTTTTTTAACATCTTGAATTTGATGCTTTTGCCTGATACATCAGGAAGTGTACCACGTATAAACAAGAGCTAACTAAATAGGTTGTGACAATTTGATTAATAATGCATCTTGTTTGCTGGTGTTTAGTCCTGTTGGTTTGACTGATGTATGCAAAGATGGTAATTTATTAAAAGCAAATTCATCTGATTGCACTGCAGGGTTTGATGGAGCAAAAAACGTGTCAGCATGACTAGCATCAAAAGCAGACAATTGGAAGTTGTTCTCTTCTCGCATATCATGCATACATGGCAAGGAGTTTGGATTGTTTTTGCAAAGAACTTGGGAATTGTATTGTGTACAAGCCCTGATAGCAGTGCTTAATTTTCAAAAAAATATAAGTGCCAGGGCCCTCTTTAGGAGGCCACTGCACCTTGTACCACAGGTTGCCCCTGCCAACGTCGCCAATGATAGTAACAACACAAGTACTAACATTCACACTCCTACAAGTGTGACAGTTCGGACTATTTCAGGCCCCCAAAGCTATAAGAATGGCTTGGATGGCAGGTAATATTCATTTTTTAATGTATATTGAGTTAATAATTAAGTGGTGCTGTGATCATCTTTAAATCAGCCAGACAGCGCCACCTTGTGGCAGACTGTCACAGGCCCTGGTGCTGACAATTAAGTGCCGGTGCAGAGCACCGGAAACCACCAGCTCAAATTAAGCACTGCCTGATAGTTATGTCCTTGGTCTTCATGAATGAGAGGCGGGGGGTTAACTTTGACATACAACTGAAGTGTTTTCATTGAGTAAGCCCCTCTACGTTGTGGACGTCGATTAATCAAAATGCCAGAGATAAGAGAAGTGACATCATCCACCGTTTTCCAACCTGAAACCAGCTTGTATTGCCATTCAACCCCTACTAGCCTTTTATTTGCTGCAGGGGGGCGGGAAGAAGAACAAGGAGAGGAAATGACGTTAAGTTAGAGTCATGCTTACTTTCCCTTGTTGATGGCTTTATAGCCCCTGAAATCAAAACTCCAAGGTGTAGTGAGTTTTATTGTGTTAGTGTTTGTATAGCACTTTCCTACCCCTTGCTTGGACCAAAGCACGGAGTAAGGAGCTCCTCTGTTTGAATAATGTATACAGCACTGCATACCCCTAGCAGGTGCTAAGCCTAGTTAACATGTATGCTTTTAGTGCTGATGCATCTTGCTATTAGCCAAGGTGTTTTAACCTTACCTCATTGCATGCAGGTGTCATTTATAGGAGATGACCAGTAACAGGGCAAGCCTCTTTATTTCCTGCATACTGCAACTTATTCTGGTTTCAAGCAACAACTCCCATGATTCCAGACCCAGCATGATGACTGTTATCATGTACGCAGTAAAACATCTTGGTGGAAGCAGCATGGTCTCTAGAACTCAATTACATTTAACGGGAATGTGATCGAACTGCAGTAATTGTAGGATTTAAGGGAGGGAGTCTAGATTTGAATGCCAAGATTGTTCTGTACCTTAATTATGAGACCAGAACTTTCAGGTAACATTTTAACATTAGTTAAGCATTTGGCTGAGCACCTTGCATATATTTGACACAGTGTAGGGACTGGCTGAGACTTGTTTACATTGTCGGTTCCCAGAAGGTATTCATTCAGAAAGTCTTTTCCTGCAGCAAAATCAGCAACTCCATAAAACTATCTTTCACTAAGGACTATCATGAATCTCTGGGTTTCAAAGGTTGCAGGGCTGCTCCTGCACCATATTGTTTCTCCTGACCAGTGTTATTAAATTCATTATTGAGAACACTGCATCAGTGTAGTTATGTGGGTGATATTGAGACCATCTTAGTAAGCAAATGTGCTGTTGGCTCTATTGTACTTGACTATATGCAAAAACATGTTCTAGCGTATTTTAGAAATTATACATTTTCATTATCATTGCATTTTAATTTGTAGTTAGTTCAATAAAAGGTACCGACATATGATGTGTTAGGATTGTTCTCAAGTAATGAAGACAATTCTGCAGCACAATAGATCATTTTTAAACTGGCCAAAACACGTTGGATAGAAATTTGACATAAAATATGTTCTGGTCACGTATTTTACTCTTCAGACACACGATCTATTCTATCAGCTCATTTTTAATGACTTGCTGCCTTTATAGTTAAGCTAGTGGAAATATAATAAAGGTGATCATCAATTTCGCTCATTTATGAAATGTTGTTTCTGACGGATAAAGCAGATTCCTAACCGTTTCAATCATTCCCAAGAACCAGAATGGATTTGGAAAATGTTCCTGCCATTGCTCTCGCCTGCCTCCTTAGCAATGACATGGAGTTGCATGTAGGCCCAACCCTGCTAAATGGCGTTAGTTCCTCTTTTACCATGCCCTTTGAAATTAAACCAGAGCTTTGCTCCCAACTTTATAGGTGTCTTTTACAGATTTCGTCAAACTATTTACTTGATAGTGTGCAAAAGGGGTGTCTTGGCCCCTAAAACTACATGGCTTAAGGCGTGCCATGCCTGTAGGAAACAGAAGTCAGTCATAAACACTCACAATGGCTGCCTTTGGTGATTTGGCTCCAAACACGACACAAAGACCTGTGACAAATGCTCCCTGATGCATCAGAAGCCATCGGAGTGTGAAGCCAACATTTTAGTTTGCTGTCCATAAGAGCCGGGGCTGATCCCATTCGAAGTCACAAGCCTGATCCTTGGGTAAATTCAAGACAAAGCTAAAAGATAAAATGGCAGAAAGCATAAGAAGACCAAATAGGGCACCCCTGCCATTCCCATTTCAGGAGGAAGTTGTGCTGTCGGCACTCTGACTCCAACGCCGTCATCTGACTAAGCCTTGATTCCAGAAATGGAGATAATGGCTACAAGTTTCTCAGGCCACCATCAACTCTGCAGCAGATCAAGACCATCAGGGGGGCAGTGCTAGAGTTCCAGGTCCCTTTGATGCACCTTTGGGCCACACAAAGCCAGAGCCTCCAGTTGGATATCTGGTATGAACTGGCCCCGTCGGCCTCAGACTGACCCTCAGCTGGCACCATGCTGTGCCTCAGCACTTTGCCGCATGCCCCACTGCTAGTTTCCACCTTGATACCAACCTTTGCCCTAGAAATCCCAGATTTAATCCCAATCCCGATATCGAACCTGGAGCCGACTTCTGCAAGATCTCTGCCTTTCGCACTATGAGATAACTAAAGTGCAACCTATATCTTTTTCTTTCTTCAATAGTATTTTATTGAATTTTAACGTAGTACAAAACATATGAAATCGTTAATAATCAAATATGTTGTAGTGAACAGATTCGAATTTCCACTTGGCAACTCTCTTCCTCCCTCCTCCACCTGTCCACTTCCCTGACACTTATCTCTATTCTAGAGAGTGAGACTGACCCTGGTGATGAGCCAAATTGATATCACATTTTAATCATCCAATGTTGCCTTTACTCCTTTCACTTTATTTTAACTAAGTACTTGCAAGTCTTAATGACCATAGTCTTTCTAAAACTGCAGATTCTTCAGTCAAATAATCAAGCAATGGCTTGTATCTTTCAATGATTCCTCTATTGTTTCCTTGGTTCTGCAGCAATACTACAAAAGGTTGGAAGCAATGTTCAGTTCGGACTCCAATGCAGTTCAGCGGCTGATCCGTAGAGTGAAGATGATGAAGAGGCAGACAATTTACTCCTCTCTCATTATATTGATTCTGGCTTCATCTTCGACCTGTAAAAAAACTTGTAGTTTAGACACATTAAGACACTGAAACTGAGTTGGGCTCAGAGCCTCCTTTGCAGGGGTTTTCCACAGGGTCGCGGAAGTCTTGTATTTAGAGTTGCTGATGGTTGAAACGGAGGTGAACTTACTAACTTAAGTTTTGGTGCCTTGGCCATCAACTACAGAGCAATTAATACCATTTAATGAAGCCCTGGCTGAGGCCCTCATGGCTACCTGGTCGAAACAGGGTTCAGCATCATATGTGAGCTGCCCAGTTGCTTAGCACCACAGGTCCACTCCTAAGGGACCCATCTTTCCTAATGGAATATCCAACTTCGGAGAGTCTGTAAAGCAAATTGAATACCAATACTTTCCCCACTGCTCCTCCAGTTAGAGAGTCCAAAAAGTTTGATGGTCTTGGCAAAATAATTTTTTCTTTTGCCAGTTTTGTCCTACATTCATTGAATGTTGCTTGTATCTTGGGCTGTTATATAAACCCACAGTTTAGAACAGAGAGAGGAAGATCTTGCCCATTCCTGAGGACTTTAGAAGCTTTATTTGCTCAAACCGTACACAACAGCTGGATGCGGGCAAATACATTCTTTGGGACTAGATTGTGTTGCCCATGCCATGAGAATTAGCTTAGTAAGGAATGTTTGGGTCCATGCTGCCTGGTCTTCCGGGGATAGCCTGGTATCATTGATGGTTATGCCCTCGGCGAAGTCAGGCTCTTCAGAGCTAAAGCAAGTTTGGTGCTAGAGTACTTTAAGGATAGCTGGGCTACAGCCTGCTCTTAGGGATTTATTCTCCCGCTCATCAGTTCCACAACAGTATCTGAAATTTCAGGTGTATTCGAGGGGCCTTGCCTACCAACAGAGACAGCCCTCACAACCTGTCCATCAGTGTGGCCAGCCTTTTTGTGACTTTAGAGGGAGAGCTTATAGCAGAGGCCAGTGTCACCAGCAGATACAGCAGTTCTCACCCTCTTGCTCACCTGTGGCAACCACCGCCAAGTCACGTTAGTCTTAATTTCACAACTTATATGGGGTCAGCAGCGGGCAGAATCTAATTTTCCCTGCCTGACTGGCATGCATTTACCTCTGACCAGTGAGTCCTGCAAATTGCTCAGTTCAGTTACGCTCTTCCTTTTTTTGTTTGCCCTTTTAAATGTTACACCAGTTTGTGCATCAGACGCCATTGGAGCATATTGCCATTCTAGCCAGAGAAGTTAAGAAGCTGCTTGCCAAGGCTGCGATTGAATTGATGTCCGAAGCAGAGAGGCACAGTACTACTCCCAATATTTCTGGGTCCCCCCAAAAAGTTAGGAATTTGTAGTTGATTTCAGATCTCTTGCTTCTGCACTCATTCCTGAGAAAGGGCAAATTCAAAATGCTGATGTTAGTCCAGGTGTCTTTGGATTCCAAACACTCAATGGTGGCCTTGGACTTGCAGGACGCATACTTGAATGTGCCTGCAGTCCACATGTTTTTCCTCCGGTTTGTCATGATGTTGGAGCAATTCCAGTACACCCACCTGCCATTTAGCCTTTCCACTGCCTCACCAGGTCTTCACGAAAGTGATGGAAGGGGTCGCAGCTGATCTTTGCAGGATGAGAATGTATTTTTACCTTTATAACTGCTTGCTAAAGGCAAGTTCATTTCAGACAGCCTCAGACTACTTGAAGATGACTGTTTCATTGCTGCCACCCTGGGGATTCTCCATCAAGTGAGCTGAAATCCCATCTTCAGTGTGTGCAGAATATTCCCTGTCTAGAGGCCAGTCTGGGCACTATGACTTTGACAACCTTTCTGTTTTCACTGTGAGTCCGGTGTATTCATGTAATGATCCAAACGTTTCAGGCTTGTTTTTTGTTCCTGTCTTGCATGATTCTGAGGCTTCTTGGCCTCCACACCTCGTGCATGCTCCTGGTGCCTCATGCCTATTGACACAATGAGCTTGGCAGTGAACCTTCACCTGCCCCAACACTGGTGGTGTCTTTCAGACACTATTTGCATATCAGAAGTGGCAGCCCGAGACCTTCAGAGGTCAATGACAGATGCCAGCCTGATGTGCGACTGGCCGTTCTGGTTGCTCCATCCAGAACTCACACTAGTGACACAAATTTTCTCTTGACTAGGTAGGTAACTTAAACATTGTGGTGGTCAGAGGCCTCTGTTCTACAGTGTAGAGCTGCCACCAGTTCAACCTTCTGGATCAGTGTGCCATTTGCCTGGCCTTCCATCTAGGGCTGGTCATTCCAGTTCAACACAACCACCATGTGGTACTGCAACATGCTGGGCTGAGTGTGGTCAAACACCACTGTCTGCAAGCTTTGAGGCTATAGGGAGGCTGGGCCTGCACAGGCTATCATTGATAGATAGTCACCTGGTGGGTTCTCTGAACATCAGGACATACGAACTCCGGTTGCACCTTGCAGACAACAAGTGGTGTTTATTTGCTAAGGTGGTTCAGGACATCTTTGCACTGTGGGTCTTGCCCTCAGTTGATCTGTTTGCTACTGCAGAGAACACTCAAGGTCCAGCCTTTCATTCCCTGGACTTTGCTTCTCAATGCGCTCTAGGAGACTAATTTCTCTTTTAAAAAACCCTGCCCTCCTTTATGCATTCCTGCCTCTGCTGCTGATCACATGGGTCCAGAAGAAGGTCGGCACAGAATTGTCCCAGATCATATTGACCGCTCCAGATTGGGCTTGGAGGATATGGTACCCCAACCTGTGGGAATTGTTTATCTGCCACTGGTTTCGGTGCTTCAGCGGGAGTATCGGCTGTCCTTGCAGCAGGGGAGAATCCTGCACAGGAACCTTCAAAAGCCACATCTCCATGTGTGGAGATTCACTGGAACCAAGTGAGTGGCTTCGAACTCCCTTTAGAGGTTGCAGCTCACTGCCCTTCCATGTAGTCGCTGGTCTAAATTTGATGACTGGTGTGGGGATAGACAGTTCGACCCTCTTCAAGGCAACCTGTTCGATGTTCTGGATGTGGCGTAACATCCAGAGCGGCTAACTTCGTATCTGGCGATCTAGGTTTGAATCTCTGCGTCCGCTACACATCCTGTGATTCTGGGCAAAATCACTTAATCTCCTCGTGCTTATGGACTGCACCAGGATACCCTCATGGGTGATAAGCCACGCTCTACAAATCCCAGTCTTTATTTTGTTTGTTTTATCTCTAGCCTGTCAAGATTGTACTGGGGGTACAGTTAAGGGTTATTTATAGGCCTTTTTGTTTGCCTGATTACCCCTCATTATTAAAGTCTCTGGTTGTGATGCGTTTCTTAATAGCCTTTCGTATACGTCTCCCCAAAGTCCTTTCATTATGTCGAAGTGGAATCTTTATTTGGTCCTTACCTTTTTGATGTGTGTGCCATTTAAGCCTATAGAATAGTAAAGGCACTCCAAAAATGTACCTTATCGAGGTGGATTGTCCTTTGCAATAAGCTTGCTATGCTCGGGGCAAAAAGGATACTTCTGATGGTGTTAGACCCCATTTCATGGCCACAGTGCAGTCAGGGGATTACTGGACTATAGCTGTGGTGTTTGGGGTCTTTTGCCTCTGGTGTCCTGGAGGCCATCCTGTTACGGGTCTGCAAATTAGGCCAAATAGATCCATACCATTTGAGACTCTCAGGTTAGCAAGAGAGAGCAATCAATGGCTTCTCTGTGAGGGAGTGTGGGGGAAAATAATTAAAACTCAACAGTCAACCAACAGAAACTATCATTTACTGTCCTACTCAGTGCTTAAGTAAATAGAAGTACTTGATTGTCATAGCAAAACGAAATACTAGGCCATTAATGGGGATAATTTTTTCCTATTCCTGACTATGGGTTCTTGCAAGGCATCCTACCACCTCTAGTGCTACCTTCCCCTTGCCTCTGAGGCTCCCCAAGGAATGGCAGTCTCGGGGGGGGGGGGGGGGAATAGCTAGGTATAGGCGATAACACCACTGGCGCAGGTTCAGGAAGTATAGACATGCTTCATTGACCTGGAGGCCAGCTAGTGTGATTGTGAGCTAAAAGAGTTCACATTGGTAAATCAGTGATTCTAACAGCAGGCTGGGTCTGTAAAGTTCAAGATACATTCTTGGTCTCTTTCTGTAAAGGCACACAGCTACAGACCTGCCAGTTGGTGTGCTTGCCTGTTTTGTGGCAGCAGACACCAGTGAAGTGGAGTGGAACTGCAAGAGCGGCCTCAGTCTTTGCAGACGCAATATGAGGTATACAGTGTATCTAGCCTGATTGTTGCGTGCTTTGTCGTGGGTAGTTGCGGCCTCTGAGTCATGAGGGTAGACTGTCTGCTACAGCAATGATGGTGATCCTCTTCAGTATGTTCAACTGTGAACAGCTGCAGCACTAGTCCTTTCACGTCTTGGTCGGTGCCAGTTGGATTCCAAATAGTAGTCAGCATCTTCTGGGTGTTCCTCACAGCTGAAACATGTCTTGATTTCTGCTCCTGGACAGTCTGTCACTTTAGAGTACTCTGGGGAACGCTCCCTTCCTTGGTCTATGAAGCAGCTTGGAACTGGAACAAATTGGGGTGGTTTGGATCCCACTTTTATAGTCATTTTCCAGTCTTCTGCATTTTGATCCACTGTCTAAGGTTCTGGAACTGTTTGCGGTGGTTACTTTCAAATATAATTTTCTGTCTCTGTGCTGACACAGCCTTGGAGTAATGTGATAGTTCTCACAACAAATATTGGTGCTGCTGATTCCAAGTATCCAAAACATGAGCACAATGAAATGTGAAGAGTCTGCATCTGGCTGCTATCACTCTTCCTGAAGTAGCAATCATGAACAGATAGGAGAACAGGCCCTGTCTAGAAACGTCCCCTGCTGACTCACCCCCTCTGCCCTACCATCCATCAACTAGCAGTGCTAAGCAAGGTTTACTCCGCATCCCTTGCTAAAAGGTCTTATAGAATTTCTAAGGGCAGCCCCGTTCCCACCCTTATTCACTTTAGTGTCTGAGTGTCCACCCTCCAACTTCAGGAATGCAGGCAATAAACTTCCGCTGTCTGTGAAAGTTGTATGCACCCTCAGTCTTGTACCATGGTACACCATCCAAAATGGATCCCACTGGGCCCAGCAAACATACCAATGTTGCACGCAGTCTCATTGTCCAGTATCTGCCATACATACAGACACAATATACACATGCACTCAACACGCACACAGATTCTCAGCACAAGGGTCTGGATGTTACATCTAAGTAGAAGTTAACTGAGTGTGATCAGAAGATCTCACTGTCTCCTAGAAAGCCTGCTCAGGGCTAATAGTCTTAAACAATGGGTATGCTGCCACCACAGCGTTATGTCTGCAACCCAAGTCCAAAGTCATAAAAAAGACCATGCTTGGTGACACCCCCCTGCCCCCCATTCGCTACTCCCAACAGCTCCCAACGCCCCTCGGGGTCCTTTTTGTGTATTTGGGCTGCCATAGTGTCTGCTTCCCTGCAAGTGGAACAGTGCATACATAAATTACCAGTCAGAGGACTCCGGTTTGAAACAGATCTGTGTAGTTGTGAATATGTCCAAGGAAGTAGGAGGGTGATGTTATTTAGTTGGTGATGAAAGAAAAAAATCATGAAAGCGCAACTATTTTGAGGATGCCAGGTTTGACACCCCAAGCCGGGTGCGCCACAGCAGTTTTCAGTTTTATTCACACTCTAGACCGGAGAGCGATACCCCGGGAGCACATCCAAAGCCGATAAACTTTTTACGTCCATTCGAAAGCACGAGTACCGAACACAAGGTTGTGCGCGCACATCTATTTTTTGGTTTGACAATTGTCCCATCCCCTCGAGTTGGATTCTAAACTAAGCTCAAGGTGGAGGCAAAGTGAGGCTCCGTCTAAGAATATGCAGCTCACTTGTTAACCCACAGTGTTTTCCCAACCATCGTTTGACTCCTCATTTGTAGCTAAATATAAATGCTAATTAATTGCTTGCTGAAATATCATTTATGATTTTGTGGAAAACAATAATTCTGTTGTTCGGATATTTTAATTGTGCCATACACAGTCCCTACAAAAACAGATAGATTTGCAGTGTAGTAGAAGCCAAAGGGGACGTGTATGTGTCTCTGTCTGCCAGTGCATGTCAAACTCTATTATTATTATTTATTATTATTAAAGCAATTTGTAAAGCACGCGGCTACTCAACAGAGTGTCCCGGCGCTGGCAGAGGGAGAACAGGTCGCTGGGATGGGACTAGTCGTTAAAAAGATGGGTTTTGAGTTTCTTCTTAAACAGTTCAAGACTGTCTATCAGCCTCAGGGACGGCGGAAGACTATTCCACGCGCGGGGACCCAAATAAGCGAAGGATCTCCCACCCATCCGAAGACGGTTACTTCGAGGGACCTTTGCCATATGAGTTGAAGAAGAGCGAAGGGTGCGTGCCGGGACGTATAGACTAATTCTCTCCTTAAGATAGGCAGGACCCGTCCCGTTCAAGGATTTATGCATCAGGACCATGGCTTTAAACATCACCCTCTGTTTCTAGCCGATTGAGAATGCCAGAAATTACAATAATACCCATAAATGAAAGTAAGCGCTTTACATGAACACCAGTTAAATTACATAAGGACACATTCACCAAGTTCTCCATTGCTTGCGCTTTAATAATGTAGCCAGACTGGCATCACATCTGGTTGAGTTCTGATTCTTGAAATGTACTCGGCCAGCATCTTGTTTTGGGACCTTCCCACACTCTCTAAGCAATGCTCAGTGCTTACGTGTAGCAGGTCTCATGATGAGCGCCTGTCTAGGTGAGACGAGAGAAAGACTGCCACCCCCCAACGTTCAATCACTTGAGTAATCACTTGAGATACTCTGCAACCACTGGCAGATACAGAATTGACTTCTGACAATACTTTTCTCTCCACCTGCCCCCGGTAACTTTAAGGGGCAGAATGGGGCTACTTGACTAGTGGGGGGATTTGTAGCAGGTATACCTTGGTGGTTCATAATAGCATGGTGTCTATTCAGCTTCTCATGGGAAATGTTGCGTCTGCAGCCGTAAAGCATTAAAGGGCTATCACTGCAAATATAAAGTAATTGTTGTGAAGTCCATGACCTAAATTAACTTGCCATCTTGGGCATTCTGCTTTAGGTGCGAGATCAGAAGTTTCATGCTCATCACACCAAGGACCTACTGAGTGGGTAGTTGCAACCCTATGCTTACATTTCACAATTATAAGTAATTTCGACTATTGCTTGAATGCGGCTGGGACATTCACGCAATAGTCTGACTGGGAGTTGTGGTGTAGAGCTACGAGAATTTGCAGGATGAGAGGCCAGCAGCAGAAATGTTTATTGTTCTAAAATCTGTACCTGTTTCCCAGAGATGATAAAATACACTTTGATTGAGTTTAATTAAAATACCTACATGCACTGAGGAATGTACTGCTTTGGCCGGCACTGTGGGTGATATGTTAGCTAATGACACAACACTCAGGTGGTCATTTAGATAATGCTGCTTTTTGGATTGCTCTTAGCCAGTGAAGACTTTGTGCTTTGGTGTGTTGTCAGAATGTGGTGAATTTGAGCATGAGTGATCTCTCACCCTTTTTTAAAAATAAAATAATTTCATTTATGCACATAACTGGTCTCTCGCCTTTGTCTGAAATGCCACCGACAAGGGTTATTTTGTGAATCGAAGGCTGTTAAAATAGCACATACCATATGTCACAGTTGGATCCCTTTTTAGAAAGGGAACAGATGGGTAATAAGAAATTAAACTCCAGAAGCAATGCTACTGGATATCTGTTGTCATTGCTGTGACTACAGTAGAATATGATGCCAGATAATAGTATTGCAAGAGCATGGAATTGAGCATTAGGAAGGGAGTGTACCTGGACTAGTTTGGTCAAAAGCTATCTACCTTATTCACACTCTTGCACAATGTGCTGACCGCATACATGTCAGCAATTTAGAAGAGTCAAGTGGGAGATTTAAAAAAAATAGAATAATCATGACCATGTATATATACTATAGATTTCCGTTGAAGCAGAGGCAATTTCAGGTGGGAGACAGCCAAAATAAAGCCATTTTTCGCTTATAAAATCGAGAGTCTCCCGCCTGAAACACAGCTATAGCCATGTATGAGACCGGTTTCTCCAGGAACCCTTTGACAGTGATCATGCGACTCCATTTTGCCATCGTCAGATCTCATTGAGTTACTGTTGTAGGACTGATGTTTTACCCTCTTAACCAGCAGAGTGCTGTCATAACCTTGGTCAAAAGTGTGCCTAAAGCCTTTAATTCCTGAGGTTGTATATTGGTTCCGTTGGTAGTGGAACACGAGCATTTCAAATTTTAACAGTTGACATGGATCCAGAAGCGGCTGCTGGGAGGACAACAAGCATATGTTTCCCTCCAAGGAACCATATGACATTCAGTGGTCCCCATGGATGGTCAGTCTTCAGAAGAGCAAAGTGACCTGTTGCGTTATCCTGAGACATGTGACTTTCTACTGCGTGAAATTGCTTCCTTAAACGGGTTCTGAGTCCGTCAGTGGAACTGAGCATCTCAAGTGGGCATCCGTCAATTATGGCATTATTATTTTCTATAATTCCTTATTGTATATCAGTAATTTGATCAAATGTAATTCTCATATGTGTAGGTCCCAAGTGAAATCACAGTCCTACGTTTTAATGTTTTTATGTGTGTTGCAAGTGATACAGTAATTAAGTGATTTGAATTAAAGGCCTCTAAATGGTCTGTAACCTATTGTTAATGCGTTGTATGAGAGGTATGACTTTATCCTAATTGCAGGAAAAGCTATACCCAGTAAAGTCGCCATTTATCAGCATCATTTCGCAGCACTCCGTGTTTCTCAACAAAAAGGTCAGCCGACCTTTCAAATTACCTTATGCTTGCGGGTTTAGCAGTATCCCAATCAGGAGATACCAGGTGATGCACGCTAATGGCTCTACTTTAATGACTACTAATATTCTTCAAGCAAGTTGTTGGTGCAGCTTTTCGGTGGCATGTAAGATCAGTACATTAACCCATATTGCCTTGGAGGAGTGGAGCAGAAACGAGAAATAATTCATAATTGTCATATATTTTTTGGCTTTCGCAACTGGTGACTGATTGACATATTCAGCAAGTGTTAAAGAAATACGGAAGTTAAGTTATGTGGTTGTTGGTAGTGTCCAAACAAGGTGGTATCTAGACACTTGATTGTGTGCGCAAAGTGTACTTATGCGTGTACAGCAAGGGTTGTGTTGCACCCTGCAATTTATGTAGTCATATCTGTAACTAATCATGTAATGTTCTTTCACTTTTCTCCTCAACACAGTTTTTTCGAAATGTGTCCCTCTTTCCTTTCAACTGTTTAGTATACTGGAAGAAGTCTATGGGCCAGATGTACGACGCGCAAAATAGCGCCTCGCAATTTGCGAGTTTTTTGCGACTCGCAATTTGCGAGGCGCAATTTTGGATGTACAACAGTGTGTATCACACTATTTGCGATTCCCAATGGGGTCGCAAATTGAGAGGCTCATGAATATTAATGAGCCTCTTGCAATTTGCGACCCCATTGGGAATGCCAGGCCCTCCCAGGTATGGGGGCCTGCTGGGCTCAGCAGACCACCATGTCTGGGACTGCTTTTAAACAAAGCAGTTTTTTTTTTAATGCAACCCGTTTTCCTTAAAGGAAAACTGGATGCATTTAAAAGAAAAAAATGAAACGTTTTCGTTTCATTTTTTAAGGCAGAGCAGTGGTCCCTGGGACCACTGCCTGCCACTAAAAATATTTTCCCCTGCATTTGCAAAGGGAAGGGGTCCTCTGGGGACCCCTTCCCTTTGCGAGTGTATTACCACCCTCTTGAAGAGGGTGGTAATTTACGAGTGTTTTGCGACCGCAATTGCGGTCGCAAAACATTCATACATGTACTTGCGCTCGCTATTAGGAAGGGAACGCCCCTTCCTCATAGCGAGTCGCAAAACCTATTTGGCGAGTCGCAAATAAATTGCGACTAGCTAAATAGGCTTTGTACATGGCCCATGCTGTCCCTTGAATTTCCACCCCCTCTGGCCAGTGCCGACACCCTGCCCCCCAGTTAAACTTCAGAACTTTAAAACGGGCCAGTTTACAACTCATAGCAGTGATCATCTAGTTTCATACTAATCCAGAGGTTTGTTGGTGTCACTGTCTCTTTATCAGGATTCCTTCCAGTGAGATCTCATCCCCCATCCACCACACCCGCCTATGTCTTATTGTTCTCCCACATTTAATTCAATCGAAGTGCTCATTCTGTAGGGTGTGCTTAATTATTTGTTTTTTTTGGGGCTTGGATTTTCATTCTGTCATGGGCCGAGTTGCTGTGCTTGTTGCTTTAATTTAGTGATGAGGTCCTTTTTTTGTTTTGTTCGGCCCACGGTGTCGCCTGTGAGGGGAGCCCTCTTTTGGTGGACTCTCCTCCAGTGTACCCTCTAGGGCCTGGGGGTTATCCTGTCACTCTCTGTCATCTAGCACCTCATTTAACTCCTGCGATGTTTTGGCTACTGATAGTGAGCATATGTATTTGGTCTTTCCTTGCCACTGAACATAAGTTTGAAGGGGTAACCGCAGTGGAATTAAATCCTTTTGGTCCTAAAGAAGCTGTTAAGGGTTTAAATTCACATCTCTTCTGAAGGCTCACTTGCGAAAGGTCCTTGTAAATCTGAATGTTGATGCCCTCGTATGTAATGCCTCTTGCCTTTCTGGCTGCCTCTATTATTTCCTCCTTTAATTGAACTTTGTGCACACTAGTGATAATGACAGGAGGGGTCTTCGCCGACTGTTGTGAGCTCAAGGCTGTGTGGACTCTGTCAAGTTAAAGAAACCCACTCCCGTCCAAGCAACCGCATTAGCAGGCAGCTGCCACCTTTTCAGTGTAGAGGGGCCAGTTGAGGATTAAGGATAGTCTCGTAGTGTGCCACGGTGTGTCTGTGATATTGGAGCACTAAGGCAGCCCAGCTCAGAGTCTAAACCTGCCTACAAGGCCTCCTCTTTGGTCTCAGAGGCACTCCCCACCTCCGGTCCTGCTGTAGTCAGCTCTACCTTGGGGAGAAGGAGGGGTGTCGACCTCTGCCCTCCAATGCTTCACCAAGGTCCAATCTGAGCCAGCCGCTGTGTTTTTGCTCCCTCAGCCCTCCATGGATACCCGCAGTCAGGCGGGCATGAAACAGTCAGTTGTGCCTCTTTTTTGCGAACCTGTATGCTTGGGGCCACGCCAGTTGGCCTGCTTGAATTCAGGTCTCCTCAGGGTGAAGCAAGTGCAGTTTGTACTAAAATCCTAATGGGAGCCGGTGCTAAAACAGATTCAAATCCTACTTTCGCTAATTTCAGCACATCTTCATGGGTATAAAAAGCCCCATTAAGTAAATGTAAAGACGCAGGCATGTAAAGTACTGGTGTTCTTGCTTTATGCTGCAGTGATTAAATAAAATGCTTCTGTGTTAAAAAAGCTGAGTTAATAGGTAGGAGTTTACAGGTGGTAAGTAGATCAGTCGAAAAGCATGCGCTAGTACAGAGCATGCCTATGAGGATTTATCAGGCTGAGTAAACACCAGATGATACAGTTTTTATTTTATTGCCATCCATTCAATACCAACTCCCTTTGAACTCCTCAAAGTGGCCTTTGCCCAAACAACAAAACAATAACATACCAATGCCTAGTTTGATTGCGCAACATTTTTGTTTTATGCAGCTACAGCTTCTAGGTAGCCATTCTTTTTGTGAAGTATGGCATATGTCTAATTTTATTGACATGCCTGCTTCTTCATGGCATATAGTGTATTAGAGCGGAACACGTGCCTTGTGCATCATGGCGGGAAATCCATATTACGACCATACACATTTGACAGCAGACATCTATTTTTTTTTTTTTTTTTTGCTGCACAAGTTTCCTTTGGTATTACTTCCATTTGCCGCTGGCATCCTGCTACAAACTTGTCTTAAACTACACTTCCTGGCAGGCGTGTGAAGACTCCTGTTAAATGCATGAGGTCTGCAAGGCAGTCATCTCGTAAGAGTGTGGTCTGGATAGTTGATTCTAATTACCAGTAAACAGAAAAAACATAGACTGCACTTTACTGGCCGTTTGATAATAAAATACTCATTATTTTTGCATACCGCCTGCTGCTGCAACTTCGCCATTCAATTACTTGAGTTAATTTTAATTGAAGTATCTTTTTTCCTGTGTTTAGACAACGTGCATTTTTAGTACTGCTTATAGCTTTCTCGGCAGTGTGAGAGATATATATATATCTTACCAAGAACACAGAGGTGCTTGCAGCATGCCCATTGGTTGGCTTTAGTATCACTTTTATTTGCTTGCTTTCTTTTGAATGCCTTGCCTTTTTTCAGCTTGTCCATCTTGTGTTTGCCACGTCCATAGACTCACGCCGCCTGCACGCTTCTAACTCTGGGATTCAGTCCATGCGCCCGCCTCTGTCCGCAGCAATCGGATCCACGATCAGAACGCGCCTTGATCCACTCTATTGGTCGCGCCTTGAAATCTTCCACCAAACCGCTGGTTTGATCACAGTTTATTCCCGCCTGGAACCACTTCTTCCAGGGGCTCCCCTCCGCCGTTTAATTACACTGTTTTGTAACTACTTGTAACCTGGTCCTGATGATGGCCTTACATTTCAGATAGGCCGAAACGCCGTTGACTTTTACAGCGAAACTAATGGCGTCTTCTCTCGTGTTTGCCCATTTAAATTACTTTGTATTTAATTCCATTTACTGTATGGGTACTACAGCGAATACATCTTGTATAAAATTTGTTTTGTTTGCGCCCCGTGTCTGCTGTACATATTTCCTCACGTGTCACTTGCGCCGTTCACTATTTCACGAGCATTTGTGCACAGTATAACACAGGTTACATGCCATTTAATGTAACTCAGTGCTTTCTTTGACTTTAAATATATGATTAAATATATACAAAAGTATATCTTTGTCTTTGCGAATTATTGTCTCCCTGTTTTTCCTTCCATGCTTGTAGCAATTACTTGTGCTCCCTTAGAAACTGTCTGACAAACAATACCCTCTGAGACACTGTTGTATGTTACACACCTCTGCCCTGGTCTCTACAGGGTTTATGGGCTACCTCCTGTAGTTTGTTACTGTCACGTCCATGGAGCATAGTCTCTTTACTGTCTCTTTCACTGGCTGGATTCTGTGCTTCCTCTGCTTGCTTTTAGGGAACTATTTTTCTTTCTGGTTTAAGCGCTCTTTGAGGTAGTGCATGTGTTTTCTAGCTGTCATACTAGTGTGCTCCCCCCCCCCACATTGCTCTCTTTCTATCCCATGTAGTTATTTGTAAATTTTGTTTATATATCGCTTACTACCCCTAATGAAGCATTGAAGCGCTTTATGATGAGTAGCATGCTGCTCCTTAACCCAAGATTAGAGTTAAATAGTTAGTAGATTAGTAATATATGTGCAGTTGTTTCCCTTGTGGATTAGTTGTTGAAAGATTGTGCTGTCGTTCTCATGCATTTAGTAGTGTTTTGAGTTGAGATAGAATAATGGAAGTCGATTAGAAAAGGGAAGTTGTGAGTTGTGATTGGAAGTAGTGTACACGTGCGCCTGTTAGTTGGGAGAATTGGATAAAAAAAGAGGTGAAAGTTTGAAAGGTATGCTTTGAGAGTTGATACTTGTCAGAAAGGTTTGGGATGAGTCAGAGAGAGTAGGCATGGGAGAAAGGTTGAATGCAATTGATTTTTTTAAACCAGTAACTGAAAGTTACATACATAGAGTAGACCAATCAAGAAGAGGGAGTTAGAAGGTTTTTAAAGTGGGTTTCCTCCACGTCCAACTATAACAAAATACCAAAAAAGAGAGACCTCACTTGGTTCGGTATGATCCTCTCTTATTCACACAATACCCTATGGGTTTTTTATTATTTAAAAAAATGACTCTCACCCACTGGAAATTCCAGTGGCAGACTTCATCATTGAGTCTGCACCCAGATACTGACTGTATGTGTGTGGGCTCAACCTTGAACCACAACGGAGCTCTTGTGTGACAGGGAGGCAAGGTAGGTTAGTTAGATAAAATTGCCTCCAAGAATATTCAAAAATCCATTTATTATGATATCGTATGGCAAGATTAAAAACAGAACAGATGATGCTTGTGGAGTAATTAGTAGAACCCCAGTATCTAGAAAGATCTAAATGTTTCAGCCTTATTCTAGTGCCCAAGGAGGGTCAAATGACTTTCATCAGGACAAATAACCCTAAACCCTATGTAGGATAAAAATTATCATGTATGCACAATATTGCTGCGCGCTTTTTGATAGGCAAGTTTCCAGCATGCACTAGTCAGCTAAAATGGGATGCAATTTGTACACTCCCTTATGAGGCACTTCTTCCTATATAAGGATCTATGGATTGAGAGATGAACAACAATTAAACATCATGTTTTATGTTGACTCATGGTGCTTTTAGCACAGTAAACATCCCAAACTGTGTGAACAGACTCTGAACCCTGCACACAGGTGTGTTCCCTACACACAGATGTGGTATGCAGAATACACATAGACAGACACAAGCACCTGAAAACCAGAGTCCAAAGATGTGTCTATATCATTGTGTTCAATAGCAATTTATTCATTCCGCTGTAAAAACATGCTTACATCAAAAACCATTCCAGTCTTCCAACCTACTTGTGTGGTTGAGAAAATTAGGTCACTTGGAGTCTTAGAGCCGAGTAAACCCTGTAGTCACACACTGCTAGTAAAAAAACACAAGTGTTTTTGTTTATCAAGTCTAGAGGTAAGATAAATCAGCTCACTCAGTCCAAAAGACAAGAAGACTTACTTTGTCAAGCGATTTCGTCTGCAAACTACCTACATTGCTGTATCCAAGCTCCAGATATTACCCACATCTAGTCTGCTCGTGTTTTTAGTATCAGTGTTGGCATATCACGTGACCAAGCGTCCATGACGTCATGTGTCACGTGATGGCCCGCTCAGCGTAACCAATGTTGGGTAAAGGTAAAAGTCTAGAACTCTCCAGATTGTTAAATCCGAGTGTACTAGCGCTCAACCACATCCAAATCAAGGGGAATTTGAAGTGCTTCTTCACTACCTTTATAGAAATACATAAGCACCTAGCCATCATTTCTTATCGCGACTACATTTCTTTTGTAAAGAGGATATGTATATTTTAAAAAAGAAGTAAGAGATATGTTATTCTAATTTTCCTCAAGAAACTTTATCGAGAAGTTTTTAAAAAATGCAAACGAAAATGGAAATGTCTGAAAATAAAAAGTGGCATAGGATGTCTATAATCATCCATAACTGGCCTTTTAATTTGTTTATTTCCTAAGGATAGCGTTCCAAGGGATATCGTCATTGAAACCCTCCCAGTATGTTGCCAGTCTGTAAATTCAACACTGTCCTTCTCAAACAGGATGCGTTCAGTACTAGAATCCATATTCTCAAATTGTTCAATAATAACCCATCTCAAATCTGATATGGAGTGACCATACGTGATATAGTGCTTGGACATTTTGGTGGTATTTCGTTTACATCCCCGGTTTCTCCTATGTTCACATATACAAGTTTTTACCTTTCTACATGTTATCACAATTGATCCCAAATGATAGGGACACGTAATCATGTAAACTACTGAGTCCAAATATTATTACCATCAAAGTGGCAGAAAACGTAGGCTTATCTTACACTAATGAGGATGTAAACTCCATCTTACCAGGACCACCTCTAATGGCTGATATTAATATGGCATCAACCATAGCACAGACTGAGGACTGGGATTAGGCAGACCTAAAACGAAATCAGATTAAAACAATACTACATGTGGTGATCACGACAGAGTATTTGGGAGCTAATGCAGTACCATGAGGCCTGTTAGTAACCAATGCTTCACTAATTTTTCTGGAGGAGACCACTTTTAGAAAAAACTGGGCAGTGATGGCATGGTGTTGTATGATGGATTATTATTGAAAGGTTGGAAAATATGCTTTCCAGTACTAAACACATCCTGTTTGTAAATCCAACACTGTTCCTCCTTAGATTGGCTACATACAGGTAGGGTCTCAGTGATGATACCCCTTGGAACTCTGTCCTTAGACAATAACAAACAAATTATTAGACCAGTTATGGATGATTATTGGCATCCTATGTCACTTTTTATTTTTATTTTCAGACATTAAAATTTTCGTTTGCATTTTAAAAAAATTCTTGAAAGAAGAATCTTGAGGAAAATGATAATAACATATATCTTTCTTTTTTTAACATATACATTCCACTTTTACCAAAGAAATTCATTTTCCGTAAGAAGAAATGATGAATGGGTGCTTATGTAGTTATATTAAAGGTTGTGAAAAAGCACTTCGAATTCCAGTAGATTTGAACGGGGTTGAGCGCAAGTACGCTTGGATTTAACAATCTGAAGCTTTCTAGACCTTTTCCTTAACCCAATGTTGGTTACATTGAGCACTCCGCCACAAGACGAGCGATGTTGTGGACTCACGGTCACTTGATACTGCGACACTGAGACTACAAACACGAGCAGACTGCAGATGTGGGTAATATGCGGAGCGTGGAGACACCAATGTAGGTAGTTTGCAGGCGAAATCCTTTGACAAAGTAAGTCTTTCTGCCTTTTGGACTGAGTGAGCTGATTTACATTACCGCTAGACTTGATAAACAACAACACTTGTTTTTTTACTGGCAGTGTGTGACTACAGGGTTTGCCCAGCTGTTAGACTCCATGTGGTCTAATTTAAGTAGAGTGGTATCCTATAGTATTGTGGCTTAGAGTGTCTTGGTGTAAAATGTTGTGGTATAAATTTCAGTAGTGTACACTGGAGTTATGTACAGTAGAGTGTCCTACACTGGAGTGTAGTATAGTGGAGGGGATTAGTGTGGAATAGCACACAGTGAAATAGCGCACAGTGGAGTGGCATACATTGGAATGGCATGGAGTGTAGTGGCATAGAGTGTCATAAGTATCATAAGGTGGAATAGTGTAGAGTCTAGTATCGTTCAGTGCAGTGCCGTACAGTGGAGTGGCATAGCGTGGAGTGGCATAGCGTGGAGTGGCGTACAGTGGAATAGTGTGGAGTGAAATGGCATGCAATGGAGTGGTGTAGAGTGGAATAGCATATAGTGGAGTGGCGTACAGTCCAACAGCGTATAGTGGAGTGGCGAATAGTCCAGTAGCGTATAGTGAAGTGGCATACAGGGGAATAGTGTAGTGTTGTAGCGAGGCGTGCAGTACATTGGAGTGGTCTACAGCGTAGAGTGTAGTTGTGTACAGTGTAATAGCATACCGTGGAGTGTCAGAGTGTGTAGTGGTGTATAGTGGAGTGGCATAGAGTGGAATAGCATGAAATGTAGTGTCGTACAGTGGAACAGCGTAGAGTGGAGTGGGGTAGAGTGAAGTGGCGTATAGTGGATTACTGTACAGTGGAGTGGAGTATAGTGGAGTGGTATATATTGTGGCATATAGGGGAGTTGTGTGGCGTTGACTGTAATTGCATATAGTGGCGTGGAGTGTGGTAGTTAAAACAGATGTAGCGTGAAAATGGGTGAAAGGATGTAGAAGTAATGTGGCAGAAATATATATTGTAGGATGTAAATGTTAATTTTTTGGTAGAAGGTGTAAATAGTGTAAGGGTTGTAAAAGTTATAAGTGATAAAATACTTAGTTATATATTATGCTGCGTGGTACATGGCGATGAGGAGGTAGTATCTGATTGGATAATGGCTGCTTTTACAAAATATAGAAAAAGCAATAAGTCTGGAAAGTTTTGTGGGGATTCGTTTAAGGGGCGCAAAGTTATTAATGGTGAAAAGTCTGAGGAATTCCTATCTCTGGTAACCTCTGTTATTAATGAGTGTGTGTATATATATATATGTGTGTGTGTGTATATATATATATATATATATATATATATATATATATATATATATAGATTATCTACTGGCGGTCGCCAGTAGATAATTATAGTTAGGACCCATTTTCCATAGGAAATTCGCAACATTCTATTTCCAATACCTTTGGCGCCGGTTGACGAATCTTCGCGAAATTCTCAAAACTTATGCTCCGCTCCTATCCTGAAAGTTTTGGGGTGATTCGTCAAGTGGGGGCCGAGAAAAAAGGGGGGTCCCAAAACGTGTTTTCCCCATGCAATTTTCCATAGGAACCTTTAGTCGCAGCTACAGCCCGAACTGCTGAACGGAATTACACCAAATTTGGCAAAAAGGTAGCCCTTGGTTCAGTGTCGTGCCTTTTGATTAAATGGTGTAAATCCGTTCAGTAGTTCCTGAGAAAATCAAAAGTAAAATCACATATATATCTATGGCCGCGGTGGATCCGCGCACCCTGAGCGCACCCTCCCGAACACGAGCTTCATGCTAATTGGCTGACAACACTCCAAACCAGGAAGTGTTGTCGGCCATCTTGTGACTCGGTAGAACCGAGTCACAAGAAAACAGGGAAAAAAAATGCGCAAAAGAAGCGAAGGGGGCAGGGTAGAAACACCCTGACCCCCTAGGCCTGCTCAGGGGGTCCCACAAGGACCCCCTGGGCAGAAAAAAGCATTTGTATTTTTTTAAATCACGGCGGGATGCACGCCGGATACGCGATCCCGCCGTGATTAAATTGAAGCGCGGTCTCCCGCGCTTCGAGGGTATTTTGTCCCCGGGTGGGCCAAGTCCCGGGGGCATGCAGGGGGTGGGTTTATATTTTAGGGGGGCCTCTAAGGCCCCCAAGCCCGGGGACCGCCACCCCCGGGGCTTCAAATAAATAATGCTGGCGGGGGCACACGGCCCCCCGCAGCCCGGGGACCGCCACCCCCGGGGCTATTTAAAAAAATAAAGAAATAACCTGTGTGGGGGCTCCAGCCCCCACACGCCCGGGGACCGCCACCTCCCGGGGCACTAGTATTTAAATTCGGGGGTCCGTAATGGACCCCCGGCCCCGGGGATCACCACCTCCCCGGGGCTGTGCAATTGTTGGGAGGGGGGCCGGCTCCTGCAGTTTCCCGGGGTGCCTACCCCCGGGACACTGCTGTTTGCAATGGCAGGGCGGGAGCCTTGCGGCTCCCGCCCTGTCATTGCAAACTTGCTTTGCTTCATTGAAGCGAGAGCAGGGAAACCTGCTCTCGCTTCAATGAAGCAAAGCAGATTGCTTTTCCATAAGGGAGCTGCATGTCAGCAGCTCCCTTATGGAAAAGCAATGCCGGCTCCCGCAGGACGCGGGAGCCGGCGGGACCGTGCAGGGATTGGGGACCCCCCACCGTCCCCAACGAGTGGCCAGGCCCCGGGGATGGGGTCCCCGGGGCCATTAGTGGCCCGGGAGGGGGCCACGCAGCCCCCTCCCCAAAAAGAAAATTAAAAAAAAACAAAAAACGTAAAGGCCGGCCTTGGGGGATGGGGTCCCCGGGGCCTTAAATGGCCTGAGGAGGGGGGCCACGCAGCCCCCCTCCAAATATTTTTATTAAAAAAGAGGGCATGCCCGGGGGTTGGGGTCCCCGGGGCCAATAGAGGCCCAGGGAAGGGGGCCACGCGGCCCCCTTCCAGTTTAAAAAAAAACAAAACAAAAATACTCAGGCCCCGGGGCCAAAAGTGGCCGAGGGAAGGGGGGCCACGCAGCCCCCCTCCCAGAAAAAAAAAAGGAAAGAAAAAAAAAAAAAAGACCGGCATCGTGCCAGAGGCCCTGCCCCTCCCTGCAGCAGTCTGCAAACGCGCCCCCTGGCGCGTTGTAAGAAGGGAAGTAATTCCCTTGAATACTGGGGGTCCCTGGGGCCAACTAGCCCACCAGGAACCTCCAGTATGCGCCAGGAGCTGCGTTGCAGAGAGGTGTTCAGAGGCCACGCCTCTTTTACACCTCTCTGCAACGCAGCTCTGTGGCGCTTTTTGGAGGTACATGGTGGGCTA
The DNA here is from genome assembly GCA_963921515.1 of Calotriton arnoldi. Lineage (NCBI taxonomy): Eukaryota > Metazoa > Chordata > Amphibia > Caudata > Salamandridae > Calotriton > Calotriton arnoldi. The sequence continues at coordinate 1,346,882 of CAWUFW010000564.1, read as the reverse complement.
GTTGGGCTACAGGGACCCTCAGGATTCAAGGGACCCTCATGATTCAAGGGGACTTAATCCCCCAACTTAAAATGCGCCACGGGGCGACTTTGCACAGTGGTGAAGGGAGGGGGCAGGGCTTGAGGTGACATGTGTGCAAACAGGCCCCGTGGCGTGTTTTAAGTTGGGGGATTAAGTCCCCTTCAATCCTGAGGGTCCCTGGAGTCCCATGTCACCTTAGGCCCCCCCTCCCTTCACCACTGTGCAAACGCGCCCTGTAGCGCGGTTTAAGAGGTAGTTTAAATCCCTCTGCCCTATTATGTACTAGGGACTTACAGAGGAGGTCATGCTAATCACAGGGGTACCCCAACGCATAGTGTTCCCTAGTGTATGTAGGTGTTTTCACTGTATTCTAAGTGTCTTTTAGCATAGAACTGGCTCTGGTTAGTCAGTCAGTTACCACCAGTACACGTCGGAAAAAGTTGTGGGCACAGGATGATTTTGGAACAAGGCCTCTTTCTGCTCCTCTGTTGGTTCTTTCTGCACATCTTTTGCTTCTTCCTGCACTTTTCTTCGTCTTTGTGGACTTCTGTTGCTTCTTTCTGCATTTCTTTTGCTTCTTTCTGTGCGTTTTTCTTCTTTCTTCACATGTCCTACCTCTGTAGGCATAGTTAGAAACTAGCATTTAAAAAACCTTTGAAATTCACTGAAAAAACCATAGGTTTCAGACACGTTATAGTTCGAAATTAGCATTTAAAAAACCTTAGAAATTCACTGAAAAAACCATAGGTTTTAGGGAAAGTTATAGTTAGTTGGACATTGCACTCGTACAAAACCCGTGAAATTCCCCCGTCATAGTTAGTTCAGCTAACTATAACTCGCGCCCCCGCAATGCACTGCTGATGACGTCACATATTACATCACTCATGACATGGTCAGTGACATCACTGATGACATCTCAAATGACATCACTGATGACATCACTGATAACATCATCCATGTGATAATTTCATGCATCTTCGCACACCCTAATATAACTTTTGGTACACCCACTCTAAATTACAGACTGCCATTCTCAAAACCATACACACTCCAATACCAATAACTACATACCCACTCACTGATTCTTAGGTCTACACACACACACATCTACTCACTCACCCGTACAGTCACTCATACTTACAGTCACTCAGTACAGGACTATCATATGCACTCATACACCTATATAAACACTCACACACCGCCACTCATCCATAGAGGTACTCATACACCTAGTCAGTCATGCAAATAATTAATCACACTCCCATTTACTCACCTATACAGTTATACACACCAGCTCACTTACTCATACAAATACTAGCACATTCTTACGCTCCTATGCAATCATTGATGCAAGCACACACTCATCCATATAGCCACTCTCACAATCACACACTCACTTATAGCCATTTATATACTCCAACACACATATATACTGCCTTTCACATATGTAGTTACTCACACATGTACCACTGAGATATACATTGAATCACTAACACACCCATACACACACTCACCCACCCATACAGACCATCACAGACGCACTCTTGAAACCATGCACCTAGTGAATCACCCACTCACACATCTATGTACAGAGTCACACACACCCCACCCACACAAACACTCAGGCACCCATACAGATACTCAGACAACCAATCCATAACCCATATAGACACTCATGTAGCTAGTCACAAACCCATGCAGCTGCTTACACAACAACAGACAGACGGATACAAACATTCACACAGTTTAGTCACTAACCCATGCATTCAGTAAGATACGTTTAATCACTCACTTATAAACTCAGTCACGCACCTACTAAATCATCCATTGAGACACTTATACACCCACTCATTCTTCAGTACGCCTTTCCCTATATATATTAAACATATTTAAACTTTTCAGAAACACACAGTCACTGGATGATGTCATCAGTGATGTCATTTGAGATGTCATCAGTGATGTCACTGACCATGTCATGAGTGATGTAATATGTGACGTCATCAGCAGTGCATTGCGGGGCGCGAGTTATAGTTAGCTGAACTAACTATAACGGGGAATTTCACGGGTTTTGTACGAGTGCAATGTCCAACTAACTATAACTTTCCCTAAAACCTATGGTTTTTCAGTGAATATATATATATATATATATATATATATATATATATATATATATATATATATAATAACATTTATAAAGTGCATGGCTACTCCAAATGGAGCGTCACGCGCTAGGATTGATCTCAAAAGGAGGCCATTAGAGAGAAGCAGATTACTCACTAACCATAAAAGGAAAGACGATGAAAGAGGAAGCTCAGGAACATCTAGTCTGGAAAACACAGCACTCACTGCCAGACCCTAATTCTGTCTAAAGAGCCATGTCTTGAGTTTCTTTTGAAACATTATTTCTGAGCAGTCTTGTCTCCAATATGGGGGTAGAGTGTTCCACAGTTTTGGGGCTAAGAAGCTGAATGGAAGCCACCCATGCGAACTCTAATGCTAGGGACCACAGCAAGCGCCATACCGGTCGACCTGAGACTTTTACTAGGCTGGTATAGATTCATCAGCAGAGTCCTTTACCAGTTAGAATTTTATGGCAGACACACAGCCTTGAAAGAAACTCTTTTCTCAACGGAAGCCAGTGCAGCTTGGCAAGAACAGGGCCCGTAGGAGAGCGCCTCTGGAGTTTTAATAATAGCCGAGCAGCCGCTTTCTGTATTCTTTGAAGTTTTTGCAGTCTACCTTGCGTAGCACCCATGTATAAAACATTACAATAGTCCAGCCTAGAAATACCCATGGCCTGAATTATTGTTTTCCTGCCTGCCTCAGGGAGGAGGCCGATGAAAAATACCAAAACACTTCCCTGACAGGCAGGACGATTGACTGTCGAAAGTCAATTCAGCATCAAACCAAATTCCCAAGTTCTTCACTTTAGGCTTGGGATCTGGCGGGGGTCCCAATACATCTGGCCACCAAGCAGAGGACCAGATTGAGGGCTGCTTACAAAGGAAGATAACCTCGATTTTGCTGACATTAAGCTTAAAGCAGCTATGATCAGCTGTGTGTCTTCAGCATATGACACAATGTTAACACTGAGTCACTTGATGACCTCTGCAAAGAGGCGCACATAAAGATTAAATAACGTAGGGCTCAGAGCAGAGCCCTGAGGCACCCCCTGCCGCAGTGATGGTACCTCAGAGGAGAAAGATTGTTGGACTACTTGAAAGGTATTATTTTGAAGGAAAGAAGCAAGCCATCTCAAGGCTGTATACCCGACACCACCATTCCATAGATGCTCTAACAGAAGGCCATGGGATACAGTGTCAAATGCTGCACTTAAGTACAGCTTTATCAGTGCTGCTGTTTTAACACTATCAGCAAGGAGTCAAAGAGACTCAGAGGCCAGTGGCAGAGCTGATTCTGTGCTATATTGAGCATGGAACCCTGATTGGGTCTCATATAGGAGATCCTTGGTCTCTATGAAATTCATCAGCTGCTTATTCACACATTTCTTGACCACTTTCGAGAAGACGGGGAGCAGGGAAATAGGCCTGTAATTTTCTGGAATAGCTGGATCCAGAGTGGCTTTTTTAAGAAGTTCCATAACAATAGCATGTTTCCGTCTTGAAGGTATCAAGCCAAGTGTGAGCTAGTTGTTAATCAGGTCACATAGTCCTGGTAGAATTGCGTCCATACCATGGGCTAAAATCCTAGGTGGGGCTGATGTCACCTTGGCCAGAAGGGCCCGTAGCTCTTCTAAAGAAAGAGTGTTAAAATTTGAAAGTCCATACTTAAAATCAGATGGATTACACCATGCTTCAAGGCACGGAGTATCCCTAGCTGCTTCAGGGAAAGTGTCATATATTTTGGAGACCTTATCGGAGAAGAAGTGAGCAGTTGAGTTACAACCCTCGACTGATGGGGAATATGAGCGGAAACACGCTCCAGGGAAGACAGATTTCACAATTGAGAAGAGCTTTTGGAAAGAATTATGCGCTCATTCAATCTTTTGAGCGTAATATTGACTACACGTGATTCGAATCTGCTTATAGTAGTCCTTGAGGGCCCTATGGTTATTAGCTTTCCTGTCAACACTGACATTCTTGTGCCAAAGGCGCTCCAGGCATTTGCAGGTCTTCTTAAGTAATAGGAGTTCCTCGTTAAACCATTCGGCTGAAGGCTTAGAATGAGTGACTAAGTGGGTCATCAAAGGCACAGCCCGATCAAGGGTACCAATGATCCAGTCCTCCAGCTGCTGGTTTGCCATGTCAACACAGTCACTTAGAGTGGGACAGTCCCTGTCCCCATCTGAATGCCGATCCATGGCGCTCAGACCAATGACAACGCTGCTACCTTTAATTACCAACTCATGGGCTTTACTTCTCACCTCCTAGAATATACGAATCGTGATCTGAATTTGGTCTTCTTAAAGTTCCCTTACATTATTCTCTTGCTCGTCGGTATGTTTAATATGTTTTTATACACTATTAACTTTTTGTTTGTTGGACACACATTCTGTTCCTACAGTGTTCTATGGCCGCCTGGTTTCCAACAAACACGTTTTTTCTCAGAAGTGAAAGGAAATTTTTTGTTATGAACTTTAAATTCCAGCGGGAGGTTTCAAACCACTAAATTGGGGTGTGTACGTGTTGCTAGCACATCCTACTCCATTGACTGTTACGTTCTATGTAATGTGATTCACAAGGAGAGAAGAACGGTTTACAGCAATTTCTTCATTTATAACATTGGAATTTTGAGTTTCATGGAAGACAATAAAAGAAAAGGGGGCCAATACTCACTGTTGTAGACCTTCTGCTATCACATTCCATTGTTGGACTTTCTGTTTCTTTGTGTTTAATTGAAAATGTTCTTCCCTCAGTGGGTGGAATGTTCTCCTTCTGCCTGGGTTATAGTGGTTGTTAGAGGCCCTCTCCCTCATTATAGACCCAAGCATGCAGCTCAGTCATTAACCCAGGAACAGAGCCTTTAGCAACTATTATAGCCCATGGCAGCAGGCTACGGTGGTGTATTAAGTATCTGATGGATACCTCTACCTGCAGATTCCTCACCTTTTCAATATCCAAAGACTTCAGACTGAATATGGAAATTTAACAATAGATTCCTGTGCCAGTAGGTGGCATTAAGCTCTGTCTCGGTGTTGGTGTCTGTTACCGCCTGGCCATGATGTAATTGGAGTCATAAAACTCCACCCGGGTGCCCTGAGGTCAGATCCCTATTTACTGCACCCTTTGAAACAGATTCAAAACTGCTTTCTGGGAATTTTTTTCATGCAACAGTTATACATTTTGCATCCCTAGTCAAGTCAACTTTAAAAAAATCAGAATTTAATCCCTGCCCTCCTCTCATGGGCACTTGTCCATTTCAGACTGCTTGTGGTGCTTGGGGCCTTACCACGACTCCAAGTTGGGTGAGTACTGCACCTCCACACATTCAAAAGCCATTAAGGAGCAGTAGGCAAAGTTGTTTGCGGCACGGAATGAGCGTTGGGCTCCACGCCAATCTTGCTCCAGGTCTAGGTCGAAGTCATGTTTGTTGCCCTTTTCCATGTTGTCAAAAGGAAAAAAATGAAACCCTTTTTTACAGCAGTCCTCAGGATGGCTGAAGAAGTACTGGATCTGTCCCATCCAAGCCGGGTCACATCTTATCGCAGAGATCCACCAGTCAACCTGTGTTTCCTCAGAACCTTTACTTCCATTCAACAAGGTACTTATGGAACCCATTAAGCAGCGTGGGCCAAGCCTATGTTGGCGCCCTCAATGAATAGACTGATTGCAAGCCAGCACCTGGAGACCCATGTTTTCTGACTACATATATCCTTCACCGGAAAGTCTGGCGGTCATCAGCATGACAGGCTTTCTCATGTTCTAAGCAGACCCAAGCCCTTTCCTGACAGAACCTCCCAACAGGGAATCTAAAAAACTGGAAACAATGGGAAAGAAATTTGTTTTGCAGCAAGTCTGACTCTCATATCAATAAATGTCACCTGCTTGCTGGCTCGATATACCCAATGTGGTGTGGAGGACGAGCAGTTGGAGATGCCGAGCTCCCGGGCAGCCTGAATGATAACTTTGCAGAGGTAATCAGGATTGGACAGACGCTGCAAAGAAGAATCTGAGAGCAGGCCTGAACCTCATTGATTTAGAGGCTAGGGCCAGGGGGTGTTCTGTGGCTCCTCAGAAACATGCCGGACTTCATTCAGCAGGCTTCACATGCCCTTTGGCAACAAGTATTACTTTGCGTTCAGAAGGTTAAAGACAGGACAGGCATTCCTTGGCGTTGGTGTCTCCCGCTCAAGACTTGCATAAACAGTTCTACAAGTTTTGTGGTTAGTCTATTTCATCACTGTCAACCTTGACAGCCTATCCACCAATCAAACTAATTTCTTTGGTGATACAAAGACAATTGGGCAAGGATGTTACACCTGAAACTTTTTGTTCCCAGGCATTCATCTGATCCTGGATTTCAGGATCTTCAACTCCTTCCTTACAAGGAGACATTTAAGATGCTGTCTCTGACTTAGGGGATTTTGGTGCTGAAATTGGATGACTGGTTGGTGTCCCTTGACTTAAGAGACATATTTCCACATACTGATACTTCAGTCTCACACTAGGTACCTGTGTTTTTTGGTAGACTTCACCCACTGCTAGTTCAAATTTCTCCCGTTTGGCTTGATATCCTCATTCATGATCTTCCCCAACGTGATGGTGGTGCTTGAACCACATGTATGCAGGTCGGGTGTCTCAGTATTCCTGCACCTCGATGATTGGCAGTTCAAGATGAGCTTGCCACAGATGGTGCCAGACCACCTGAAAACCACATCAGCACCTCTGACTTTGGCTTTTTCAGCCAACCACCCCAAGTCGCTCCTGGAGTGCTTGTAGCACCCCCTGTTCATAGTAGCATTACTGAACACAACATCTCTCTAAGCCTTCCCTATTCCCAGGAGGATTCAGGACAGTGAGGATGCGATTCAGATGTTTCAGTAAGGGGATTGGATTCCAGTCCTAAGGTCCTCTGCCTGCTGGCTTCCTGCACAGTGCTGGCCACGCAAACACACAGGCGTGTGAGCACTCTTCAGTAGTGTCTCTGTCTACAGTAATTCCTTCGTGTGTGCAGTCTAGCTGATATCCTTAGAAAACCCCCTGAGCAGCACAGTGGATCTCCAGTGGCGGTTGCTAGAAGAGAACCTGTTATGCAGGAAATCCATTTGACAACTACAAGCTGTGGCCATGGTGGTGACGGATGCTTTCACTTTAGGATGGGCTGTCCATCTGGAGGAACAGGATAGCAGAGGCCTCTGGTTTCCAGACAAGCATTCAGCTTCCTTGAACTAAGGTGGATTCACCTTGCCCAGAAGGCCTTCCTGCCCTCCACAATCAATCTGTCCAGATCCTGATGGACAACACAGGCAAGGTATGGTATGTGAACAAGCAGGGAGGTGTAGGGTGTCACTTCTCTGCAGAAAAGCTCTGATTCGGTGGGCCTGAGTTGAGGTGCACAGGAACCAGCTGATTGCAACCATCTGGCAGGCTCTCTGAACACGAGAGCTGACAGACTGAATCTGCTTTATCTTGATGACGATGAGTGGCATCTCCTCCCAGAGTTGGTTCAAAATATCTTTGCTCTATGGACTACCCATGAGAAGTTATGTGCATTGCCCACTGTTCTGTGCCCTCAGTTGAGGGTAAAATTGAATTTTCCTTTTCAATAGTATTTCTGCTCATACCCTAGATTCCTCAAGTGTTAAGGAAACTGCATCAAGACTGGGCACAAGTTATTGTCATTGCTCTGACTGAGGAAGGTGTGATGTACAGACTTTCTGAGACTCTCCCCAAATGTGCCCCACTCAGCTACCCCTCAGAGGGGACATCCTCTCTCAGCTGGAGAAGCAGGACCTTCATGCCTGCAGATTGAGCGGAGGCAGCTAAGTTCTTTTTATCTGCCGCCGGGTGTGGTTGATATCATTCTTTTGGCCCACCACACTGCCATAGACACTTAACTTCAGGCGGTGGAACCGTTTCGATGCCTGGTGAGAATATTGACCCTCTCACAACACATTTTTCAGATGAGTTACACTTTGCACTTTCTTTGGCTGAGCAAGATTGTACTGTGAGCACAGTTAAATTCTTTGTTCAGACCTTAAGAATGTTTAGCTGTTTACCAGATCAACTCCCTCTGGTCAAGTCCCCCATATTATTTAGGCTTTTGAAGGGACTGGCTTACATGTTTCCTCCTTCCCCTTTATTATGCTTCAGTGCGACCTTAATTAGGGTCTAACACTCTTGAAGGGGGTTGCATTTGAGTATATGCATAGCTGCCATTTTTGGCTTTTGATGTTCAAAACCGTGTTTTTGGTGGCAATCACATCAGCTCAGCTCTTAAGTGAGTTACTAGTGCTGTTGGCCCAGCCTCCCTTCCCTTGTTTTTATCCAGACAAACTGGTTTTGAGAACAAAGTTCTATTCTGTCTAAATTTGTTACTCTCTTCTGTAGTGGGCAATCATGAAGGAGAAGAGGCTCCATAGCCTTGTCCCTCGTAGGCCGGACAGCTGTTACGTCGATAAAACCAAGGATTTTTATCCAATGGCCAGCTTTTTGTCTGATACGTAGGCACAAGAAGGGCAAAGCAGTCCAGAATAGGACCCTGTCCCTGTGCATTGTGCTATGTATTAAAATCGGTTAAGCTCTTGCCAAAAAAGAACTTGAGATGGAATCGGAGCTCTTTCTACCCAGAGATAAAGCATGTTCTTCTGTATTAACCAGCGGGGTGCCCATCGAGGAAATATGCTGTGTGGCGACATGGACTTCACTTTCCACATTCACCAAGTATTTCGTTGGGAATCTGTATTGAGAAGGGATGGCCATTTCACCAATTACTTGCTCCAGGACTTTCTGGTGAGGCCATTCTTTCAGACCCACCACCTAGCAGGGGCATTGCTATGGTGTCCATTCAAAAGGTGAGGAGCCTGGAGGCAGAAGTATACATCAGAAGAAAAGATTACTTACCTTTGGTAACAATCTTTCTGGTGGATATTCTGTACAGATTGCTCACTGATCCCACCCACTTCCACATTCCGAAGAATGGTCATAGTCATCTGAATAACAAGGGTCCAAGATAGTTTGGTTCACTGCATAAAGACTGTCTAACTACCTCTGACCTTGTATCTGACTCTAAGGCTCAGCCAAAATGGACAAAAAAGTGTAGTCGGGGTGCTGGGTAGCATTTTCTGGTGGCAGACACGGAGACTGAGTTGGTCGCCAACTACTCGGGGCACAAGAGCTGTTGAAAAATGTCCAGATTCAGTCTGGTGCCTGGGGATATTCAAATGTGAGGAATCTGAAAGTAACTTTTTCTTCTTCTCAATTCTGCATGCCCTATATTCATTTCGACAAGGCCACATTTTTGATAATGTAATGATTGTGTGTTTTTGCTTATGTTCTCTTACCACTGTCCTCCACCCCCACACATAGTTTTTATCTTTTTCTTTTGAAACACCTAACAATATTCCCCTTATCTGCCTTCCTGTTCTTCGATTGATGGGATAAATGCCTTATAGCAATCCTTGTTTTAATATTTGGTAAATATCTTTGCATGATTATTTTATCAGATGAAGTTCACAAAATGCTTCCTGCATACTCCAAACTGCAGACTTCCAGTTGCTTTCAGATGTCTGTAATGTTGCTCTATGATAACATCTGTACAAGGTGTGCTGTGCAGAGTACATCATAAATCTGCCAGTATAGAATAAAAACATGTAGGCTTGAGTTTACTCTGATGTGATCGCAGTAAATTGTTATGACTTGAACCATGGTAATGTAGGAGACCTGGTTTTTGAATGGCCTCCTGACGGTCTAATCTGCTGCTTGATGGAATGGTTGACTGTTCATATTGAAGGAATTTTAAATTAGAATTTGCTTTATACAAAAAGATATTTTCAATTGTTAGGTGGAAACACTAGGAATCAATCTCTGTCTTATTTTCCTTGTCTTTGCTATTTACTTTGATAACCCTTTAAGCAGTCATAAAATTGTTGCAACATCTGTTTCTTGAAACTAAAACATATGCTTGGACAACTAAGCATACACAACTAGAGTGAATGGTTATTCAGAGATTTTGCTTGCACACATATTACCATATTCTAAAAAACATATTTTACAGCCCGATTATACTCGGTTTTTTTTGTTCACTTAATTCGCTACTACATAGTGTGCAACCTATTACAGTTAACACACCATTCTTTATTACCTGAATGATAGCCCAAGTCTGTTTTCAGTCAATTCTCCCAGTAATGCCACACGTGCAGGTGCTGAATTCGTAAATAGTCTTCTAATGGTGCCCATTTTGAAGCGAAGCTCTTGACCTTCATGGGAAGTCGGTGTGCTTGAAGTCTGGTACAGATCAACAGAGCAGAGGGTCTCTGCTGTATCTGCTACTCATCAAAAGATAATTTGACCAAGTGGTGGATACATTTTCTTCTCTAAGAAAAGGTTGTTCTAAATTATGGAACTCTGTGACACAAGGGTTTACTCTCTGACTTTATTTGGTTGAAATATCTTTGGGAAGATGAACACTAATTGAGTGGAATATGACTATCATTATGGTACATAGGTAAATGGGACTCCTGTTTCGAAATACTTTATATAAGATGTACAGAGCCCTGAATTTTAGGTTTGTGTTTGCTTGTGACTTCAGATTGAGGAACATCATAGCTAAATTTTGCGATGTCCAAATGAAATAACAAGAAGGCTGCTTCTAATGGAAGAATGATTTAGGAATCACATCCACTTACAAGAAAAACATAAAACTTCATTATTATTTATATAGCCCAATACAACCTGTTCAATTTTCTGAAAACAAATGTAAGTTGAAATACTTTACAAAGTGCCAAAATCTTTGGTGATGATTTCTATCCTATTACTGACCTGTCTTTAATTTATTTCTGTCTTCCTGAGACAAATCCTTGTGTGTCAAAATGGGACACATAACCTTAACAACACTTTATGAATTCTCTGGACATTGAATAATTTTCTCTAGCCCCATGTTCATTACCCTCTAGACTTGTTTCCTACAAGTATCTACCTACCTTCCCTTCACGTTCTTTACACAGACATAGCACTGACATAAATCTTCAAGCATGCCATGGTATTTCAAGATATTGCTCCAGTAACTTAAAATCTGTCCGTTGGAGAATGAAAGATCAAATACTCCATACCATAGCCCATTAGATACTAAGACTCTTCTGATAGCCATACAGGACCTACTTTAACAAATGGTATGTGAATCACGCCCATCAAGCAATTGAGATAGTTTTAAAGCCTGTTTGAAATTTTCTTCTTTTAATTTCATGGTATTTTACAAGACAAAAACCAAATATAATGCATCTAGAAAAAGAAGCGAGATATACTAATGCTATCATGCACCCATGGATTATGTAACCCTTCTTGTATTTCTGAAAAGACCAACATGTGAGTATGGTATAGCAGTCATTAGTAAAAGGGCAGGCTTTCTGTGTAGAGAAAACAAATCACAGCATCAATAAACTTCAACAGGTAAGCCCTAGTGCCCACTTTGCAAGCCGCAAAGAACTACACTCCAAAACTACCAACTTAATAACTTTTTTCCAAAACAGGTACAAAAATGTTGATTGGTTATACTAAGTCAATACTGCCCAAAACGTATACGCAATAGTTTCCTAATTAGTAGCCATATTCAAAAGGTATTGTTCATCTTGCTTTTTTCCACATAGAGACGGATTGAACTTGAGCCATGTTACCAACAAGAATTAATCATTCTATTACAACATGAAAGCCTCGACTTTTATCAATTGTTATATACATTAGCATTGTCTTCTTTGATCAACCCAATAATATTATTAATGACCTTTTCCCCACTGCTCTTCATTCTAGCATCAGAACTTCTGTTCTTGTGAGCCTTAGAAAACCTTCTAAATATCATTAGATAGACTAAAGATGTAGAAGGGATCAAAGCAAAATATACCCCCCCTTAGCAAAGGTCAGCGACACTGCTTGTACCTACTGAATCATCAAAGCATTCTACATCCTACCACCAACCCTTCCATCGACTGATTTATGATCTCTGGATATTTATGAAATGAATAATCTGTTTATAATCTGCATAATGCCCACTTCACTCCTTATAACCTTTGGTGTCCAGTAGGACATTAACTCAATAAAGTACTTGAAGCCAAATCTACAATTAGGGTCAATTAATACCATCAACACTTATTCTCAATTGATCTGTACTATGGGAAAGATTATTGGTAATTCAAATCATACTTATTCATCAGTTCTGATCTTTAATGTTCATCCTCTCACTGATTATTCCTGCCACCTTTAAAACGAAAATTGCAGTCTCTTAGCAGTTTTGTTTCGAGGGATTAAAGTCCTTCAATCGAATGATTACAATTATGAAGTTCTCCAACTTTGAAACAATCATAAGGCCTTTTTCAGTAAAATAAGTACATGTTGTTTTTTTTTTTTGTACCATCTCCTTGTTGGCTTCACAGTGAAAGATAATTATACATCACCTTCCTGTGACCTTACTCTTGATGTTAAGTGTAAAATCTGATGGAATCCGGCGTCTGAGATTGAACACGAAGCAGTGTCTTGACCAGTGTAAAAGGAAAGCTTTCCAATACTTTCCAGAACCTCTTTCAACACAATAGTTGGCCTACATTTATTTCTCTCATACAGTTATTATATGCTAATCAAGATAGGAATAGCAAAGCAAGAGTGAGATTACAAGTGTAACAAGCTTCCCCATGAGATCATATTTGATTTGGACAAAGAAGCCTCACCCATATTTAGTGGCTTCCTTCGTATTCCGGCCCTGTCCACATTCAAGGAACATATTTTCCTAAACGGGCAAAATCAAGATTAGGAGCTTTTATGTATTTAGTAATAATGAATGAGATCCTAACAATGAAAATATAATTATATAGCAATTCACACAATGAAAATTTTAATAGGGATGCCCATTGTAAAATTGCAAACCTCAAAAAGAGGATGTTTTGGAATGTCAATTATTCCTACATCCAAACATTTGACCTGTTTTAGCCAGCATTGAAGCCCAGATAGGTCAGTGGCCTTCCTCAGGACTTGGGAGTTCTACCTCTTACCCATTCTACCATAAGAAGTATATTATAAAGGGTGTAAGGGATAGTGTTGCAATAGCCTCACAGAACAAACAAATATACTTGCTTTCATAAATTATGAGTACTGGGTACTTCCTAGTAAGCAAAAATACAGAAGTGAATGTCGCACATCTATGCGTGTTACTGGCAGAAGAAAGGATACCACTCAAGTACCTGGATTGTATGGATTCAACCACGTATGTCAGTGCAAACCAGCAAGATGCATTTCTCTGTTAAAGTGCATAGGCAGAGTAGTGGTCCTAACTTACCCTATATAAAGGAGAGAACAGTCATCATAGAAGGAGAGAGGAAACCCTACTGCAGTCAAACACTAAAAGGGCATATTGCATTGCTATTATTGACAGCCGTTGCACATTTTGAAAAACAAATGGGGGCAACTCCTGTAGAGCATCAAATGTCATTGACTTGATACCCCATGAAAGAATTTCAATGCCTAATGAGCTCCTTTCAAAGTCAATATTTTTGAGCAAATGTATGTGAAAATTGTGCTTTAAAATGGACTATTTGTCTCAAATTTTCTTTTAAAATGTTCTCTAGGGGTACAGCCTCCCCACCTCTCACATCCTTGCAAAAAAGCAAAAAACAAATGCTCCTAGAAAAAGTTGGGCCTATTCTCTTCACCCGTTCACTGAAATTCAGGGCAAGTATTAAGCCTCACCACTTTCAAATTTCACCTGCTGCCCACCCACCCCTCCAATTTTTATGTTACAGGTGTCATAGTTTAAACATTGCACCCATACCAAATTTATACTGACTGCAAGTTCTCATCACAAGATTTAGAGGTAGCCTCTTGATGTTTCTTAGGTTTAAAGGTTTTAAAATGTGTTCATTCCTTATCTGCAGCCATTGGCATATCCAAGTAGAAAAAGAAGAGGTTGCTGTCTGGATTAATATAACAGATACATAAACTTGCATCCTAAACCAAACAAATATTTTTGAAAAGCTTCAGGTCTTTTAGACACCAGTATTTCTATAGAAAAATGTCCCCTAACATCTTCTGACTACTGGCACTGGTGGAAAGCTAAAGAGACGTTTGACCGTATAATACAAAAATGTCTGTTGGTTAATAGTTTTTGGGAATGTATTTGAGAAATTTTTGGCGCACTTGTTTCACTTGATATTAAATTGTTCAATGTCAGTTGTAAAGGTGAATCAAAATTGTGATGATGTTCCCTCTTTATTACAACTTAATTTTACCACCTCAGTGGACCTAAAGTCATATCATAGTCTGACATACGAAGCATGCAGACCTATAGAAACTTTGTTGCTACTGTCATTTATAGATTTTGTGACGTCTTGTCATTCATTGTCTTAGAAATTCTCATCTCGTCAGAAACCAGTTGGGCATCTTTTCTTGCCCATTGTCCGGAACAATAATTTACAATTTAAGGCGTGATTTATTTTATTTTCGATCCGCACACCTACAGCTAGCTATGGTATTTTAAAGTTGCTTATTTTTTTTATTTTTTTTTGTGGTGTTAAGTAGGTAGATTTGACAGCCTTCAAATGTTCTCAGTTTGTAGCTAGATTTGTTGAAAATGGCCCACCAAAAATTTGAAGCTAGGATCAGGTTGACAAATTCTGTTTGTGAATATATAGGCCCAGGTTAAGACTTTTGGCGGTCTGACCGCTGCTGCGGCGTTCGGGAGAATACCGCCAAGCCGGCAGCATCCCAACTGGCGTATTAGGACACTACCACAAGGCTGGCAGTGTGTCGCAGGGCTTAATACTGAAGCATTTATTCAGGCGGTTAGTTGCCATTTCCTGTGCAAATTTTATTTAACAAAAATTGGATAAAAAGCTGCATTTTTCAGCCCAATTTTTTTTTTAAATAAATCTGATTTTAAAATAAATCTGATTGCTAACCTTTCCTGCCTTGTGCTACCAAGGAGTGAGTAGGTACTGGACACTGGATGAGGCGCAATATGGCACTGCAATGGCGTCTTACATACTAAGCAATTACATGTGGAAATAGCCATGACAATGCCTGGTTCACATACAGGGTAATAGGGAAGCGCGCCTGACTATGTATTTTACATTTTGGGCACCGTGAAAATGCATGGGAACGAGGCTTCACTTACAGGGCTCTTTGTAAATGACCATGGCAATAGTTCTTTGCAAGCAGCATATTTAACTAAAAGACAGTGTGAGGGCATGGATGACAATGATGTTCTACATACAGGGAGGCATACAAACTCACACGGTAATGGTTTACATAAATGGCAGTGTGCATGACATACAGAACCACACTACCCACCTGCGGTGCAGTGAAGGCCCTGTAACCGAGCATGTGCCGGCCGGAAGGCGAGGTCTTCCACAGGCACACCGGGCACCCACACAACCGTATTTGTTTGACAGGTCTGTCTGCACTGATACCCGGCCCTTTATTTCCATTGCACATCATATCCAGACATTCAAGACTCAGGATTACAATGACCTTCCCTCGCCTTAAAAAAGCAATACGTGTATTTAACCAGGACAAACAAGCAATTAGCCAACAACCATTATCGTTTGCTTTGAAGTTTTTTTTATTTCCCTTGACGTGTCTGGTTGAAATCCTCTCCATCCAATGCCGTGTGCGTATGATTCTGCACTGGTATTTTCATTTATTTAAAATGATCTGGCGTTTGCGCATCTACACAGGTGGCTTATGAGTGCGTATGTTCACGTTAAGGGGGGATGCACACGTGCATCTATATTAATAAAAACAGGTAATGTGGACTAGGTGATGATAGACTGCAGCAAACCTTTACTCTCTCTGCCATGACTATATATATATATATATATATATATATGTATATATATATATATATATATATATATATATATACACACATACATACATACATATACCGACCTGGCACGTGGAGCCAAAATGGCGGATGGGTATCAGTGTGGCCATTTTGCACATTTAGGAGTGAGCTAGCAGGAACCGACGTCTTGTAACAGCCACGTGGTCCCCTGTGTGTGAGTGGATAGGGTTCTTCAGCCTGGTGTGAAATCATGCATTATATACAGGCATACGCATGCCATTGATGTGTTTGAATTGCTTTGATTTGCTATTGCATTTATAGAACGCCTCCTACTCCTGGCGAGATTGAAAGATTATCATAGACACAATTAAATGTGATCAATTTGCGATTTGAAATAAACAAAGTAGGACGTAGTGAGTGAAAGGAAGGTGCATGTTGAAAGGCAGGTGCAATTTTCACAATAACTGCACATTTCGCTGGATACTCTGGTCCACAGTGTTTCTCCTTAGGTGCTTCCAAAAACACATTTACATTCCACCAAATGCAGCATATAAAGAATTTTTAAAGCAAACATAATAAAGTGATGCTGCGCTCATATATGTGTAATCACAATTTTCTGATTAACCGCATGAGTACCAGCCTTATATTTTTGCCATCTATAATTGTAACTCGCTAAACAGGAGAAGAGATGTTTTAGTGTCGGATTTCAACACAAAAAGCACAGTTTTTCTGAACAACACCCTTTCCCCCTAAATGCTTACTGTGTCCCCATCTTTTCACATGCCTCTGCCTGTACGCAAAGTAACCAGGTGTGGCCGGTCCATTGGGGCTGAGGGGCCACGCTCCTCCTCCTTTTGCCCCTCAGGAACAGTGTCGTCAGGCTGAACAAAAGTCAGCCTGACAGACACTGTCCACTTTCAGTTCAGGCAGCCAGGAGCCAGACATGCGCTAAATGTGCAGGCTCCTGGCTGCCTGAGCTGAACTTTGCTGGGCAGAGGAAGTCACAGCTCCTGTGGGCGTGACGTCCTCAGCTTAGCAAAGGTCCCTGAAGCCCTCCCCTTAGTGACGAGGGGTAGCGTCACTGACTGCCTCGCACCTGGGCACTTCAGTTTTAAGCCCTGAAGCGCCCAGGGTCGAATGTCAATCAGTGACACTTCGTCACAGTTGGGACTGCTGCCTTCCCCCATAGGCCAATAGGGGAAGGCAGCAGTACCAAGCCACCTGGAACCTCCGAGGCAGAGCTGGCTGCAGGTAAGTCTGTATTTTGTTTTCTTTGAAATTAATGTTTGCTGCGTGTGTGCGTGCGTGCATGTATGACTGTTTGGTAAAGAGTGTTGTGAATGGATGTGTTTGTGTGTGTGTGTGTGTGTGTGCACACGTGTGTGGGAATGCCAAGGGTTATGTACAGACGCAGGGTGAGTGGGGCATACAGTGCAAAATGTGTGGCTCCTGAGAGTCCCATATATTCATATTCCTGAAGCAAAATGCCCCCACCCCAAAGGCCTGCGGTACACCCCCGCAATAAAACGGGCCAAATTACAACTAACCAAATGTTCCTGGGCCCAGCAGCTGTCAATTTCTTTTTACCGTCCTTACGTGGTGAACTGCTAAGTGCCAACACCTTCACATACGTCCAGAAGTCACGACAGGAATATGCAGTGCTGTGTGTAAGCAACCATTCGGTCTAGCTCACTAGCTGCTGGCCCCGCATTAAATCATGTGTCTGCCTGTCTGAACAGAGTCAGAATCACATGCATTGTTGCTAAAATGGCACCCAGCTCCAGAATTAACAAACTCACATGCGGGAAACAGTCTGAGACACTACAAGCCGAGTCTGCTCAGACTCGATTTCTTGGCTTCCCGCCTGCCACACCCTCTACAGGCAGAATGTTCTAATAGCCTTATAGCCCTCTGTAGCGAGCTATACTGGCTATTAAAGGCCCGCTCCCTTGTTAAATGCCCTCGCCTCGCTGGAGCGGGCCTTTAATGGCCGGTATAGCCCTCTACGGCGGGCTATAAGGTTATATTGGCATCTGCACTTTATATTCAAGTCACATTCAGAGATAGTGATGAGTGTAGAGAAATGAGTGTCTTTTACTACCTTTCTGTAACACCGGAGCGCCCTTCCACCTCTAATACTAACATGGAGTACATCTTTAAAAGCATTGTGCTATCCCAGCATGATTAAACAGTTGAAACAGAGAAGAGAAGTGGGTCCAAGAGTGAAAATTATATCGGAAAGATTGTTGGCTCAACAGGACATTCTAAGTCTTATGAGAGGAGCACAAACTATGATTCAGATTTAAACCAAATAAATATCCTTGCGTTTTGTGGACAAACTAGCAGGTCATGCATGAAAGCAGGTTGACAACTTGCAGAGCAGCTAAACCATTCGATGCAAAATGTTACAGACAGGGTAAAAGACATACAGACCCCTGGTGGTCTATTGCATCACTGCAAATCACTCAGGAAATGCATGTATTTTAGCCTGGAGTGATGACGTTGAGTCAGGCTGCCTGGAAGAGTATTTCCGGAAAATGTACCCATTGTTGCTGGACCACCAAAGATATTCTGATAACCCCATTATTGAGAGTTTCACTTGGTCCACAGATGAAACATGGACGCTTCTCGAACCTATAATGACAATGAAAGCTGAGTTACAGAGACATGGAGACCAAAAATAGTAAGAGGCATGACTCTTTCTGTTAGTATCCAAAGAAATGGTTAAATTACAATTTTAAACACAAATCATGTTTTTCTCCAGACTTCAACATCACCCAACAATAAGGTATCCTATTACACAAATGTATATTCCACACTGTTTCCCATCACAGCTAGAATTACGCAAGGTATTAAATGTCTGTTTTGCAGTTCCTCCCAACATCATGGAGTTTGAATTGCCCTATCTATAGTTGCCTAAGGGGCACCTGCTACTTACCAAATTGTTTATTGTGGGGTGAAGAGTATCCTTTGAGTCTAGTTGCCCTTTACTTTACCCTCATAGCATAAGTACTGGAATAGAAGCCTTGGGTAGGATGAGTAAAATTGATAAAGTTTAAGTTGCTTGATATGGCTTTCTGATGTTCAGCCTGTTCTTCCAGAGGAGAGTGTAAACTGGTTAATCCCAAAGTTCTTTGATGTTCAGCCGATAGAAGAGGCACTGGAGATGAGGCATGTTCTTACTATATATCCACCTATACCTTGTGTGGACCACTATGTTAAAGAGAGGTGTAGATCATGCATCTTCAGTGACAGTTGGAGTAGGACTAGTCAACAGGATTTAATTTTATTGGAGTACATATAATTTTTGTTCTGCTTTTAACATGAAGTGATAGTTGGAGCAACTGATATAACTGAATGTTTCTTTAAAAATGTCTAATAAGGAATTAAGCATCTTGATACTTATATAGATGTAAGAGATGTAAACATCTGATTGTAAATGGGGTTTGTGATGGAGAATTGAAGCAAGTTGGGCACTAATATCTGCATACTCTAAGAAGCTAATTTGAATCATATAACTCTTGATAGCATGGCAGTAGTCAAGTGCAATACCAACGCTTATTATTTCAACTCGACGTAAGAGTGATTCAGCTCTACCTGCTGACATACACGTTCTCTCTTTGGAAGTAGTGGAAGGCACAGGAAGGGAGGCTGTGGGAATCTAAGAAGAGATTTGCACATGGTTGTTCTATGGCAGCTGAATTTCAGTTTCAAAGTTTCTGAAGTTGAGGAAGGAGGGGTTGAGAAAAGGAGCGCCTGAAACCTGTCTTTAACAAGAAAGCAGCTGACAGGAGGTAAACACCTGAACTAATAACTAATTTTTTCTCAAATACATCCACATGAAAACTACAGTTTAGAATCTGCTTAATCCAAAATTTGAAGACATTTCACCAGCTAAGTGTAAGGGCAATTTATTTTCATCAATGGAACATTTCAGCAATAAAGACCAGGGCAGACATTGTCCTATTCTTGCCTCATTCCTCTTTGGATCATAGTCCAACAAGCAGCTGAAGTTCTTTCGTGATTTTGCCTCTTATATATATATAAAAAAAAAAAAAATCATCCACATATAGTGCACTATTTTTGGTGGCTTAGCTTTGACAGCGTCTCCTCGAGATCATATTACAATAAAGACCAGAATGGTTTTCGTTTGTATTGTTAGTTTTATCCAAGCAGAAACACTCCATCTTCCATAAAGTTTTCCACTATTATCATTTGCGGTTAAGTACACTTTGTGGTTTTCCCATGGAGTACTGCTTTTATTGGTACTTAGTCCCTTTACCATTAATCAATCCATTGCTCTAGGAATTTATTCCCATGCCTGTTTATATTGTGCTTTTCCTTTGGACTTTTCCGCAAGATTTTCTCACAACTTTTAAACGTGCCACCTAAAATGTGAACTTCCTTCTCTGGTGACAAGCTGTCTCTAAGCCCTTCTAACCATTCATCTGCACTTGGGAGCTCCCAGGCCCTTCATTGTTGGCTATAGTCTTCCTAGTCATAACCAGAGATGTACAGATGTTTTCATTATTGTCATCTGGTGTAGGTTTTAATCATCCATTACGCCCACTACTGCTTTTATATTCATTACTGTATTATAGCATTTGTATGGTTCTTCATACCAATGGTGTGGCCCCAAAGCACATAGCGGTCTTTACCTACTTATCTTCAACACTGCCTGACACACTTTGTTGAGAGTGTATATTGATAGTGTTTTCTTTGTGGGTTTTAAATGTTGTGCTTAAAAGCCGGATGATTGGTTGTTGCTGGTGGCATGCACGGCAGTGATGCTGAAGAGTGTAAGGTTGAAAGAGTAGCACGTTTTCACTTTGCCAGTCGATCTGACTCTAGGTCATATCACTTGTGTTGATGGCTTATTGCCTGAGTAGGATCCTGAATCAGAAGAAGTGGAGGGTGAGTATCAATCAAAAAGCAGCAGGGTTCAGACAAGTCTTTATCACACTTAGAAATTCCAAATGATTAGAGAGCTTTCTGAATAGCACTGGGAGGGAGTTACAGAGCTTGGCAGTCGGTTCAGGAACGGAGGTTCCCTGAACACAGAACTTTCTGACCTTGAGAATGGTCAGAAATGGTGCCATTTAGTCTACTGTGACCTTCTACAGCTGAAGGTGGCTCCAGTACCATGAACTGTCTGGTATGGAGTGCATTAGGCCTTGAAGGAGATTGGCCTAGCCACAAAGAGCCATTAAAGAGGCTGAAGACCCGGGCTCTTCTAATCAATACAAGTCTGGCACCCAAGTTCTTCATACACTGAAATCAATACAGAAAGGGAAACTGGAGAACCAATATATAGTCCATTGGCACAACTAGGCAGGAGACGCATTGTAGTCTTGAATCCTTTGCGAGAACCCAGGTAAGACAAATTCACAGAATTGTTAATAGTACCAGTACTCTTTCCAGATTCCCTTTATAGTTAGTTACACTTCACATATCACCTACAGAAAGTTACCTATATCCTACCGAATGGTATTTGCCTTTTGTTTATTCAGCCAGCCTTATCAAGCTCTGCTGTGCAGTATATTCTATGTACAGTCTTGCAGTGCATTCATTTGAATGTTCTCTACTACTCTTGATGTTACATCCCTTTCTGGTAGTTTATAGCACCGATAGCGGTCTTGCCATCTTGTTTGAACTTTAATTACATTTTGGAAGGTAGAGTTAGAAGTAGACAGTATAAAATGGAAATCAGACTGTACCTTTAAAAAATATCCCCTTCAAGAATATCCTACAGATGGTATATTTTAATGTCTACCTCTCAGCAATCAGTTCTTGCGTGTTTTAATTTGAACTATTTGTAGAAGTCCTCCTTTCATAGTGAAAAATATGCTTTGTACTTGGGTCGGACTTTATGTTTATGTTGCAGCAATCTGCAGTACTTATTATAAACCAGTTCTAAAAAATTTACAATACCTCCTTTACTAAACCATTAAGGCCTGCTCTTCATTTATATGAGCCCAGGGTTCTGGGGTCAGTTCTCTATGGGGCTGAGTTATGGGGACATGCAAACATAGATGCATTAACCATTTCTGAAAACAAATGTTATCGTAAAGTAGCTTCTCTCCCGGTTAGTACCCCTCTTGATACCATTTTTACTGGACTTGGGTGTCAGAAGTATATATGATAAATCTAGACTTCGCCCCTTATTGTATTGGAGGCGATTATGGTCCACGCCAGAACTTGTTAGTTATACATTGGCCTTACAGGATGTCATCTCTGCTGCCCATTCTGTTAAAATTCCTTGGTTGTTGCATATCAAGGAGATATTATATGATATTGGGGCTTCTGAGTTATGGGTGAATCCAGGTACTACCAGTTTTCCATCCAAATTGGCCCTGGAAAAGCTTTATTGGACAGAGACAGAGGCCAAAGTTCAATGCAGAATAGATCTTCCGAGAACATCACGAGAATTTCTGGATAGTAAGGATCAGATGGCTTGTGAGGCATACTGGGATCAAGTGGCTGTCCCAAGTGATAGAAAATTGTATTTTCAATTTAGCACAGGCACCGTTCCGCTGAGGGCTTTTACAAAGCGCTGGACTGCAGGGGCAACTGATTTTTGCAACTTTTGCTCCACTAAGACCGAAAGTGTACTCCATGTCTTTTTTTACATGCCCTTGGTATGCAGCACTCCACATACTCTGGTTACCCCCTGTTTGTAGACAATTAGGCCAGCATAGTCATTTAGCTGCTCTCCATATCTTGCGGTCAGATACTAGCTTGCACTTTGCTAACCCTGTTGCCATGTTTCTTGGAGCCATATGGATATTACGTAGAAAGCTTTTATCCCCTTTATGATGGATTTGATATCCCCTGTGATTGCAGCATGTACCTGAAAGTCTTAACACGGCTTTTAAACCATTGGGTTAAAGTGCCATCGTGGCTTTCATTATGTGTAATGAGTTAATCTGTTTTATTGACAAACGCATTTCTCGTGTGTTTTGATATGTGCTGCAACTGGCACAGAAGTCATTGTGTATGATCATATCTTGCCCTTAGCCCCGCCCCTAGCCCCGCCCACTTGCCACACCTCTATTTTAATGAGTACCTGCACTTATTTTTGCCCATTTAAAGCACTGAATGTGACCCATGTGTTCTTGTCACTATGGAATCATTGGATGGTATGCAGGTTTTGTTGTGGGAGCTAGTGGTTGTTTTATTTGTTTACCAACTTCTTTAGAATTGTCAGCTTTTAATGGGCCATTCCTCCCTCGTCTTAGTCTCCTCCCCGCCTACCGAAAACGATGCAACGTGGATCAGTTAGGAATACGTTTTGTAGTTAATTATTCATAGAATGTTTTTATTAAGATTAAGAGGAAACTGAATACCTCATTTTTTTTTTTTTTTTTTGTAAATAGATTTGTTTTCAAGAAAAAATGAACAAAGAAAAGATAACACAATGTAATCTGGCACATAAAGAATAAAAAAAAATTCAGGTGCCCATCAGGCAATTATGAACCTTGGTCTCTCATGTACACTAACAAGGCATTCTGGAGCTATCATAACTTATTCCAATTCACGTAATCGGAGCACTCGTTCGAGCCCCACGGATTGGTGCCTCCCCTTCCCAATATAGGCAATCAAAACAAGGAAGATCTTAATAGGGACGCCTGAATTTTACATTCAATCAACCAACCAGATAAGCCCCCCTCCCCCACCTCCCAACCCTCCCCTCTCGGCGTGGATCACAGGGCAGGATAATTTATATTCTATAAAACAGTGAAGTACGTCACGGTGCATCAGTCCTGTACAGCATACCTAGCCCTTAGTGTACTTAACAGGATAATACTACTACAAGAGAATAGAATGTAGTCAGGGAGAACAGGCTCAGACATACATGTGCTAATCATAGGATTATCGGGGCAAGCCCCGCGGTTCACTAGATGAAGAATCGGCATCTGTATCGGCCTCTGAGGTTTTCAACAGCAATGTTAGCGCTTCCCATGCCCTCGCAGCCTCCAATGCTTTCTTTGTGTGTGCGGGGTTAGCTGTCTGTAACCTGATGGTGCCCTCACCTTCCGCCCATTTAATGAAGTTAGCCCGCCACCTCCGAAAACTCTGTCCCCTCTTAGACTTCCAGTGTGCCGTAATGTCCCTTTTGGCCAACAGGAGACCCAGATCTAAAAACTTGCTAGTGATTTTGGTCCTGGACGTGTGGGGGAACCAGTGAAGTAAACAAGGCCCAATAGCATGTTCAATATCTCGCTCTGTAACCTCGCACAGCACCGCCAGCACCTCTTCCCAATAATTCTCAAGTTTGTAGCAGCTCCACATCATATGACGGAAATCCGCCCCTTCAGAGTTACAGCGAGGGCAGAAGTCGTATCAAAATATCTATTAATCTTTTCTGGAGTAAGATACGCCCTATGTAAAATAAAAAATTGTACCAGTTGGAAACCAGCATTCCCAGTGCTTTTCCACGGACGTTCAATCAGCTCAGCCCACACCTTGTCAGGAATTTCGCCGCCTAGATCTACCTCCCATTTCTGTTTCAGCCCAGTCAGTGGAGTCAGCATCTCATTTGTCATGCGTCAGTATAGACAAGTTACTGCCTTAATGGTGCCCGCTGCTAAAACTACATACTGGCAGGCCATGGAGGTCTGTGGTTCAGAAAGCCCTCCCCCCCCCAGTACTTTTGGATGGCCGATACGAGGGCCGAATGCAGCAAATAATCCCCCCCGAGGCAGGCCGTATCTATCCTGTAGTGTGTCAAATGGCAAAAGGACAGAATCGTCGTAAAGGTCTCCAATAGCAGTCAAGCCAAGTTCCCCCCAGGTATTTATCGCCGCCCAGTTGCCCCCGTGAGGCAGCGCCATACATACCGCCAGCGGGATTTCTGGTGCATAGGGGCGCGCAATCTGTGCTCTCCGCTGGCTCCTGCTCCAGCAGAGCTTAAACGTTCTAAGTTCAGTGGAGAGCGTTTTGAGTCGCAGGGGTTGCTGTAGAATAATACGGGAGAGAGTCTGCTCGGGTATCCGATCATCCACACGCCCGCCCACTCCTCGGAACACCGACGCCATTGCCTGAGTAAGCCATTGCAGTTGGGCCGCCAAATAATATGTCACGAAATCCGGGACCGCTAGCCCTCTTCCCTCTCCCCTTGGTCGCATAAGGGTCTTCAGGGCCACTCGTCGCCTGCCAGCAGACCACAAGAAACCCGTGATCATTGTCTGAAGCTGCTTGAATGTTGATGCAGGAACCCAAATGGGGAGGGTCCTGAAATAATACAGGAGCCTAGGCAGTGCTACCATCTTAAGCAGGGCCACTCGTCCCGCTACCGAAAGTGGCAACGTTCCCCAAAACTCCATGCTGCCCTGAAGGCCCCGGAGAGCTCTTCCCACATTGCCTTCCAGGAGATCCGCCTGCGTATGATAGATGCGGGTCCCCAAATACGTCAGGCAATTAGGTTCCCAGTGCACACCATCTGTGAGTAAGGGGCCCTCACTCATTGGGGCAGTGGTAAACAGGCATGACTTCGCCCAATTTACCTTAAGGCCCGCCACTTTTTCGAGATCTTGAAGTAAACTCTTCGCGCCGACGAGGGCAGCCTCCGTGTCCTTTAAGAACATAAGCAGATCGTCGGCGTAGAGCGCGATATAGTGAGTAAAGCCAAGCACATACAGTCCCGAATATCGCCGCCCCGTCCGAGCCTGAGCCGCTAGCGGTTCAATAGCCAGTGCAAACAACAGAGGGGATAGTGGGCAACCTTGACGTGTCCCCCGACTCACTACGCACGCCTCCGAAATCAATCCTCCCGTTTTAACTCGCACCGTAGAGCACTTATATAATAATGCCGTCCAATTCACAAACCCATCTTCCAACCCAAAAGTGCGCATAACCTTAAATAAGTAGGGCCACTCCAAGCTGTCGAAAGCTTTTTCGATATCAACCGAAAAAATGGCCGCGGACATCTTTGGATACGTATCGGCTTCCAAGATGCGGAGTAACCGTCTCACATTACCAGCAGTATTCCGTGCCGGAATAAATCCCGCCTGGTCTTCATGCACTAAGTGAGTCATATGAGGGAGCAAGCGGGTCGCCAATATCCGGCTCAAAATCTTATAGTCAGCAGTAAGCATGGATAACGGGCGGTAGGCCGTCCTATCCGAGGGCGGTTTCCCAGGTTTCAACAATGGGATAATTATCGCTTCCCGAGTAGTGCACGGGAGCTGCCCCACCCTCTTTGCCTCGTTATAGAGAGTAACTAATTTTGGCGCCAAAAAATCAATATAAGTCGAATAGAATTCAATTGGCAGCCCGTCAGCCCCGGGAGTTTTTTTCCGCGCCATATGTGTAATCGCTCCTCTCACTTCACCCAGCGTAATGTCCTGACCTAGTAAATCAGCCTCAGCAAGCCCCGGGAGGTTAGCTGCAGCCAAAAATTCTGCCAGAGTTTCCTCATTCAACTTCACCTTACTCTGATAGAGCGCAGTATAGTAGTCATGGAATTGTGCATTAATCCCCTGTTGTGTATAGCATGGTTCCCCCGTCGGGCAATTAAGTTCCAATATAACTGTCCCCCGCCTTGTCGGATTAGCCAACCAAGCCAGCAACGTGCCAGATTTGTCGCCCTCGGCATGTGCACGCACTACGTATTTCCTTTAGTCAAAGCATTGAAGTCTCTCGACCCCCACTGCCACTTCCTCCCGCACTGCTAGCAATTCCCTCTGTCTATGAGGTTGCTCAGGTCTGTCACGTTCTTGTGCACGTAAGCGCTGGTCCGCAGTTTCAGTGTCTTGTAGGAGCATCTTTCGTATCCCTACTACATTGGCAATGCAGAGCCCCTCGCCACCCCCTTAAAAGCATCCCTACTCCACAGCGGTCGACGACGCCGTTCCTGTATTATCACCAAAATACTGGGTGATCCCCGTCCCTACCGCCTCCCGGAAGACCGGATCTTCCAAAAGCTCTGGGTTTAGAAGCCAACTTGGGATCGCAGGGTGCGCCTGGGAGCACTGCACCCGTAGTAACAGTGGGTTATGATCCGACAATGTCCTGGTGAGGTATTCGCTATGTTTAACTGCAGCGTGCAGGTCTGGGGAACATAGTATAGTATCCAGCCTAACATGGAGCTCATGCAGCGATGAAAAAAAGGAATAATCGCGATCAGCAGGGTGGTGAGTCTACCAACCCCCAGCGAGACTGCCAATCCCTCCTGGCTTTAGAGATCTTATGGGCCGGAGCAGTAGGGAGCTGTGGATGCGACCTATCCATAAGAACATCAGTGACAGAGTTAAAGTCCCCTCCCATCATTACAGTGCCAGTCAGATAGGGCGCCAATTTCCCTGATAACCGAATAAAGAAAGCCGGCTGGTCCGTATTAGGCACATGCACACTTCCCAGCGCAACATCCCTGCCATTGAGCCTGCCCATAACATCACATACCTTCCCTCCGGGTCAATAATTTGATGTACCAGTTGAAAAGGGACCCCCGCCCGAATCCACACCAGTACCCCACGCGCAAAAGCAGAGTAAGCTGTGTGGTAGACTTGCCCCCTCCATCTGCGCTGCAGTGCAAGCCCTTCACTCCCCATGATATGTGTTTCTTGAAGGAAGGCAATTTGAATTCCCCAGCGCACTAAGTAAGCGTGAATCCTATGGCGGCGTTCCATAGTATGCATGCCCCTAACATTCCATGATATACATTTCAATTCCATCAATGATCCCATTCCGATACCCGTGCCCAATACTCAAGTGATCTACTAACTGTGCCACGCCGAGGTCCCCACAAAACAGCCCCAACACCCCAACAAAGGAAACTGAATACCTCATGTAAGGTGAGGATTAGCTCCACAATGAAAACCATGTTCGGGATTATCTGTGTGGAGCGATAGTACATACAGTCTGGCGATGTGTTCCTCGCTCCATCTATACATATAAAAAAAAACTCCCCTCTGCTTTCAGAGTCATTTTATTTCTGCTGGCTTGTTTTACACAAAGAGAAACAACCCATAAAACTCGCAGTTTAAAAGTAAGGGTACAGAACACAAAAAAATACCCGTTTTTAACAACCAAAGTAAGCTGTCATTGAGACACTGTTTAATGCAGTTGTACATTTCCGTTACAGTAACAGGTTTATTTACAGTATATTTGGCTCGTGAATGTATTGACACATTTAATAGCCCAATGTGCCAGTCTATTTTCACAGGGGTTGTAACCCTTCTCTCCAGAATTTCTTCTTTTCTGTCCCTTAGTATAAACTCGTACATTGAGTAGTTTACAAAAGCACAGCTATCAGTGCTTCATGTTCCAGGGAATTTATAAACGAGGCTCTCAAAAAGTCTCAATTGAATACCTTTTTTTTGAAGGCAGATTGTTCCTAAAAAAGTTTTACAGGTCTACAAACTGAATTTTTCCACGAGAAGCATTTCACATCAAGATGGCTGGAGGAGGTGATTGTGTATTCCCAGAATTAGTACTAACACAACTTGATTAGGCAGAATCCACTCAGATTTCCAGAATGATGAATTGTTCGAAAAATATAATACCTTTGATGTTTTGTAATTTTATTTTATTATGTTATTTAGGCTCTGTTCTGCATCTGAGCCAGCTTAGTTAATTTAGATAAGCATATTTATAGAATGCATTGATTTAACTGGTGTTGAGTAACTTGAGTCATTAATGCAACAAGAAGAGAAACTAACTAGATTTTTACACTATAATTGTAGTTGTGATTGCATTTAGAGAAGATACTGAGAGCTTTTTCACTGAAATGTCATAAGTATATCTTGAAGAATGGCGTGAAGTAAATGCCTGCCAAAGCTGATGGAAAAGTAAAACATTAAACATGTGCTGAAAGGGTGTTAAAGAAGACCAGAAATATACAAATACGTTTCATTAAATTGCACTGTGTGTACATTTTTACATGGTTCCTTGCAGGGATCATGAACACCTGGCTGGATTTGTCTGTTCTTTGTGTCGATGACTGAAGCCCTAGAGCATGGGTACTCGCAAACATTTTCCCAGGGGCCAAAAGGTTTGGTCTCTGATGTGACCGAGGGCCGCATTGATACCAGCAGGGTGGTGGTCGAGGGGGCAGGGACAGTAAGGTGGGTGTAAGGGATGCAAAGCATGTACAGCTAATGGCTGAATTGCATAATGTGACACCAGAAAACCTGGATAAATCCCAGCTTCCCAACTTGTCCAAATTGTGTGATCCTGAGCAGTTGTTTTTTTCACTTCCTCACCTTTTCTTTCATTATCATATATATGAGGACCTCAAAATACATGACTTAAGGAAGTGGCCTGTACAAACCTTCTCCTGTCTTTAATTTAATAATCTATAATGTTATTTATGTGTAACAGCAACCCAGGGCATCCAGAGGGGCACAAAACAACTGACTCGCCTCTTAGTTCTCTCAGTTAACTATTGATGATGTTGGGGGGGGTGGGGGGGAGGCATGAATGTATCGAAAACAATGTTTTAAAACTATCCGTTTAAAAAAAATACTTCTTAATGCACAGATATAATCTAATGTAATGTAATGTGGAAATGTTTTCCATGTTCATGAAATGCACTTTTTAAAGAAACGTTTTTATATTTTTACACGTTTCCGGAAAGTTGTCTTAAAAAATGAAGGTGTTCCTAAAGTTAAGTGGAGCAGGACATCTTCTTTTCTTTTACTAAACGTAATCTATAAATAAATGCTTGCCCGTCTATTTACCATCTCTGTGAATGATACTTCTGAGTCGAGGGAACAGCCTTTAGGTGCTGGCCTTGACCAGGGGCTGCATGTAAAGTTCGGGAGGGCAGCATGAGGCCCCGGTCCATACTTTGAGTATCACTGCCCTAGAGAAAAGTCAAGTTTTCAACAAGCATTGGCGAAGTCAAAAGGCCTAGCCAATGTGAGAGCATTTGGCTATGGCAGTGGGGTGGAGGTGGTGAACAGGAAGACGGGTGGCTGTTGGTGAACAAGTTGTGGGGGGGGGGAGCACTGTGAAGCGCCGAGCGTGGTCCCTGTCATCGCGCTTTTTTTCCCCTTCAGTCTGTTTGGGGAGAAGAAACGGGCGGGTGGGATGGGTAAAAGCAAAACAGACAGGGTGGGAGTTAAACATAACAGCAAAACGGACGGAGGGTGGGATGGATGGATGGATAAAACAAATAGTGCCTGACTCACAGCACAAGCGTTGGATGGACAGCAGAGGGACACTAATTTGTTTGAATCTCTTTATTTGCATTTTATCTTATTTTCATACATTGACAGTTCACATAACAATACTGATAATTAGCAGTCATCTGTTCCATTGGAACTGTATATACATCTCCTTCATGAAAAAATTACTGATGACCCATATTGTATATAGCCAGTATCTTTGAAGGCTGTTGTCTCTTTGGTGCCCAGGACGGCCCAGCATTTCAAATGCTGATAATGTAGATGTCATTGTCTGCAGCTTGATTTAGTACAGACACTAGATTCTTAACGGTTAACAAATTAAACAAATTTATAACATTGTTAATGTGCTACATTTGAGTCTATTATGGTGACTTCCCCTAGATTTGCCCCTTCTCCCCCCACCCGTCCCTCTAGACCATTATTTTGTTTTTAGATCTTGTCTGCATGAGTGTTGCCACTTCACCACACTCATACCACCTGTGCCACCACAATACCTGCTCCCAGTTTACCTATGGTTGCCAGATTTTGTGTATATGTCTCCATTGCTATGGCCTTTGTCCCAAGTATGTGTTTCCTCTTCAAGGGCTTGCGTTGTGAGTTGAAGTTCTACAAGTATGGCATCCCAATTTTGCGCAGCTGGGTATTTTCGTAGCCGTAATGTGTCCTCTTTGTGCAATCAGCAGAGGGACATAATAAAGCTAAATCTGTGCTTGGTCCATGCGCCACAGAAAGAAAAGGAAGTCAAGCATTGCAAGCACTTCCCAATTAGAAGGCAGAAAAGAATAATGTCATTACAGCGAACAAATGGTAAGCAGTGGGTTCCATACCTATTACTGAACACAAAAGTCTTGCAAGTGAGAGCGCATGTGCTAGTACAAGCGCACGCGGGCGAAACCTAAAAACGGTTCTTGCAGCAAGACCTGTTTGGTTATGAACTAGCCATTGGTTTAATCTTAAGTTTTTGTGAGTTGTAAAATGCCGAATCCTGTAAGTGCTACCAAGTAAATCCATGACGAGGAGTCCAGGTCTGAATAGAAGGCATCCTCAATAAACCAGAACTTGGAGCAGTGTTTCCACATGAAGAATGAATGACTGACTTTAGTTAGAATTCCCATTAAATGGCACTTCTTAAAAGAAAGGTCAGATCGCAACAAAGTTGAAATTGGCAAAATTCTCAAAAATTTGTTGCACACTAGTATAACAACCTTACTTTTTCTGTGGCTACTAACTAATCTATTCCCATCGTCTATTCCCAACTATTGGAAACATAACTGTCTGTTGTGGTCCTCTAAAACAGTATTGTCTACATTCATAAATATGAGGCCACGGAAGCGCTTGCATCCATCTGACTCAACGGCAAAACCCGAGGCAGACAGGGTATAGTATAGAAAGGGCACTTTGTTGATTTCTCCTCTAACGTTTACAAATACTGGCATATTCTTTTGCTATTTGCTGACTAGGTCTTCCTCATAATGCCTGTTGGGAAATTGTTTCTCCTTTTACTTTCTCTTGCTACCTAGAGTTCTAGCTTGAGCGCCTCAGTAAGTTGTATAGCTCAGATTGAGACTTTGAGTATTGTAGCACCCATCTGGCACAGATACTCTCCCAGTGTGTTTACTGGGCACCTTGGTACAGTGTTTATTCACCTTTTCCTCATCTCCATTTTGTTGCCCTGTAGAGCAGGATCTTGACGGCTGGGTTTGGACTCCTAAGCTTCATTGGGAGCTCTGCAGCATGTCCACTTGGAATTGGTGCTTTCACGACAACATCAGGAGACAATTTCTCTTGCCCAAAAGCACCCTTCTCCAGTGCTCCTTCCCTCCCCTTCTACAAGCAGAGGCCACTTAGGAACATGAAGGAGTAATCGTACAAAAAATTGGAGGATCATGTTAATGATAGGCTGCTGGAAGTGCGCTGCTTTAGGTATTCCAGTTTTACTGAGCATGACCACCACCATGATGATGATAGGTGACTGAGAACGTCTGAACGAATGGAGTCTACAGCTCTCACTTACCTTTTGACCTACCTCCAGGATGCCTTGTGTTCAAAATCATTATTTATTTGCCGTGGTATATGTGTGATACACTTCTTTGTGCTTCCAAATGGAATCAAGCTAAGCTCACTGCTCAGATATTGAAAATTAGACTAATCTAAAGGATCCTTTAAAAAAAATTTCCAGCCCTCCTGATATTCACTAGCAGGATAAAGGATAGATGTTTAAGTCGCAAATTATACTTTTGGACTCCCTTGTATAGATTTGCCTTCCTTCTACTAATCTGCTCTAATGTGGCAAAACCCAATATATGGTACAGAATTATGGTTCTGAGAAGTGGGTGCAGATTGGTTAAGAAGAGACAACGTTTTAACAGAAGCAAAAAGGCCTTGCCTGTGGAATTCACACTTAAACTATCTGGCTGGGGCATGAATAGATTCTCTTTTTTGTGTAATATAAATATATATGTCAAAAAAGACATATTTGGTACGCTGTTTTCATAACAAATGTGCCCTTCTGAATTAAACACCCCCTTAGACTGAGGGGGATAACTATTCATTGCCATTCATGAATCCACAGAACATTTTTAGATGTGATTATTTTGTAGATACAAGTCTATTAACTGCCCTTGGTCTGGTATACCTTCCTCCTTGGCCTAGCTTTTTTATTTTCCTTTGCAAACTTTATCAATACGATTTCCTTTCATCTGCTTTGGGTTGCCAGCTTGATCCTTCTCAATAGCAGGTTATATAGGCACAGTCTGCGATAGTCTTGACCTATACCGAACGGATGAACTGAAAACAAATATGTATGTTGGTGGGTGCATATCGTCGGACACTTGTACACACAGACAGACACCGTCTGGATCTAATGTCCAGTCTCTACCACTTTCAGGTCAGTGGCCACTTCTGTCCATCTCTCTCTCTATTTGCCATCTGGTCATGACCACTCCTAACCAACTGCTTCCTTCTTACATGTTCACCTTTGCATCTATATCACCTTAACCAAGAGACAATGAGAAGAAGTTTGTAGAAAACCTCCTCTGCCTTTATCAATGGTCATGAGGGGTTGTCTACTTGTCTGTGTCCCCTTTACGCCTCCCCCTGGCCTTGAATGAGGGATGGCAGAGGAGCCTTACTTTTTTTGTTTAATTCATTTTCGATTCTTTCAGTCCCTGGTAATGTCGGAAGCGTGTAAAGTAATTGGCATGCT
The DNA here is from genome assembly GCA_963921515.1 of Calotriton arnoldi. Classification (NCBI taxonomy): domain Eukaryota; kingdom Metazoa; phylum Chordata; class Amphibia; order Caudata; family Salamandridae; genus Calotriton; species Calotriton arnoldi. The sequence continues at coordinate 1,313,579 of CAWUFW010000564.1, read as the reverse complement.
TACTGCAATGTAAACTAACACACTATGATATGATTACTGAAACTTAATTTAACTCAAGCACACACTACCAACCCCGCTCCCTCCTCCCCCACCCCTTCCCTACCACCTAAGGCAGGTGTGGAGCTGAGATCATGCACATGTTTACCCTGATGCAGTTAATATGTACTAAAGATGTATATGGAGTTTAGTATGATGATAAATGAGAGGAGGCACCATCAAGTAGTGGAATCTAATGCAAACGTGTGCATTCGACATTTATTTATTACCCCAATAATAGTGTCACAAATTCCTGCCATCAATTCTGTCTGAATTCCTCATGGCAGTTCGGTCCTATCCCTCAAGATGGCTCTGAAAGGGAGTTTACAGTTTCTAATGTATTTCCATAAGTGGTACATTAGTTACAAGGTCCAACAGTAGTTTTTTTTTTCACTCAGCGAGTAACCCAAGGTAAGGGCATATGATCGATCTTTCCCAAAGATAACTTTAATACTTGGATGAATCAAGGGAGGAATAGTTTCTGGTGTGTTCTCTATTACAGTGTGGGAGTCACAGATCTAATGGAGCACTACAGGGAGCACGGATACTTCTAGAAGATATTTCAGAACACTCAACTTGGGTAAAATGGCTTAAGGAATGTTTCCAAGTCTACAAGGCTTGATAAATTGATTAGGCTTTGCCAAGAACCGAAATAGTCATCCTCCTTTCATTTAATGCGCAAATGCTGTGAGGGGCAGCAAGCTTTTATAAGGATTGTACACAGAAACTGAACCAGGGCTGTGCACAAACAGTGTGCCTGGTGGCAATAAACACTGTGGCTGGACACTACCCAGACTGTGTAAAAGAGGTATCAATGTTCATGGGCTGTCAGTATCTGGCATCCGAGATCATTTTATGGGCCTGCGAGTTAACTTCTATAAACCTGTTACCAATAGCAAATGCACATTGGTGCTTTCTGCAGCGTTTGACGTTCTGGACAATATGTGCGTTTGCTTAGTGGCAATCAATGAGAATAAAAAAATATTTTTTACTTGAGCGAAATCTCACTAAATTCAGACGATTGGCATTTGCGTATTCCGAGT